>WNWU01000012.1:22641166-22651760 GCA_012654045.1 Ptyas mucosa
CTCATCTCTTCCTCCCTCCCTCATTCATTCCCATCTTCTTTCCTCCTTTCCTTTACCATTTCCTTCCTTCCTCTCTCCCTCCCTTCCTCCTTCCCTCCCCTCTAATTTCCATCTTCCTCCCTCCCTCTGTCTCATTCCCATTTTCCTTCCTCCCTTTACCCCTCCTTCCTTCCTCCCCCCCCTTCCTTTCCCCTGTCTTTGGTCCTCCATTCCCTGATGATTTAAGCACTGCAGCCTTGCGGGGGAGCACTGCTCCCTCCTCCTTTACCTGCCTCTCTCCCACCTGGGACCCCCTCCACCACTTGCCCTCGCTTGAGTCATGAATGGCAGTGGACACTCTGTGGGCCAGCAGGGGAATGCATTGCAGCCAGTGGTGAGGGGGGCGCTTGTGTCAGGCCCCCACGCTGAGGGGACCGCAGTTAAATCCCCTGCAATGAAGCCTGCTGGGTACCTCCCTGGCCCTCTATGACCGCCTGCCAATATGTGCTATGGCAGAGGAGGGAGCGCCCATCGAGATGGTGGAAGCTAGCGTACATCACTGGGGGAAAAGTTGAAGTTTGAGAGGTAAAGCAAAATACACATTTTCCCTCTGCTGCAGATTTTCCTGAATCTTTTATTTCCTGAGTGATCTAGGCTGTTTTCTGGAGGATTCTGCTTCTCAGACTCTTAATTGGTTCCAGCCCTTCTTGGCTCTGAGTTCTCTTTCAGAATTGGACCTCAAACTTACATGGCATTAGGACTGGTTCATAAGAGCCATGTTTAGTTGCAGTGATATTTTGTAGAAGCAGTTTGTTTAATCCCATTTTACTGTGATATGATTGCATTCCCCCTAAGGTTTCTTCCTACCACAGCATCGCTGTTTTTGGGATCAGCAATAGACATTCAGAACAGAATAAATGGCCCTGACCTATTTAGCCAATGTAACATTTGCAAAATCCTGAGAACAGAGCACATCATCAAGATTCTGAGTTTAGATTTACATCGCTACTATTGCAACAAATGAGCATATCCTAAAGTCATCTCAATATTAAATTGTACATAGTTTAAAAATCCATTTTATACCTATCTAGCTGAAATATATGCATAAACAATACAAATGTTTTGTTTTAAATACGAATGTTTTTAATCTGGTAAAACCTTCAGGTGCTTTTATGTGGCCATGATTGCATCTTTCCACACATGCAGCAGCAGCTCCTGTTATTGAGTGAGAATGCAGAAAATAATAATATTCAAGAAATAAAAACCTTACAATGTGGATCCAGGGTTACTTTCAGGATTTCATTTATAGTAACTTGCAACAAAGAATATTTAAGTCCATTAAGAGTTTATTTGTTTATTGATAGACTTGGAGGAGCAAGCATCAGCATCATCAGAACAAAGGCCAAGCAAATGAGGGACTCAAAAAACAAAACAAAAACCCATTTAAGGTAAAGAAACATCCTGTACTGGAAGTATTAGCAGATTGGAAGCTAATGAAGAAAGTTTTGAATAGAGTCCTGAGGGGACTTGGATGTTAGGAGTTATAACATCTCTAGGAGTTATAAAGAACAAACTTTTATCATACCTGGTGAACAGAGATGAAAGGTGTGGATATTCCAAATAAGGAAATGAAAGCTTGGATGGGGCATGATATGTTTAGAAATGAGCCTTAGCCCTCCAGCCCATGTATAGGTTCCATGCAATTAAAGAAGATAGTACTGGGATTCTGCCAATTTTGATAGCTTCCCCAGCCTCTGATGTGCTTAGAAGGAAGATTATTCATATAACACTTTTTGTGCATAGTCAAACACACACTTCATCTTCTTTATGCTATTAACATATTAAGGGGGCATAGAGACCAGTCAGGCTCTTTATTATGTTTTAAGGATGATGCCTTCTATTGTCTTTTGACTTTATTGTTGTGCTTGCTTATAGTATTAGATAGAATAATAAACATCATAAAACTATGTTGTCTTTTTCTTTTTTAATTATGTAACTTATTCTGTTGTTACCCACTGTGGGCCAGCTTGCAGGTTGGGAATGAGCAGAATCTAAATGAACTCACCAATTACATCAAAATAAAAGCTACAGGATATATAGGATAAAAAAGATATTGCATCTATATAAAGTAACAATATTCAAAATGAATATAATACGGGTAGTCTTCAACTTACTACCACAATTGAGCCCACAATTTTGGTTGCTAAATGAGACAGTTGTTAAGTGAATTTTGCCCCATTTTACGATATTTCTTGCCATACGGTAGTTGTTAAATGAGCCACCACAGTTGTTATGTTAATAACACGGTTGTTAAGTGAATCTGGCTTCCCCATTGACTTTGCTTGTCAGAAGATCGCAAAATGGTCACACGACTCTAGGGCACTGCAACCGTCATAAATATGAATCAGCTGCCAAGTGTCTGAATTTTGATCACATGACAATGAGGATGTTGCAATGGTTGTAAGAGCGAAAAATGGTCATAAGTTAGTTTTTTTCAGTGCCGTTGTAACTAAAAGAACGTAAGTTGAAGTTTACCTGGACACAATATGTTATGTAAAAGACTTTATCTTAAAAGGGGAAATGCTAGCAGAAATGGTGCAGTTATTATTTTCAACCAGTAGAGGGCACTGTGCACACTTGCATATATCATTAGAACATGTTTCCCCCCCCCTCAAATAACAGAATAACAGAGTTGGAAAGGACCTTGGAGGTCTTCTAGTCCAGCCCCCTGCTCAAGCAGAAGATCCTACACAATTCCGACAAGTGGAACAAAATACAAATTTTAAAAGTACAACAGATTTTAAAAAGTACATATAATAAACTAGAGTGTAACATTGTCCACAAAAGAAATTCAGACTAATTGTGTATAATCCAGACTAACTGTGTATTAGAAATGTAATAAGACTTTCAACAATTACTTGCTAGGTTTCATGCACTATATGGATTTTCTTAAAGTGCTTCAATATTTTGTTCCTTGGCACTAGATTAATTTTTTATAGATTTTCCCATAAACTGGAAAAACACCAAGATTTTGGTGTTGGTGTAACAAATAAAAGGGCATTCCTTTGCATTTAAAATGACACAACTGTGTTGTGATGAAGAAGAAAACATGTAAGTAAAAGGTTCATTATTTATTTATTTTATTTTATTTATTTTATTTGGCTTATATGCCGCCCTATCTCACAATGGACTCAGGGTGGCTCACAACAATGAAACACAAGCCACAATATAAATAAGACTAAAATCTAAAAAATTTAAAATTAACCCTTAAAACCCCATCATCACCAGGTTTATTTATGTTAATAATTAACATTATTATGTTAATTCTTCTTGTACAAAACAGCACCTGAAACAAAAATTAAGTGGATATGAGGAACTTTTCAGTTATAGTACTTGAGTTCAGGATACAATTTGCTTTATAGTGTAGGAAGTTAGCACCCACCCCTTTCCTAGAAGAATGAAATATTTTAGAAAATATTAAAAAGGCAGAATATTATGTTTCCCTGGATGAGAAATAGAGAAGCATGTTTTAAAGACGAAGCAGCTCCCACCTTCTTGGCCCTCCCACCCTTTGTCAATGGGCCAGAGGCAGAAACTCAATTCCCTCCCATCTTTGTCAATGGACCACCATCTGCAACACAATAGGAGCCATCTAGCAACAGAAACTAATACAATATAAGACCCATCTAGCAACAGAAACTCACCACATGGCACCTGGGAAGATTACATCAGCCAGCAAGGCTAGCTAAGACCCCCACCCCCCTGGGAGTCTGACAACCAATCAGGATACTCTTTCGAGGCCCCAGGAAGTTCAAAGCCAGAGATGGCATAAAACCCGGGGACTCGCAGCATCTCGGCCCCCTTTTTTCTGTTCAGGAACTCAAACCATGTGATCCTGTCCACCATTAAACCATCTTTCCAAGCAGTCTCCATGTTTCCAGTGTCTTTTTCCCCACTTGGAGCTGAACCCAGAAGGATAGAAAGGAATGAAAAAGCAAAAGCAGAAAAGTTGAGAAACAGCCAAATACATCACTAACTGAAAGCTATTATGTACTGTACTCGAATCTGGTTGTTCCAATTTATGTGGATGACACTGATGCATTTCATTTATCACTGACTGGAGAATCCCTTCACAGTAAGTTCAGCTTCTCATTTGTGACAAGTGATAAAATGGAAAAGATATTAAAGAGTCTGTTGGAACAAAATTTAAAAACTGCAACGTGAGCATTGCTACTAAACTAAACATTCTTCTTTCTAAAAGAAAAAATGCTGTGTTCTGCATCAGTTAATACTTGTGAGTGGTTCTCAAGGAAAAGCCTGTATGGAGCTGTAATCCAACTGGAACTGACTAAGGTGTGAGTCATGGTGAGCAAGGCCTTTTGGTCCAGAAATGGTTGCAATTGACACAAAAGATGTATCTGTGCAAATGCCCCCTAGCTGCCATCTCCTCAAGCAGGAGCTCTGAGTCCAGGAGTATTCCAGATTGTGACAGGCTCAGTACAGGGGAATGTAACCCTATCCAGTAGGCAATATGCAAGCAACTGTAATCAATGCCTTTCCATTCATAGAGCTATTTTCTTCCCCTTTACCATTTCCATGAATGTCTGTAGAGATTCTCAGTCATCCAGGTCATGGATGTCCCAAAGGTGCTTTTTCAGGAGGCAACTGGACTTTCTTGTTTTTTCTTTTGAAGATATTTTGCTTCTCATCTAAGAAGTGGGGGATGACTATCCTGTCAGAGCTGAAGAAGCTTCTTAGATGAGAAGCGAAACGTCTTCAAAAGGAAGAAGCAAGAAAGTCCAGTTGCCTCCTGAAAAAGCACCTTTGGGACATTTCCATGAATGTTGATGAGCAGAAGAGGATGTCTACTAACTTTGGTGCTAAATAACTAGAGAAAGTCACAATTATTCAAGCAAGCAAAAAGGCGGTTTTGGTTCACATTTCTTTTCTGAACACACAGAAATGATAGCCTGGGAAACTGGTGTTAATAATTATGAGGTTCTATACAAAAACTATGAAAATACAAAGGTGGGGCAGATGAATGGTTTGAATAAAAGTAACTTAGAACAAATCATGTGAAGATTAGAATTTAATTTTGAAAATACTACCATTGCTACAGTGCATTGGCAATTTATTTTGATTGATTGCTGCTTTCTTCCACCTTTGGTGATTTTTAAAAAAAACTATCTGAGGAAATTAAAGCTGAGCTGCACCAGGAAATTCCATGCACCCAGGTGTTTTCAGTTATCCGACAAATAATTCCTTTATAGAAGTCAAAGTGCCTTGGAATCTATGTGGTGGCTTGTAGCTTAGTACAATACATCAAATGCTGGCATTCTGATAGCTTTTTTAGTTCTTAATTCAGTTTGCAGTTATTCTGCTGGGCTGAGCAAAAGATGTATAAAATGAACAATTTAAGGGAAAACTTTAAACCTTGGTTCATTGAGAAGTTGTCCTTTCCAAACTTAGTGAAAAAGCTGCTCATTCTAGGGCAGTCTTCTGCAAAACAGTGGACTTCTGTGATTTAATCCACTGGCCAAATTCACAGATAATGTAATTATAAACTACGTTATATGGAACAAGCTATATGGCCTTGTACAAACAACAGTAAAACAAAATGAATTTTATGGTTCAGCATTATGTGTAGGTCGTTCAACATTTGATCATTTCTGCCCATTATGGAATGGAACTGAACAATTAATTACAACACAATTCTATTTCTCTGAAAAAGCAAAGGGAATCCCAACATACTTGGCTGTCTTCTTTTGTTATAGACTATTGAATTGTAATATGATGTGTTCGATTTTGACATTGTAGGAATGTAAGCACCATGCTGCGCAAGCTATGCTTTATGAATTCAAACTGCAGAAGATGCATTCTCATAAGACCAAATGAGAGTTCAACAATTTAACCAAGCTGTTGTGGCCTGGCAGTGGTCAGCATAGCTGGTGGCAGACTCACACAGTGAGGAGGTTGGGAAGTAACATAGGCCAGTCCTGGAGTCTGGGGAAGGCTCTGATGAGAGCTCTGCGTCAGAGGCAGAGCTGGAGCCAGGGCCGTCCGACAGTTATCAGCTGCCTTTGGAGTCGAGTATCAGTGGGGCAGAAGAACAGCTGGAGCCTGTTCCCAATGTGTGTATGCGCAGAATTGCCAGGAGAAGGGAACAGCTAAGAACAAGGGTCGATTCAGGAGTAAAGGCACAGCTGAATGGTGAAGGGCCCCTCCCATAGGGATTAAAGAGGAGCGAAGGGGTGGGGAGTTTGCAGGAAACAATTAGTTCAATTTGTTAGGGTGAAGATCTGCTCCTGACTTCTTGCCAATTTTTTGGAGTATAAGATGCACCTTTTTACCCCCCAAAAGAGGGTGAAAATCTGGGTGCGTCTTATAGTCCGAATGTAACCGCGCCCACTTGCCATCCCCCACCCTTCAGACATTTTCAGGCAGTTCCAGGCGGCGGGGATCTGGATCAGGGCACAGCCTGAGGAGCAAACCTCTCTGGGATGGCCTGGGGTGGGAATCTGCCCGGTGGCTTTGGCGAGGAAGGTGGGCCCCACGGTTCACAGCTGGTCCCCCTGTAGCTGCCCAGTGGGTAGCTCAGGGCAGACAATGGCCACAATGACTTTACTCCCCAGCAATGTGAGGAGCCACTACCGCTGCCACTGCCACTGCCACTGCCTAAGCCCTCTCCGCACCCGGGAGTCGAGCGGGAGCCCCTAAAGTGAAATGTCCCTCCTTTTCAGCACCACCACCCATTGGCCCGATTCCCCGATGCAATTCGCAGAGCCACATTTCAGGCGGCAGCCGGTTCACCTGAAATGTGTATCAGGGAATCGGGAACCACTTTTGGATTCAGGGAGGGGATCACAGTACTGCCATCTGAAAATGCTTTCCTCCCCATTGCACATCGCAGAGCCCTCCTCCTCCTTCTCAGCAGACTCACCTTCTCTTTCCTCCTGGCCAGATCCACTGCCTGAACGCAATGCACTTTTTTGGCCTCCACATGACCCATTTTTGGAATTGGGAAGGGGATTCTGGGTGTGCTGCCCAAAAACACTTTCCTTCCCAAATCCAAAAATGAGGCGTGCAGAGGCAAAAAAAAAAGTTCAGCACGTTTCAGGCAGCGGATCTGCTGTGATCCCCTCCCCAATTCCAAAAGTGGTTCCCAGTTCCCGATGCACATTGCAGGGGAACCGGCCTCCCCCTGAAATGCAGCTCTGAGAATTGCATTGGGGAATTGGGCCAATGGGCAGTGGTGGCTGGAAAGGAGGGACGTTTTGCTTTGGGGCTCCCACTCAGCTCAGCTCCCGGGCGTGGAGAGGGTTTAGGCGGTGGCAGCGGTGGCAGCTCCTCACATT
Organism: Ptyas mucosa; assembly: GCA_012654045.1. Classification (NCBI taxonomy): domain Eukaryota; kingdom Metazoa; phylum Chordata; class Lepidosauria; order Squamata; family Colubridae; genus Ptyas; species Ptyas mucosa. Next base: position 22,648,501 of record WNWU01000012.1, read on the forward strand.
GCTGGGTAGTGAAGTCATCGCAGCCATTGTCTGCCCTGAGCTGCCCGCTGGGCAGCCAGAGGGGGGACCAGACGCGAACCAGGGGCCCGCCTTGTTTGCTAAAGCCGCTAGGCAGATTCCCCCCCAGACCGTCCCGAAGAGTTTCGTTCCTCAGGCTGTGCTCCGACTTTCCCCCCAGAGCATGCGAGGGGTTTCTTCGGGGAAAGCAAGTAGTCCCTGAGGACTGCAGGAGCACCCCAATAAGTTTTCTGGAAAAGAACTTCTCAGTAACTGATGCCCTCTTTCCCAGCCAAGTCTCTGAGACACCTCTCACTTGCAGCAGGAGAAGGAGGGCAGCATAAAGCAGAGCCACTTTAAACCAAAGTCTCTGAGTAACTGGGAAAGAAAGCTGCACTTCCTACAAAACAGAAAGGTACCGTAATCCAGGCCAAAGAAGGAAGAAAGCCAGGCTTTCAATGCCTAAGGCTATAGGTAGGAAGATGGGGGCGTCCCGGGAATGGAGCCTTTGATGCCAAGTCCCTCTTCTGCCCCCATGAAAATCATCTCCCACCCCACCCACTCCAATTAAATGCACGTAGAGAGATAGGGTTTGTTTTAAATGGATAAAAAGATCTGTGCTGCTCATTATCAAAATCGAATAGAAATGAGGACATGGCTGATCCTGTTCCTGGTAGGCAGAGGCAGAATTCTTTTTTTCTTGTTTTCCTTCCCGAAAATTAAGGTGTGTCTTATACTCTGAGAAATACGGTAATTGCTGCTACAATATGGCATTTGGAAGATATTGGCCTGGCCACTCTCCAAGCCTGATAAAGGTCTGTAGTTGTGAAATCTCATGAAAGACTGTCAGGACTTTGCTGGAGAGGAATTCCCTTTAATCGAAATAAAAGGTTTTATCAGGATGAGGAGTCTGCTTCATGTTCTTGGGAGGCCTAGGTCAGAACACAAGCCCAGGAAATTACAGTTTATTCAAAAATTCATGGAAAAAAGGTAATTTGGATGTATCCTTTTGTGGATTAGAACTGCATTTCCTCTCTGGGTTCTGCCTAGAGGCCACCATCATTCATGAAGGGGGGGGGGGGGGGGATTGAAATATGTTTGAAAAAGGACAAAATATCAGCCATTGTATTGAAAGTGAAGCCCCTGCTCCTATGTTGCCATCATTTTACCTGTTTTGATCCTCTCTTTGCAGAAAGTGTTCCTGGAAGCTCAAGGGGGCATCACAGCTAGTGATGTTTAACATTTGATTCAGTGACTAGCTGTCTGGAGTTTGATGGAACTATCTAGAAAAGAAAAAGTTATGGAAGATTATCCAGGTTTTCTGATACAGAACAAAAGATCTCCCAGAAAAAATACGTATTTGTGTATTGTAATATCCCCCAACTCACAAGGTTGCATTTTGTGTTTTGAATTGCCACTGGGATTTTTTTTGAACTGTCAAGTTGAAGCCAATAAAAATGCAGATAATTCAACTTAAAGTAATCATTTTGCTTAAGGGTTTTGGAAAATTTCCCTAACTTCATGAACTACTTGATTTTAGTGCAGAAAAATTTTATATTTCCTTAGATCTCTAGAAATGGCAACTCCAGCCCAATAAAGTTTAAAAACACTTTATTTTTAAACAATCTCCAATCTTGAAATGAAAATATAATTTCCTGTAAAGTCAATTAAATGAAAAGACCACTTAAGTTGTACAATGTGGAAATGTAATTTGTAGCCTTGTATCAATTGAGAAGGCATTTTATGGCATATAAGCCAATTCTGCCAGCCACATGGAAACACTTTTAACATTTACCAGCAAAGGTGATGACTGGTAGAGATTATGGGAAATGTGTAATTTAGTCTTTAACCCCAAATACCAGCCATATCAAGACATATTAAAGGGTTTTGGAGTCCTTAATAATGCTAGAACTTCACTGCAATAATTTCGAGTATAATTAGAGGTTGAGGCAGGGTGAAGAGGTGCTGTAATGGGGAGATTTCAATAAACCAGCTGATATTTTACTTGCAATACTACATTATGACTGATTATAAGGAAATAATGTTGCATTTGCTACAAATTATCGTTAAAATGCGTGGAATAAATCTGCACATTTCCCCATTAATTAAGGTGATATATAAATAGCCATTATTTCTTCTCAGAGGGAAACTGGTCCTCTGGAATTGTTTGCTTCTGGTGGCTCCCGAAAAGATCCATCCCATTCTAAATTTAGACATAGAATAGAATAGAATAGAATTCTTTATTGGCCAAGTGTGATTGGATACACAAGGAATGTCAGATATTGCCTATGTATGATGCACCACTCATAGAACCAAATGAGCACAACCATCAATATATATCTGACAAGGAATTTGTCTTGGTGCATATGCTCTCGGAGTACTTGAAAGAAAATATACATTTGTCAAGAATCATTTGAATGCTTTCCAAAATCTTTTCTATTGGGGCAACTTTCTTCTTCCCCCCATTATATAATAGCAGTCTACTTTCATTTTCTAGGTTACTTCATGATTTAGTTAGATCACAGTTGGAAGACTGCATCCAATACTAGTCACCATGATACATAAAAAGATGTTGAGACCCTAGAAAAAATGCAGAAAAGAGCAACAAAGATAATAAGGACTCTGGAGGCTAAACCATATGATGAACAATTGAGGGAAACAAGTATGTCTAATCTAATGAAGAAAATGACTAGGGGTGATATGATAGCAGGCTTCAGTAGTTGTTACAGAGAAGAGAAGTAATTGAGGGGCTGTCACAGAGAATAGGGGGTCAACCTATTCTCCAAAGCACCTGAGGGTGGGACAAGAAGTAACAGATGGAAACTTATCAAAGAGAGATCCAACCTACAACTAAGAAAAAATTTCCTGGCAGTGGGAACAATTAATCAGTGGAATGACTTTGCCTTCAGAAGTTGTGGGTGCTCCATCACTGGAGGTTTTCAAGAAGAGATTGGACAGCCATTTGTCCAGAATAGTATAGAATCTCCTGCCATGGGCAGAAAATTGGACTAGAAGACTTCCAAGGTCCCTTCCAACCCTATTATTCTTATGTTTTATTTTCTAAATAAGTACATAGTGCATAGATATAATAATTTACTTATTCACCCCAATGCTTTGACAGTATTGGTTTGCCTCTTCTTGAACAAGGGCTCACTGTTAAAGATTTGAATGTAACAAAGAATGATGTAGCTCTGTTTGATGTTTAACTCAAAACAGATGATGAGAATAGTCATCATCAAAACTAGAAGATAGTTTTTGTCAGC
>WNWU01000012.1:22651860-22681702 GCA_012654045.1 Ptyas mucosa
TGCTTATATATATATATATATATATATATATATATATATATAAGCATCTATCTAAAATCAAGCAATGGGAAAGAATATATAGTATTATCTAGTTAATTTTACCTTAAAAAAAAGTCTTCAACTATCTCAGTAAACACTGAAATGATTACTTTTACCAAGCTTGCAAATTTGGGTTTTGTAAATTTGGTCATCTCAAGGACACATATCTGGACAAAAAGATGGACTAAAATTAGATTAAAGCTCTTTTGATAACATCTTATTTTCTTACTCCTTGTAGCTAGATGAATTATAGAGTGTTCAAAAAATTTTGTATGATGGAAGTTCTAATAAAATAATGACCACGTTTGTACTATATCTTCTAAAAAAGTTCAGATAATGAATATGTTGCCATTTTCTACCTTTCCCCACCAAATATGGCTGTTTAATCAATTTGTATGATTTATCACATTGTTAGAACTTGAAATGGATGCCATTCTCAGTTTGCAGAAACAGGCATTTGTAACTTGTGACAAACTGTAAATAAAAACCCAATTTGTCAAAATCTAGAGTAATGATCATTTAAGCAATATTAAAGATCCACCTGTGACATAATCAAACTTTTTTTTAGTTTAGCATGTTATGAGAATATATCCAGCATATTGACCTTTTTCTCGATCTATACAGGATTTAATATAATAGTTTAGTTTAATGTGTTGCAATTGATCCTCACTATAACATAAGCATATGGACAACTGAATCTGGTCCAAGTCTTTCTTCATTCTAATGCAGCATTCTCTATTGCAACTGACAATGGCCCTTGAAGTTTTTTGAGTGAAGTGTTCCCTGGCCCTACTACCTAAATGTCAAATTAGTTGTAATATAATTGATATTGACAGATAGCTGAGTTTGGCTGACATTGTGAAATCCTACCAGTGACTGGAAGGGGCTAGATTAAACGACAGCATTGGGGTACTGATCATAGCAGCACAAGAACAGGCACTAAGTTCCATAGAAACAAGTATCTATCACACTAGACAGGATCTGAAATGCAGACTGTGCAGGGAGGCCTCAGAGTCTAACACATAGTGGCAGGGTATAAGATGCTGGCAGGAATAGCATACACTGAACAGGACAACCAAGCAGCTGGCATTGTGTACAAGAACATCTGAACAGTATATGGGTTAGACTCTCTCAAGTCCAGATGGGAAATTCCACAAAAGGTCCTGAAGAATAACAGGGCTAATTTTCTGTGGAACGTCTGGTCCAGATGGACAATCAAGTACTGGCCAGTCAATCAGACATCATAGTAGTAGACAAGGACTAGAAAACTGGTGAAGGTGTAGCCGTGCTAAGTGACAGCAAAATCAAGACAAAGGAGTTTGAGAAACTTCAGAAGTACTGGAGCCTGAAGGAGAACTAGAGAGGATGTGGAAAGTGAAGCCCAAAGTGGTTCCAGTGGTGGTAGGGGTACTTGGCACCATGACACCTAAACTGGGAAAATGGGTCCAACAGATTCCAGGAACAACATCAGAGCTATCTGTCCAGAAAAGTGCAGTGCTAGGAACAGCTAAAACACTGTGCAAAATCATCACTCCCAGAGGAGCTGAGATTGAGGAATACATGCCACTATAGGTGCCCCGACACAAGTGACATCAAGCTGTCTACGCCCATCCTGGCCATGCCTACCTAATTCCCCAAGGTCAAAGACAACCCTGATGCAGCCCTCAATGAAATCGACTTTGACACCCCTGCTGTGGAGGAATCAAAAAAGTCAATATAGTAATCACAGTGCCACAACAAAAGGCCCTTCCCTTTATATGTACTTCAACTTTACATGCATGTATAGTGAATTGAGACTACTATATAACTGCACTGAGACCTTGACTTTTTTTCATCATCTCGACATGTTGTTTGTGCTTTTATCCCACCCCAATCCCAAAACTTTCTGGGTAGCATATTAAAGATGCAATTTTATAATGAATAATAAGTTGCTGACATTCAGTGTTCCTAAAAACACGGTATCTGGAAATACTTTGCTCTTAATTTGTTCGCTATCCCAAATTTTGGACTGACCAACCATTGTATTATTTTGAAACCATCTGAGAAACTGGAATATTTCAGACTCTTGGTGGCATTTAGTGCATTCAATAATATATGCCTTCAGTCAAAACTAGAAACCCTTTAAATTAATAAATAAATTAGTTATAATAACAGAAGAGAATTCTGAGTCACCAGGGACCTAATTTATTCAATCACAAGGTAGCAAGAATTGACATCTAGAAAGGAAGGTCCAGGTGAAAGAAAGCCCTGCATATGATTCCAATTATTAGTCATTGGTATAAAAATTTCCCACCATGATCCAGGATAATGATTCTCACATAGATGCATAATGGAAAAGCCCCAGGATGCAAACAGCTAATGGTATTAATTTATCTTGTGAAATTTTATCCAAACTCTCCATTATGCCTAATCTTATGTATTTATGATCCATCACCCTTCAGTAAATTATAGCAAATAAAAATGTACCTTCAAATTAATTTTTTTAAACTCTGAATAACATGTCTTTTTCCTGTGTCTACTGTATGTACATGTGAAGATTTACCTTGATATGCTGCTGTGCAATACTGATGGAGAGAAAGTGTATATTTATTTCAATTGCATGCACACACTCAAGTTGTCCTTTTTCCCCTTACTAAATTTACCTTTCTGAATATCTAACCATATAGCAAATTCCATCCCATTATAATAAAAACTAGTATGTAATGGTAATGCCTTTTTAGCCCAATATATCCATTGACCAACAAGTTGAGACTGATTTTGAAAATAGACAAGCCTTTGATTAGATTGAAGCCATTAGTCTATATTCGCCATTGCTTAATCCATCAATTCCTCTGGAAATCCAGGAAAGTCAGAAAGCTAAGAGAGAAGAGCTGAGGAAAAAAACGTTACAGGTCATTGTCACATGAGGTTCTTGTTTAATGAGCCATAATTTTTATTTAATGGCAATGGGGACTTCTGGGATTGCCATCATTTAGCAATGGAGTCACATGACATCACACTTCATGACCACATGACTTAGTGATGGAAATTCCAATTACTTTCATTAAGCAAGGATTATCTGTAATAGTATCTTTTCTGATGAGGTTTACATCTGTCCATGAGGAAAATTCAGGAACTCATTTGAGAGAATGATCCGTCTAACTCATTATCTTAACTCCAACACAGGCTGGCAATATTTGAAGCTTCGAAGTCTTGCCCTTTGCCCTATCATCTGCCCTTATTGCTTTAGGGGAAAATGGATTCCAATAATGCATATAGCTGTATAATTCTGAACAGGGGAAACATAATTGACTTCCTGTACGAAAGGTATCTAGAATAGATACTATGTTATTGCTTTAAGATAAATCTCTTTTATTAATCAGTGCAAATGCCAGATAGATTCTTCCTCTAGTAAGTAGTCTGTAATCTTTTTTTTTTCTACTTAAAATATCATATATTCTAAAGTTCTTAAACTCTCTCCTTGGCCCTCAGTTACTCTCTGCTACTCCATTAGTGCTCCATTACGTATTTTGTAAACCTGATTGCCTTTTAAAGCACATTTTAATAATATTATCAACCAAAGGATATTTTTTAAAGCCTGTGAAGCATGCTATTGCCATTTTCACAGAAAACTATCAACGTTATAAATCATTTTGTCACAAAGATGGAAATGTACATTCTAAAATTAGACGTGTCTTGACAGTACTACATAACAGCAATTTCAAGTGAAGTATATGAATCTTTCTTCCATTTCTTTTATGTCCTATCATTATTTGACATATTCTTTTATAGATTTAACAGTTCTTGATCTTTTTCGAACTAGTGAATCCCAACCTTTAAGAAATGGGGCAATTTTATGTACAAGGTGTTTTTTAAAAAATCACACTATCCAACTTCCAGAAATGTGAAGCTTGCACGTACATAATCTGGAGCTGCTTTGACAACTCTCTACGAGATCCTTTCCCCTTTTCTCACCTATTGTTTTGCACTCTTTCTGTCCTTGTTGACCCTGCTAATCAAAAGTTAATTATTCCCAGTGGCAAAATCAGCCATCAAAATTCCTGCTTCCCATGGTGTGACTGACAGACCAGCTGCCATAGTGCTTGTCATAATAAAGCCAACAAAGGCTACGGCTGGATCACTCATTTTCATTGTTCAGGCTTAATGCCACTGAAATATTTAATTTTGTTTACAGAGATCAAAATGATATTGCTTAGGAGATCTCAGAAGAGGAAGTGCTGAAGAAAGCCAAAAATCTTTACTATAGTTGTCAGCCCTGCTCAGCATTGTACCAATGCTGTTATTTTAAAATACAGTATTATGTAAACATTTTATTCCCAGGGTAAGTGGCAAAATCTTTGGTCTATATTTTGCTGATACTCATCAGAAAAACGACTCCTGCTTTAGGTTATTGGTTATTTCCTTCGTTTAAAGCATTTATGCACCATACCTATTGAGCCCAGATCGGTAAAAAGAGGGAGGCCCTACCTTCATCCAATCTATAATCTAAAATATAGAAATAACTAGATAAGACATATGAGACAATCAACAACATTATCTAAACAAGGACTAGCAGAGTGCATCCACGAACGCCAACTAGCTGCTTTACATGACTGTTGTAAGAATCTGCTACAACAGCCAATTCTATTGGAATACTTTGAGACAGCGGTGAAATCCAAATCTCTTTACTACCGGTTCTGTGGGCTTGGCTTGGTGGGTGTGGCTTGGTGGGCATGGCAGGGGAAGGATACTGCAAAATCTCCATTCCCACCCCACTCTGGGACCAGCCAGAGGTGGTATTTGCCAGTTCTCCAAACTACTCAAAATTTCCGCTCTGGTTCTCCAGAACCTGTCAGAACCTGCTGGATTTCACCCCTGCTTTGAGAGATAGGATAAAGTGGATAAGAAGGTATGCTATGTTGTTAAGAGACTATAATTCTAATATTTAAGAGTCAAGTATTCCATTAAATTTCTTTCTCAGAGAAAGGAGATTCTGCGATAAGAAGAAAGTAAGGGATGGGCTACACTTTCTGCCTGGATTGTAAAGTTTTTCAATATCCCCTTTCAGTGCATTTTGCTGTTTGTCCTGAAGTGTAAAAGGACCACTGGAGGAGACTCTCCCAGCTATACAGAAACTGTTACTTTTCCTTAAACAGAGCATCTGTGGTGCTCAAGTACTTTGGCTCTCCATTATCCATAGGCTTGAGGGGATGTGTAACTAAATTGTTTTGGGAAAAGCATAAAATTAAAGCATTTTAGTGAACGGGTATACTGTAGGTTTCAAATTAAAAACCTGCTCAGCAACTTTATGTGAAGAAAATGCTCCTATTGCTTGGTGTGAATTATAGGATAGTTACCATAATTAGTCCTGGCAGTATCCTTGAATTGGGTAACCAGTGGGACAAGGAATGAATAATATGGAGAAAGTAATCCTTTGACTCAAGTTAGGTAACTAGACTTGGATTATTAAGAACACTAGCTTATTTTTATCAGGGTGTAAATCAGTAGTAGGTTTCTATTGGTTCGCCCCGGTTCGGGCAAACTGGTAGTGGCGGCAGCAGGAGGTTCCGCCCACCTGCCCGGATGTCATCATGGGCGCTCTGTGCATGCGCAAAAGGTTCTGTGTGTGAGCCAAGTGTGCGTACACGCACTCACAGTTCTGAACCGGTAGTGAAGGTAAGTGGAATCCACTACTGGTGTAAATGCCAGACAAAATTATTTGCCCCTTTCAGAAGGTACAGTAGATACTGTAGCTGACGAGACTGTTCTTAAGTTGGTATAAATCGGTAGGTATGCTGTAGTTTCCCCATTTCTCCTTCTTAAACTAAGCCTCTGAGTTGAATTGACTCAGGACTGATCGTTAGCTTTCTGGCTTTCTTATCCTTGAGTTTGAACTTGTCTGTTCCATTATAATTTTCTTTATCAAGAATAGTTATAACTTTTTTTTAAAAAAAAATTATCTTCCTCTTTAATTTGCAAGAGTTTTACTCTTCATGATTTATTCCTGAAGTTTTTACTTGATCGGCTATTTGTTGTTCAGATGTTCCATAGTTAATGATGTAGTCAGTGAAAGAATAGTCTTGACTGGTGTCCTTGCTCCACTTTTCACAACTTATGTGTCAACAGACCTCACCTTTTTGTAGCCATCTCAGCTATAAAGGCTGGCAAAGCTCTGCATTCTTCCAGACAAGACTTTAGCAGTAGTTTTTCCAGGTCCCAAACTGAAACAAGTCCCTTAACACTTGTCTGTTGCTTCTCTATATACCAGTATGAGAGATGAACCCATAAATATGATTGTTATACATGTTGTTCTTCAGACTGAGGAGGCTTAATCAAAGACTTCAAGGACTTATTTTCTAGTTCATCTGTCTAATTCTGATCACTATTCATTATTCCATTTTGCAGCTGACTCATTAGAGCCAGGCAATGCTAGGCAAGATGATCCTTAAAGTGCAGATCAGATAAAGAAAGGAGAGTAAAATACTGATCAGTAAAAGACTGACAAGGCACTGCCTCCCTCATCATTACTTTACCAGGAGTTTCCATTTTCAAGTAGACAAAATATTATTTGACAGAAAACAGAACCAGCACAAGTAATAAAGAACAAAGCTGTTCAATTTAATTTCATTTACAGTATTATAAAAGGAGGTATACCCCTGTAAAGAATTAAACCATACAATGCAGATCAAAAAGAAGAAAAAAACAAAACAGAAATGTTTAATGTTTTAAGAAAACATTAAAATGATAACAGACAAATTCAATATTACAAAAAATGTTGTCCAATTAAAAAATTTGAAATTGTGGGAGATTCTCTATGAAACTTAATATCATATTAACTTTTGCTTCAGGTTTCCCCTGTGGCATAAAAGCTTTATTATTTTTATTTCTTTAGGGTTTTTTGTTTGTTTGTCTATATGTGTTGTTTCTGGAACGTGGCCGAGAGGGTCTGTCATGCTGCCTTTTATTTCTGTTGGGAAACAGATAAGAAACAAATAATATCATTCAAATAAATAAATAACTTTTCCAGTCTTTTGTGGAGTACTATCTTGGAAATTAATTAAGCCGCCAATAAGCTTTTCTATGTTGTTGCAAGGTAATGTGGGTTCCTTTTCACCACCATTTATTTTAAACATTATTTCAAAATAGGACCCCATGGCAAAAGAGAAAAGAGAAGCTCTTTTATCATATAGTCTCATATTTGATTCTTCTGGTTGCTATTTTCTTTTCTGAACCCGTGGGAATGTTTCTATATAAGAAACCTGTATCAGCTTCAATCTCAATCGACTCTAAGAAAACAATGATTCAACCATAAAATAAACAAGGGTACAATAGAACAGAGTACAATAAATATTCCCTCTCTGTGCATGTATACAGGTATAGACACATAGAAACACATAGCCCTGACAGCTAAGAGAAATAGGAACTGAGCTCCATGGAAACTTCAACTGCCATAAATAATGCTAAAAGGAATTTTGGCTGCTGCAAAACTCTTTTGCATTAATCATACTGCTGTTAAGTATTTGATTATGCACTTTAGAGCTGTATGTACAAGGCTAATCCTAGAAAATGCAACAGGTGCCCATAAATAAACCAGGTACAATTGTATTGTTTCCAAAGGGTGTATTTCCAACACCTTTGGAGGTCATATATTTGGAATACCAAAAAAAAAAAAAAAAGGCAGCCAAAGATCTTTAGGGACAGCAATTAGTACCGGCTTTTGACCTCTCTGACTCCGTTATCAAAAAGGGTCATCCCTGCAAGCAGTTGCTATTAAAGGGGAGGGGCAGGGACAGGAAGGAGCATGACCTTGTCCATTAGAGGAAGGCCCTTGCCTAAAGATCAAGGGAAGATTCCGAATAGCTTTAGTTGTCAGCCTGTCTGATTGTTGATGTTACCATTAGGAAGAAATGCTACTCCAAAGATGAAACGTGGATCATAAACTGAGGTCTGTATAAAAATAATCCATATTACTTGGATTATTGGTGCCCAGGATCCAGTAGTCTCTTTTTAGCTAATCGATAAACATTTTAGCTGGTAAAAGATATCGAAAGTGCTTTTTGATATTTTAGAAGTGGTAGAACTGTCCAGTCTTCTGTGTCATAAGAAAAATTGCTATCCAAGGGGAAGTGGAATGAAACTGCCAGATATATATATTTCTCCTTCTGATCCTTTTACTCTTGTTAAATCTTGACCCTTTTTAGTTTTTAAGATATTTCATTTAAGGTACCAATGTCCTTCTTTTGACAGAAAGCTTAATAAAAAATTAGCTCATTTCTCCTATGTCTTCCACAATCTGTTCCACGGGTGTCTCCATTCTTATGATATAAAGGTCTATAAATAGATACCCACAATTGGTAAAGGCTGAGAATTGCAAGTTATGCCCTCTGGATTAATGTTAATAGATACAAAGCTAAACAAAAACAAAAAAACTTATATTTACTAATATTAATCGAGAGGACATAACTTGAATTCTCAAACCTTTACCAATTGTAGGTATCTGAGCCAGTAAACGTTCAGCTCCATCTAATCTCCCCCACCCTGCCCCAAATTAAGGGATTACAGGGTCATAAAAGGGAGTTCTTAAAGCTTTTCTTAAAAAGAAAAAAAAAGAAATATCTTATGAAATAAGATGATGGACACATCCTTTTCATTCCAATGTATCACACATTCTATGTCATGGACTGCATAGACAAGAACGTGGACCAGAGCGGAATGAAGTTATAACTATTCAGAAGTTGTGGGTGCTCCATTACTTGAGGTTTGTACGAAGAGATTAGACAACCATTTGTCTGAAATGTTATAGGGTCTCCTGCTTTAGCAGGAGGTTGGACTAGAAGACCTCCAAGGTCTTTTCCAATTCTGTTATTCTGCTATTCTATTATATCTGTAGATTCTCGGTATGGATGTGTATTCCATATAGATTTGTGTCCTTTTAAATTCATTTTGTGGATACATCTGGACAGAGCAGTTCTATTAAATGGTTCCAATAACTCCAGTGTTCAATGGAATGAACACTGTTAAGAACATTCAAAATTTGCTGAAGGCAGAGAGGAGGGTGTTATTCACTAGTCTGTCTGCCCTTTCCTCCAAAGAAAGCCCTCAGGTCGAGTCCAGATTTTCCCTCTGGATTATAATCTTCCACAATGGAAGGCTGGAAAGTCTTTGGCTCCTTCAGATGTACTATCTCTCCTATTTCTATTTATGGTATGATCCCTGTTTCTCCTTCTTCTCCTCTCTGATACTGTTGAGGGCTGACATTGTAATGGGAAGAAAGAATAGCCTTGAGGGGCAGAAGGAAGCAATCAAGACAACACTCAAATAAAAGAAATCTGAGTCCAGGATAGAAATGTAATTTCTCAGATATAGCCCACTCTATTTCTCATGAAGATACAAAAAAGCGAGGAGACACAGAATTACAAGATTCTGTTATTGTAACCTTATAACAAACCTTATAACAAAAACAACACTACCATTGATAATTTTGCTTTCCTAGTCTGGTCTACCTTGAAGGGCTGACCAATATAAGGAAAGGTTTTAGAAAAGTTTCCATCTCTAAATTTTCCAAGATCACTTAAAAAGTAATTTAGCCTTGGAGAAAAAGAATCTGATCTATGCTGTGGCCCCGGGTCAAAATGACTGTTGCCTTTACAACCCAAGGTCATATAGTCTTAATAATTTAAAATATAGGCAGTCCTAAACCTATAACTGTGATTGTGCCTGGAATCATAATTGTCATTGTGGTTATAAACTGAGGCATCACATGCCTGGACCCAAAAATGGGACATTTTTTTCCGGATGGTTATTAAATGAACACCATGGTTATTAAGCAAATCTATTTTATCAATGGGTGTTTTTTGCCCCAAACCAGAAGTGAGCTCTGTAAACCAGCAAAACATGTCAAAAAGCGTGATCATGTGACCCGAGATGCTGCAAACAGCCACAAAGGAGAGTCAGTTGCCAAGCACCCAAAATGCCTTCATGTGATTGCAGATGTCTTTGTGTGGCCATCAAAGCTGCAAAACTGGGTCATAAGTAGCTTTTTTTGTAACTTTGAATAGTCTCTAAGTGATGGCTTGTAAGTCAAGGACTATCTGTATTAATTCCATTCTGATTTATCATTAAATACTTTTTGTTTTTATTTAAATATTCAATTATTCTTTGAGTTTGAACAAAGCATAAAGTTTTTCATGATTTTTCATGAATATTTTGGCAAAATAATTTTTATTGCCTCGTTTCCCCTTTGCACTCATTAGAAACAATTCTATACACTCTTGCTTTTTAAACATCTAAATATTTAATTCATGATTTAAGTTATACGGAGGAACATGAAATGAGTCATATGCAACTACAACATCTAGAATGACAGTCCATATATTTTAGAGGCAGGTTTCTCATCTCTGACACTGATGATGGTTTTGCATGCCAAAAATAACACAAACAATTATAGCTATGGGATGATATGAAGACAAGATTCATTGAAGCACTAATCTTATTGGGATATGGCATGTAATACAATAATTTGTTTTCAAAAAGCAATAATTTGTTTTCAAAAAGCAATAATTTTTGGTTCTGCATTAGTGTGTGTGTTTGTATATTTATCTATCCATTATAGGTCAGACATGATTTTCTCCTTTTTAAATTCTTGTTTGCTTTGCTATTGAAGATTATTTAGATACCTCAGTGCTCAAGGTTCTTCATCAGTTCCTGAATGTTATTAGCAATCATCTGTTAGGAGAAAGAATGTGGGGAGAGAAATGCTTCGTTGGATCAGACCAAGATTTTATCTACTGAAGAATCCTCTTCTCAGTAGTAACTAGCTAGTGGGGAAATCCATACACAGAATGATGGCAGCATCCCAAATCAGCAAAAGAGGTAGTCCTTGACTTATAACCATTCATTTAGTGATTGTGAGAATTTACGACGACATTGAAAAAAGTGACTCATGACTGTTTTTCAATAAGGATTGTTGCAGCATTGCCATGGTCATGTGATTAAAATTCTGCTGCTTGGCAACTGGCATGTATTTATGACAGTTGCATTCTCCTGGATCATGTGATCACCTTCTGACAAGCAAAATCAATGGGGAAGCCAGATTCTCTTAAGTGTTAAGTTACTATCTATTAAGTTACTTCGCTTACTAACATAACTACTACAGTGATTCACTTAATAACTATGGCAAGAAAAATGGGGCAAATGTCTCGCTTAGGAACAGAAATTTTGAGCTCAGTTGTGGTCATAAGTCTTTATACAACAAGAATCACATAGTTACATTTTATGGTATGTTGAGGTAAATAACAGCTAAGAGAGAGAATCCAGATTTATGAGTGAGGGATGGAACCCTAAACCACTAACTGAACATGGCTTTGATCTGCATTTATTTTTGTTATTTCTGTAGAATTGATATTATGATGTGTATTGTACTAATAATGTCACATTGACTTTATTGAGACAGTACAAAAAGTGGGTAGCATTTATTTGGATTTTTTGGAAAGAGATAAAAGCATAGTAGTCCTGCCTTTTATATCACCCTTTGAATGTAAAAGTGACCATCTATGCCCAGGTTTTCTGTGTAATATTGAACCCAAAATGTAGGAATTCACTTAAAATATCCTCCGGCCTTTTGAGATATAGATGTGAAATTTGATGACCAGTTTTAATTTTTTTTCACCCTTTTTCATTTTCAGTTTTTTTATCAAAATGAGAGATTCATAGCTGGTTATGTCTCCAGCCTTGTTAAGTAGTTGGTTATTTGAAAAACAAGAAAATAACTCTATCAATGAGGACCTTCTCAGACCTTACATTTGGATTGAAAGGCTTGTATTTTCTTCCATTAGGAAAGATCAGATTAGCAGATACCAAAAGATGGTGTCATTAATGTCTCCATGTATATGAACTATTGTGTCCAAAGAACATTTCGGTGTCCAACAGATGCATGGGGAGTGGCATGCCAGCAGCGATGAGAAGTGGAGTGGGGGCAGCTGACTCCAAGTGGGTAGGCTTATAAATCAAATTAAATGGAGTGGACATTCCTATTAAGGCAGTTGGACCGCAAACATTGCACATGCACAAATATCATCATTAACACTGCTTTGCTTTTTAACATCACTGTATAGTGGACTGTATAAAACAAAGCCTGATAGATACTGTACTTTTTTTTTTCTATTCATGCATGCTACTCCTTTATATCTTTGTGGTCTGATAGTCTTCCTCTTCCTTGGCGTTTTGCTACTCACATCTTTCTACAAGGTACATACATTCTTTTGCATCTACATTTGGACAAGACATCTGCTTTATTATTTCACCAGACCAAAGAAATAAATGATTGTCTTCAGAAATAATTTAAGAAACATTTTAATCTAATTGCCATCAAAGGTTTTCGCTGAAAATTTTGTGGCTTCTAAGCTTTAGTTCTTATTTCTAATATTTATAATAACTATTTTAACTATCCTAGCATTTTTTTCTTGACTATGAGATTTTAAGTTGGGACAGACAAATATAGTAACACTCTGCATGCTGGTAAGATATGTAATACTCTCTATATGAAGAAGGACATATCGGACAAAGATAAGTCTTTTTCCAGGTAAGTGCTCCCTGTTATCTAGAATATTGTTTTTCCAAAGTGCTACTGCTTCTCAGTGTTTGCTTTCATCTTTTTTAACCAAAGAATGGTTTGAACTGTAATTCAGATATACCTAGTATAAGTAGTCCTCTACTTATGACCACAATTGAGGCCAAGGTTTCTGTGCTAAACAAGGCAATTAAGTGAGCTTTGCTCCATTTTATGATCTTTTCTCCACAGCCGATCACTGCAGTTAAGTAAATCATGTAGTCCAAGGGTGTCAAACAGTGGTGGGTTGCCCCTGGTTCAAACTGGTTCACAAGAACTGGTTCACCGGCCCCGCCCACCGCCCTGGATGTTGTCATCAGCGATCTGCGCATGCGCAGAAGCTTCCCGTTGCAAACCGGTGGTAAAGGTAAGTAGAACCTACCCCTGGTGTCAAACCAGCGGCCCTTGGGCCGGATGCATCACATGCAGGCCACGCCTACCCCAGATCCTTAAAGGGAAAAAACATCGTGATATGTCACGTAATAGTAATGTGACGCAGGGAATTTGACACCCGTGATGTAGTCCTTAAATCAATTTGGCTTCTCCCATTGACTTTGCTTGTCAGAAGCTGGCTGGGAAAGTTATAAATAGTTGATTACATGATCTTGGGACAGTGATCATAAATACATGCCAGTTGCCAAGCACCTGAATTTTGATCATGTGACTATGGGGATGCTGCAATGGTCATAAGTGTGAAAATCACTCAGAAGTCACTTTTTCAATGGCTTTATAACTTTGAATGGTTACTAAATGAATGGTTGTAAATCAAGGTTTACCTCTGTACCCAATACCCAACCTTATTATTCAACATCCTTACAAATTCATATAATAGATGCTACAGAATTGGTTTACCTGGTTTTCAGGGACAGCCTCTGAAAGTGGCCCTGTTTATGATGATCTTTAAAGCATAAGTGAATATAAGAAGTGTAGAATATTATTGTGACTTTGATTCATAAATTGTTTTGCTTACTTATTGGCTCCATCTGCTGGAATAGATTAAAAGGAAACTAGAGTATAACACCCCCCCCAAACCTCAAACATTTCCCCCTTCTATCTGTTCATAATAATCTCCTCCTTCAGCAACAGATTTTTCTTCCAATCTGCAGATGCAAATTTTCTCCTAAGACTTAAACATATAAGCATATGTGTGGATTTTCATTTAACTGGTGGCAATATTGTTTGATCTTTGTAAAACAAAATCATGAACAACAATCACAAAGGACTGGCCTTTATTTTAATCAAAAACTTCTACATTGGTTAAAATCAAATCAACAGGGAAAAAAAAAGATCTTTCCAAAGTGGTAATTTTGTTTAATGCAAAACAATGCAATGTCCATTAGGGCAAACATGTACAATATATATGCTGATAGTAATTTTCATAAAAAGAAAATTCCAGGTGGGAGATTAGCTGGTAACAATTGACAAAAGAAATAAGTAATGGTACCATTGAGAAGCTACAGAAAAAGGATAATCAAATATTATGATGGGAATAAAAAATAACTCCAGCCTAAAATGATAATTTTTGAGGTTTTTTACACATTAGCAAATGATTCAATAAAGATTATAATGGTAGAACCACGGCAAGCCAATTAAATTCTGTGTTTAGAACTTTGAGACTGAACTACTCAACACAGCACATAGGCTAATTATAAAATCTATAGTGATGTTACCCAGCTGATTTAAAACAAAATCCACCTGATTGCGCTAACAATACTTACTAGTTATTATACGGTATATTAGCCCTGTGCAATGCTTTGGAATAAATTTTTAGAAGGTGCTTTGGATTGTATGGGGTGTGTTAAGATATATACCACAAGCAGTATAGTATTTTCTGGGCTTGCATGGAGCTGCAGAGGGCAATCATTTCTGGGAAAAGACATGGCTGCTTTAAAGAGCTGCAGACAGCTACTATATTTATGCCCTTTGCACACTTTTATTTGGAACTAAATGTGATGCATTGCACAAACTTAATCTTTATTACATTATTTATTGGAGACAACATGCCTCTTAGTACTAGTTGATGGGCACTAAGGGCCAATGTCTACTTTGGGGTTTTTCATTGGCATCTGGTTAGCCACTCTTGGAAATTAAAGGTAAGATTAGACAGAAAAATGTGCATTGCCAAATGCACTACCTCCAGCAGGTCTTAGGTTAGGAGGAAAAAAAATAGAACTGTTTTTAATCTGAGGAGAACCAGAAAGGATTATACTTAAAGCTGCTTTTGTGGAATATCGAATTTAGCTGTGATTCCATTGCAACAATAAACATTACATTGGGTCTAATGCACAATTGTTACATTTTTAAAGCAGATATAAAAGATCCTGAAGAAATCAGGTTGGTTGAGCTGCAGATATGTCTTCTGTTATTTTTCTATTATTGATATTAAAGGGCACCTTAACAGTATTATTGGTTAATCTTTTTTTTCTCATCTAGAGGTAAAATTTGAAAAGGTTCATCCAAGATAAATGGATAGATACTCTCAAATAGGTAACATGTAAAACAGATTATGTTTACTTATTATCATTCATATGTCTTTTCTCCAGGAAATCTAGAGGAATATACTGTATGTGGTTATATTTCTTTTCTGTAAATATTGTATTAGAAATTATAGCCAATCTCTTTGTGTTGTGCATTGACAGACATGTATTTAGAAAGAAATAAGAGAAAACACTTTTTAAAATTAAAAATAATTAAAGTGAAACATCAACTTTTCTCTAACCTGGTGTTTTCCAGGCACCTTGGACTTCAACTCCTGTAATTGTATTGACTCTGATGCTTGGGGTTATGGAAGTTGAAGTCTAATATACAGGACTGTACAAAATAGGACAAAGGTATCTTATACAATCTAATTTGTCTGAACTCTATTGCCTGCCTGCCTGCCTGCCTGCCTGCCTGCCTGCCTGCCTGCCTGCCTGCCTATCTATCTATCTATCTATCTATCTATCTATCTATCTATCTATCCATCCATCCATCCATCTATCTATCCTGTTTCCCCCAAAATAAGACATCCCCTGATAATAAGCCCAATCAGGCTTTTGAGTGCACGGCAGTAAGGCCAAGCGCTTATTTCAGAGTTCAAAAAAATATAAGACAGGGTCTTATTTTTGGGGAAACATGGTACCTATCATCTTTTCTCTCTCACCTCTTTCTAATCTGTTATTTATCTGCCTGCCTGTTTAATCTGTTTATCTTCCACGCATCTACCTATCCAGTGCAAAGCAAATAGTATAACTAACCCAGAAAGTTTCACATTGTAATTTATTTTTCTGCCACTAAGTGGTGTTCAATCCACATTTTCAGTACTTTTAATAGCCTTAAATTGAGCTGTTGTTCCAGATGAAAATACTTTTCTCTTGTAAAAATTGCAAAAAAATAGATTGCAACAATGCTAAAATAAAATAAAATAAAATAAAGCCATATAAGTACAATAATGCAATTCACAGAGAATAGTTTCACTGGAATACAAGGAAACACACTGGTATGCAAGGAAACTCAAACAAATAGATTATCACAACAACAACGAACAACATCAACAATCCAGAGTTTTCATGGAGGCATACATGACCAGACCAAAGTAAAAAAGTAATTTTTACTTTGGAGACATAATGTAAATATCCAACTCCCTGGAGAAGGCTTCAATGCTGGGAAAAGTGGAAAAGAATGACAGCAGCAAGATGTCATTGGAAGGTCTGAAGACCAGGTTAGGGAGATTGTCGTGGCGAAATTCTATCTATGTGGTTGCTACGAATCAACAACAACTTGATGTCATGCAATCATCAGTCAAAATATTGGTGCTTGATAGACCTCGGCTTGAAGGCACTCATGACATTATGACATTTTGAGCTCTGAAAGTAATGGTATTATCTTCCTCCCTGTGCACACACATACTCCTTTACATTATATTGCATTGTTTACTTTAAAATGTAGCAAGGCAACCCTGCTACATTCAAAGATGTTCCCCTAGACTTTTGTCTAAAAGCCTATACCAGTGATGGCGAACCTTTTCGGCATTGTTCCAAAAAGGTCACGTGGAAACGTTGCATGCACATGTGCGCTTATTGGGGCCATGCTCCAGAAAAGCTGAACTTCTGGATTCTGGTGCACATGCGTGCCCGACGATCAGCTGGCCAGTGCGCATGTGCAGGCCGGTTTTCGGCACTGCCGCATGTGCGAAGGGATCGCGCTCTGAAAAAGCCGAACTTCTGGGTTCTGGCCACAAGCACTCCCAACAATCAGCTAGCCGCGCGCATGTGCACATTGGTTTTCGGCACTGCCGTGTGCACAAAGGACAGCTGATGGTCGTGCGCGCATGCAAGGCATATGCAAGACAAACAGGCAAGACCACACATGCCGGGCAACTTGGCTTCACATGCCACTTTGGGCATGCGTGCCATAGGTTCGCCATCATGGGCCTATACTTTCATAGCTGGGAGTAACATGTGATGGTCCAATCTATATAAATTTCACGCTCATTAACTAATCTAAGTTCTACTGAGAAGGGTACAAGCTGCAATGGAAGAAGGGCCAGCACCAATATAATATCTCCCAAGCCTGTTTCTATATCAAGTCCAGTGATATATATTATTTCACATAATATAATGACTTAACGCTTGCTTCACATTTATGGTTTGTAGTAATATGGGCAGGAAAATACATCTGTTCCACAGTGTCTCATCCCATAAAGTGAATTTCCAAAAATATTTTATTTTTTAAAAATTATCTTCCATTTATTATATCTCACTAAATGATGTCCCATTTTTTAAAATGTCCCATTTATTATGTAGGTATAGCCTAAAATTTCAGAATTATTGGTCCTATCCGATACAATTTTGTAAGATGGGGTTATAACCCTGTACATGCCTCTGATTTAGAATGGAGCAGCTGTATTTGGGGGCAACAAGCTACAAAGAGCCATACTATTGTCCACTACCATCTATTGTCCATGAAGATTTTATTCACTGCCCTCTAGTGGTCATAAAAATTATTAAGATCCAGATATGGTAACCCCACCATCCCATGGAAAGTTCCCTTATATTGTGTAAAGCCACGGGTCCATTAAATTTACAGTTGTCTACATTCTCAGGCAGCTGTTCTCTTAATTCAGAGGTAGCCAGTATATATATTGATCTCTGCCTTACCTGATCCTAAAGCTTTCCAGTTTACCCATGTTTTACTTATACATAATATTAATAAATGGTAATTTAGCATTCTAGGAAGCAAAGTCCCAGCCTCTGGCATCATCTTTAAATACAGGAACACTTCTTGGCTCCTAGGTCAATGGATACATTCTTAGAATGTAAAAAATGGTACATAGCTGCTGCAGCCTTGTGGGGTGTTTGGAAATGTATCCAGATGCCCAGAAAAAAAAAATAGAGAAAAGGGGGGGGGGGACACTGACAGAGAGCATTTATGGTAAGCGAGAAGGTAAGATAAAGTTTATCTTTTTAGTTCATGGGGATTTGCAACTCGCTATCCAAAGGCACTCATTTTGTGAGATAGCCACTGCGGCTTAAAACATTGTCTACCCTAATATAGGTTCTTTTCTCATTACTTTGTGGTAGCTGGAGATGACAGCAATGATTATGAAAACAGTATGCGGAACAGATGTCCTGTTGATCTACGTGCATCAATCATCCACAACTATCTATTCACAGATGATTGAATTCAGGGGTGGGTTCTACTTACCTTTACTACCAGTTTGCAACGGGATCGCGTGCACACCTTCCTTCTACGCATGCAGAATGACGATGATGACATCCGGGGTGGTGGGCAGGGCCTCCCGCCAGTTTTATTACCAGTTCTTGCGAACTGGTCCAAACAGGGGGCAACCCACCACTGATTGAACTTTATCCTTTACCTGACCATAATATCACTGTATCCCCTATAGCAGGGATGTTCAAGTTTCTAGTTTCTAGTTTGATTTTTATACCGCCCTACTCCTGAAGGACTTAGGGCGGTGCACAGCCATAAATATAACATATAAATACAACATTTAAAACACACTAAAATCCAATTAAATAATTTAGCCATAGATAATTTTAAAACCCCAATAATTTAAAACAGATTAAAATTTATATTATTATTTAAAAGAGGAGAATTAGGCCAGGCCAGCCTGGTGAAATAAAAACATCTTAAGAGTGCGGCAGAAGGTGCGTAGGTCCGGGATCCTCCGTATCTCCTGGGGGAGCTCATTCCAGATAGTAGGTGCCCCCACAGAGAAGGCTCTCCCCCTGGGGGCCGCCAGTCGACATTGTTTGGCCGACGGCACCCGGAGGAGCCCCTCTCTATGAGAGCATACCGGCCGGTGGGAGGCCACTGGTGGCAGTAGGCGGTCTCGTAAATAACCAGGTCCTAAGCCATGGAGCGCTCTAAAGGTGGTAACCAAAACCTTGAAGCGCACCCGGAAGACCACAGGGAGCCAGTGCAGCTCGCGCAGGAGAGGTGTCACACAGGAGCGCCATGTCGTTCCCATAACCACCCGCATGGCCGCACTCTGCGCCAGTTGGAGCCTCCGGGTGCTCCTCAAGGGGAGACCCATGTAGAGACCATTACAGTAGTCCAGACGGGAAGTGACGAGGACATGAGTGACTGTGTGTAAGGAGTCCTGATCCAGAAAGGAATGTAACTGGTGGATCAGGTGAACCTGATAAAAAATCCCCCTGGTCACGGCTGTCAAGTGCTATTCTAAAGACAGCGGTGAATCCAGGAGGACGCCCAAGTTGCAAGCCCTCTCCGTAGGGGCCAGTGATTCACCCCCAATAGTCAGTGATGGCACCAACTGACTATATCGGGACATTGGAAACCACAGCCACTCGGTCTTGGATGGGTTGAGTCTGAGCCTGTTTCTCCCCATCCAGATCCGTACAGCCTCCAGGCACCGGAACATCACTTCAAGGGCATCGTTGGGGTGGTCCGGGGTGGAGATGTACAACTGAGTATCATCAGCATACTGATGATACTTTACCCCGAAACCATGGATGATCTCACCCAGTGGCTTTACATAAATGTTGAACAGAAGGGACGAGAGGACCAACAGATGAGTACCCCACAGATGAGGCACCTCGGGGTCGACCTCTGCCCCCCTGCCAACACAGACTGCCACCAGTCAGAGAGAAAGGAGGAGAACCACCGCAACACGGTGCCTCCCACCCCTAACTCTTCCAACTGGTGCAGCATGATACCATGGTTGATGGTATTAAAAGCCACTGAGAGATCTAATAGGACCAGGACAGAGGAGCAACCCCGAGCCCTCCAGAGATCATCTACCAACGTGAACAATGCCATTTCCGTGCTGTACCCAGGCCTGAAACCCGACTGGAATGAATCCAGATATACTGTTTCATCCAGGTACTGAGGGAGCTGTCACACAACCACACTCTTGACAACCTTCACCACAAAGCGAAGGTTGGAGACCGGACGGTAATTAGACAACACTGCCGGGTCCAAGAAAGGCTTCTTGAGGAAAGGCCTCACCACGGCCTCTTTCAAGGCGGTGGGGAAGTCACCCTCACTCAACGAAGCATTTATAATCCCCTGGAGCCAGCCTCGCGTCACCTCCTGAGAAGCCAGCACTAACCAGGAGGGACACGGGTCCAACAAACATGTGGTTGCGTTCAGTCCACCCAGAATCCTGTCCACATCATCAGGAGCCATGGGATCAAACTCATCCCAGATAATATTCACAAGACCTGCCCCAGTCATTCCCCCTGAGACCACTCAGTCGGAGTCCAGATCTTCCCGAATCTGAGTGATTTTTGTCATGCAGATACTGTACAAAATACTCAGCTCTACCCTCCAAGGGGTCCTCCCGCGCTCCCTGATGGAGCAGGGAGTGGGTCACCCTAAACAGGGCGGCAGGGCGGTTATCTGATGACGCAATAAGAGTAGCGAAATAGTTATGTTTTGCTGCTTTTATCGCCACTAGGTAATTCTTAATATGAGATATTACCAGTGTCCGGTCAGATTCAGAAAGACTGGCCCTCGAACTACTCTCCAGGCATCTTTTCTGGTGCTTCATCTCCCTTAGCTCCGCGGTGAACCAAGGAGCCAGGTGAGATCGGCACCAGGTCAGAGGCTGCAAAGGCACGACCCAATCCAGAGCTCCAGCGGCCACACTGTCCCAGGCGGCCACTAGGTCTCCAGTTGAGGTGTGAGTCAGAGCGTCAGGAAATGGCCTAAGCTCCATCTGGAACATCTCAGGTTCCATTGGGCGCCTGGGGCGGAACCATCTTACTGGCTCTGCCTCCCGGCTGCGAGGTGTAGCGGTTCGAAGGTCAAGACAGAGGAGAGAGTGATCCGACCATGACAAGGGCTCGATGACTATATCCCCTATTTCAAGATCACTCAACCACTGTCCAGAGATGAAAACTAAGTCCAACATGTTTCCCCCCATGTGGGTAGGGCCATGAATTAGTTGGGTCAGGTCCATAGCTGTCATGGAGGCCATGAACTTCTGAGCCACATCAGACGCCTCACCCACGGACGGCATGACCATAAATCTAGGGGTGTCAACCAACACCACTGCAATGACGTTGAGTAGCTCAGGCAGGATTGCTGCCACATGGCAGGGAGCCAGGTACGTGATCAGCAAACTCATCTGTACCCCATGGCCCCACTTCACAAGGAGGGACTCACAGCCGGCCGTCTGAGGTACAGTGGCCTCTCTCGGTCTAAGATCTTCTTTAACAATAACCGCTACCCCCCCTCCCCTCCCCTGTGACCTCGGCTGATGAAATGCGTGGAAACCTGGTGGGCACATTTCAACGAGGGGAACCCCCCCCTCTTGGCCCAACCAGGTCTCTGTAATGCCTGCCAGGTCTGCTCCCCCCTCCAGAACCAGATCACTAATGAGGGGGGCCTTATTTACTACAAACCTGGCATTGCATAACATCAACATCAGCTGAAGGCCCAGGCCTTGAGGGTCTGTGCTACCTGGAGAACGAGTGGAGCCTTGGGGGCTGGAGCACACCACCACTCGTAAACAGCGAGCGTGCCCTCCCCTAACACAATATGCCCCCCTGCTCCTGCCGTATCTGCCCCTCCCACTCACGATATTGATGTTAGAAACACTATCTGGATAAGCTCTAGCCCCCCTCTCGACCCCGGGTCCCCCACCCCCCATGCTGCACTTCACAGCCAGACCCGACCTTCCCCTTAGTGGGTTATCCCCCATACCCACAGTCCGAATTATAATCCGACCCCCCCTGGAACCCCTTAAAAGTTTAACTAAAAATTTATGTAAAAAAACCCTCAACTCCCTCTTTGCAGCATGCCACCTCTCTGGGTTCCAAAACCCGTCATCGAGGTAGGCCCTCGATAACATGGAGGGCCAGACCTGAGAGAGGGGGGAGTCTCGCAGTGCAAGAAGTTCAACAGTTGAGTACATCTACAAAACGGGAAAGGTGCAGATGACCTCTGCTAAGGATTCCATAGAATCTAAATGTCTAAGGACGGAGGCAGCAAACTCAAAAGCGTGGGTAACTGGACTCCACTGTCCTCCCACAATAGTGGGAGGAGTCATTATGGCATTTCAGTGAATCCAGGGGGTGTTCCTCCCAGGCATCCTCTCACGATGTCTGGTCAGATAGAATATATTATAGAGAAGTTCAAAAAACTGTCCCCTCTGATAAGGAATGGTAGTAATAATCCGGACTCCCTCAGGACCCATGTCATAGCTGTCCATAACTGTCCATTTGTCCAATAGTCCGGGGCATAGTTGGAATAAATAGATGGAATAAGCCAGTCCAGGAGGCAGAAGTAGATAGTAAATCCAGGGGCAGAGTTTGATGACACACACGAAGACGAAGAAAGTGGCTTACGAGGCAAAAGGCAGCTGGGGTAATGACCATAATAGGGCCTACATAGGCCAGAGAAGGGGGGGAGGATATGGCCCGAGGCAGCCCAAAACCAGCCCTCGGCCATCCTCCAGCCTTTCCCACTCCCCATGTCAAACTCAATTGTGTTGCGGGCTGAATCGTGATGTATCTCAATGTTTTTTGCCTTTGCAGAGCCGGGATGGGTGTGGCCTGTGCCGACTGTATCCGGCCCGCCATTTTGACAGGCCTTATTATTAGAAGTATCAGTGCAAGCACAATAGCTAATTTGAGCAATATATGGTACTAGACCAGGCTAGTATAGATTTAGTAGTTTGTGATCTAGCATGGTGGAAGATGACCAGCCATTATTGTGTAAAAATAGCCATTCTGTTAAGCCTACTAAGCAGGTATATACAAAAGTATGAAGGCTATTGCTTAATGCATTGTAAGCTGCCCTGAGTCTCCGGAGAAGGGCGGCATATAAGTTGAATCAATCAATCAATCAATCAATAATATTGTTTACTGGTAGATATAACATGCTGTGTAAACACATTTATTGTTGGGTTTTGCTAACCTGGTTAAAAGTGTTTTGTTAAACTGGGTCTGGGATTCACAGTATTGTGCAACATTCTCCAATGTGTGGTTTTCTAATCTGCACAAGAGTGATGGAAAATAGCAAATCACGACCTTATCACAACTGGAAAAAGATAATTACCACATTAAAAATATGTTTGTATACACTAATAAACTGTATACAAGTTCACATGAAGCCTATTGTTCATTAATTTTATTTTTTAAAAAAATATGACGGCAATGATCATGGCAATGGCATTTACATTCAGTTTTCCTTCCAACTATTAGGAGAGGAGGAATTAAGTTGTCTGCAGTTTAATCTGAATAGTAACATTACTATAGCCATCAGTTAAAGCCTATGTAGAAAAAAATATCCCCATAAAAAAAAAAACTGTCCACATTTACATAGTCATTAAAGGCATGCATTTTAAACAAAGTTCTGCCTTATAGTAGTTGCATAATCCAATTTTCCTTCAAAGACTCCTTCTGGTGAAATACTTACACACTCATGTGGCAAGAGTCACGTTTTAAAATAGTATCACAGCAACAACAATAAAAAATGTCATCAATTAATTAAAATAAGCAACAGGTTAAGAGGGCAGATGGCTCCATTGTGTGCTTCAACCGGACCCATTTGAAATCCCAAGTAAGGTAATTTTTGATCAACAAACAGAGATTCCTCCCCTTTGCCTCCCCTCCAGAGATCAGCTCTTGACCGGCTTCCATGGCTGAGCATGGAACGTGTTTTTAGGTTAACTGAAATCCAATAAGATATCAAATCAGTTTAGGCTTTTATTTACTGAGCTGCGGAGTGTCCTGGGGGGTGCTGTAGAGCACAGGCTCTTTCTTCCTATCTCTTAGCCCCATTGTGCTTGGGTGAACAAAGCCAAGAGGTGTAATTTAAAAGTGCTGTGACCTCCTCTGAGCTGCTTCGCCCATTGTGGCTTGTGGATTACTTTTCCCACAGAGACCTTTGCTGATCATAAATATGCATGAGGAAAAGAGCCCCCACTGGCGGCTCCATATTATCTAGTTTAAATAAAATCCTTTCTGAGTCCTTTTTTTTTCTTTCCTACTTTCAGCTTCCTGAAGCATCGAAATTGGAGGACCGAGGGACCAGATTAATCCACTGGTGCTCAACCCGAAATCATAACGATCATTATAATTATCAGTTACAGAAGGGAAGCTTATCGTATAACAGGTTCCCCCTCCCCCTCTCCCCACCCTCTTTCTGAAGGCGGCAGAAGGGATGGGTGGGGAGATCCTTCCAACCACGGAGAATTGGGTCTTCATTCATTGTTTTCCAAACAAATCAGTGGAAAATTGAGGTCCCTGGGCAATTTTCAGATTACACACTCTGTACAACTGAGCTGTAGGTGTCTACACAAACTGTTATTTTGCCAATTTCAAGTTTGGAGCAGAAAGCAGGTAGGTTTGGAGAAAGGAAGGGACTGCCCTCCCTCTCCACCCAATGATGCAAATGGCCTTAAGGCAGAAGGTTGTAAACAACCTTGCATTTTAAAGTATACAGATTCCAGCCTTCCTACACTGCTTCTACTGAATTAATTTCTCTCTCTCTCTCTCTTTCTTTTTCTTCTTTGGCTCAATGAACTGTGGTCAAGGCCATTGTAACGTGAGCACTCCCCAGGATGGGATTGGCTAAAGGAGTCTCCAAGAGGCCCCTTTTCACAGGGGACTAATTGCTTTAGACCACCAGTATTTGGGAGCTACAGATGTCTTCCTTAATTTGCCTAGAGAGCACAATCGGGCCCATCTGTTGCATTTTCCCTCTTCCCTCCCTCCCACCCTCCCCTCTTCTCCTGTCGTTTCTTTCCTTCTATCTGCAAAGACCTAAATTGAAAACTCATCAAAAACTAATACAAGAGCAGTTTGGCTGGAACACACCACTGCCGAGGGGCTTTAGCTGTTCTTAAGAGCTCCCCTGCTACTTTTGCACATAGACTGAAGACCAGGAAAAGAAACAGGGAAGCAGAAATGTCCTGGGGGAAGAACAGCAGTGCATGGGTTAGAGTTAAGAACCAACAACCAGATGGGCAAGTAGCTGCAGGAAGAATAACTTGATGTCATAGCTTAATGGAATATGCACAGGAAACCATCTTTTGTTTTTATATATACATAATCATCATCCCCCGCCCTCTGAAAAGTAAAAAGGAGAGCTTCATGAAATCTAAGTAAGAGAGTTGCTTTTCCCACAAGTTTAGTCTCATTCATGGACATCTTTGTGGCCTTTCTGTTCTGTATCTTTTCTTAGATTCCTGTTCCCTTTTACTTTTTCCAAGTCCAGATAACTACATCTTTGACAATTGGAAGAAATCCTTGAATGAGTCTTGCTTCCCCAGATCCATGCAACTGAAAAAACTAGTATAAAACAGAGAATGCTACATCATTATTATTTTCTCTGGCTTCCATTTTTCCATGTAGATTCTATATATAAGCAATCAGTTTAATTATCTGGAGGAACATATCATTTTGTTGAGCTCCCACCTGTAACCTGAAGAGGTATAGCTCAGAGTCAGGTTTCTTACTTCTCTGAAGTGTGATTGCTTTCCGAATTGCCTCTTCAGAACCACCTCTCTTCCCTTCCTGCTTATCTGTGATTCTTCCTCCTCATGTCATTTTATTTGCAAGGTATCTGCTTAATTAGGGCATCGGTCAGAACCCTGACACAGCTACTTATTTTCTCTCTCTTTTTCTCAGTGAAAGCAGAACTTAAGGTAGACAGTAAGAATTGCTAAAAAGTCAGAAGGGAAGCAGCCACTTCTCAATTTGTAGATCTAGTCCATTCGTTGAGATACAGCATGCTGAGCAACACTCAGAACAGCTTTATGTCAAAATAAATAATAAAATAGTTGTAGTCAAACTGACTGATTTAACCACGAAAATGCATTCGTTAAAAGAAAAGGAGGTAAACGTTCCTTTAAATCTTTAATCTTGTGATGGACGCTTCCTTAACATTTTTGTATTTTCCCCTTAATTATATTATGAGCATCTGTGCCCTGTAGAATTATGAGGTTGTGACCATGGAGTATGCCAGAGTGAGGGACTGGATTGGTTCATGGGACAAAATGTACCTCCTCCTTTGTCAAGCACACTCAGTATTATCAGGGGACTCGGCTGAATGTAGGGAAGTCCCACCCATGGCATTCTCTGGTTCTAAGGAGAACATTCAGGATCAGCAGTCCTCTGTCTGGAGCACACTTTCCCATATCATGTAATAAGGATGCTAGACAAACAAGCACAAGTATGGCCTGTTCTGTATCTCCTATCCTCCCATAAATAGCTTAAGGGACAACTTCAAATGAAACTGCTACATCTTTGTCCTGCAAAAGAAAAGGATGAAGTACAAGCAAAGCCAAGATGGTTGGTGCAAAAGGCATAGAAGGTGAAGACTTCGAGATGGAGCATCTGCAGGAGATGGTGCTTGTGACTGCACAATCCAAGTCCACCCTAACTTTTGTTTTACTTACATGAGTAAGCTTATCCTTATTCTGCAGGTGACCTGGAGTTAGAAACCAAGAGGTAATACCATAAAGGAACTCAAACTGGAATAAGGGCATTCCTATCAAATAGGCTGTTTTACTGCCTTTCTGAAATCAAAAAGAAGCCCATTTTTTGAGATGAAAAGATGCACAAAAAATGGAACTTAGTTTAATCTCTGGGTATAATATCTCGCCAAAGACCATGTTTTCTTTCAGCCTACGAAAAATGCATGTTTCCCTTTCTCGTTTTGTATTGCACCAAAGAGAAACAAAGTTAAATGCATGCACATGCATTTCTTTCATAGAAATACGTGGAGATGATTTGGACCATAGCTGGGTGGGGTTTCCGTATTTAACAAACCATGCTAAACCATGAAAAAATGATTTATAAACATGAATTTTGAACCACTAATCCTCCTCTCCTCCTTTCTCCTCCTCTCCCCATCCTACTTCTCAACCTAACAATTGTAGAGATAATGTAGGTAATGTGATACCTTTTAGAAGCGACATCTGTTGACAAGTAATTAATCTGACAACCTGAGTCTCATTTTCATTTTTCACCAAATCCCCATCTGAGCCTTGTACAAGTCAACAAATACAAGCCAACTTCTAAGAATATACCACCTATAACATCACTGAAGATGCCATCTACAACTTTGTACTGCAGTGATTATTTGTATCTCTGTGAAGCTCTAGCTAAGGGGTGTCAAACTCAAGGACTGACCCATGGCACCTCTGCCAGTGAAAATGGAGCTCACCCCACCCCCCACCCCCACTGAACTCAGTTTTTGCTGGCAGAAGGCTATCATTGCATTGTCCCAAAGCAGTGCAACAAGATCAACAATCAACCTTTGCCGATGTTAAGTACCGGTAAAATAATCACATTATTCTGACTTTCTCTTCTGAGGCGATAGACTTTCTGAACTGTGATTTCTTTCTGCTCAGGAACATCTGAGGCCAGGAAATTAGATGAGGAAATTCCATACAATAAGTCCTTCAATTAACAGTATTACTCCTTTGGGAAGAGAAATAACATTAACATGTGAACATCCCATAAGGTGGGATTTCTTTCATTGGACCCTGGAATTTCCAGTATTACCAATTCATGCTAAGTCAAAGGCATGAAGGGTTTTCAAAATATTGACAGACAGAGTGACACATGCTGGCCCTGCTCCTTTTGAACACATGTGTGATATTAATGTACATACAAAGGGGCCAGGGCTTGCCTTGCAATGTTCTGTCCACTACCTTGCATATTTTAACTATCATCTGCAGATGCCACTGTGAAGGGAAGAAGGAGCCTGCTGAAAAGCTCTTTGTAGTTTTCATTAAACAGTCATTTAAATACTCTTGTATAACAGGGGGGGAAAAGATAATATATGAAGTGACATTGAAGTCTAATATCAGCTAAAGAACTAGCCACTGTGACTGCTCAATGTTGTGAAGAGAACATAATATTAAATGTATATGGCAACAGACTTCTGGCTATATATAAAAACTAGCATTATGCTGCCCAAGTTTCTAAATAGTACTGTAGCAGGATTCCTCACAATAAAATGCTTGTTCAGTAAGCAAAACAGTCATTCAGAACAGATATAATTTGTGCAGAATGGATATTCTTCCAGGCTTGTGGATATATGTGAGATAAATAATGTCACTTCACTTGCTCTGTTCATTTATTTTTTCAATCCATTGTTACACTTTGAAAATAACTAAATATGTACACACAGTAAACCAGTGAATCATGCAGAATAAAACTGATATATGGAGTATTTTCTGGGATCCACTATCCCTTATCCTACTAAGTTTGAACACTGGCCTCAAAGAATTAGCTCACGTCATTAAGTAATCATTGTATTGGCTTAAACATACTTTTAAATTTACAACACACAAATTTAGCAAATTTATCTTCCATTGTAGGGGCACGGTGGCTCAGTGGTTAAAGGCACTGAGCTTGTCAGCTGGCAGCCCAGGTTCAAGACCCAAGCAATGTGCAATGGAATGAGCGTCCATTACTTGCCTCAGTTCCTGCCAATCTTAACAGTTCGAAAGCATGCAATTGCAAGTAGATAAATAAATAATCAAGGAGAGACGCAACCTAGCACTAAGGAAAAATTTCCTGACAGTTAGAACAATTAATCAGTGGAACTACTTGCCTCCAGAGCAGTGGTGGGTTGCCCCCAGTTCTGACTGGTTCTATAGAACCGATAGTAAAACCGGCGGGAGGCTCCATCCACCAACCCCGACGTCATCAGAACATTTCTGTGGATGCGCAGAAGAACGCGAGTGCGCATGAGCAAAGCGAGCATGTGTGCACGGCCCTGCTGCAAACCGATAGTAAAGGTAGGTAGAACCCACCCCTCTCCAGAGGTTGTGGGTGCTCCAACGCTGGAAGAGTTTTTAAGAAGAGATTGGACAGCCATTTGTCTGAAATAGTTTCCTGCTTGACCAGGGGGTTGGACTTGAAGACCTCCCAGGTGCCTTCCAACTCTGATATTCTATTCTGTTTTTAGTGACTACGGTACCCTGTATAGAGTAGCACTCTTGAATAAACAGTTCAATAACTTGCAGGTGCCACTTCATGGAATGTAACGATGATCCATGCACCTTGTCATATACCCATGCTGGTCATATGACCACAGAAGTGTCTTTGCACAAGAAACAAAAACAAGCACTGCTTATCTTTTACCTTTTACCTATTTTCCATTGACTTTTATGTATTAGACTTTCCAGCTACGTATTGATGCCTCCCCCTGCTGTTGAACATCTAAGTTAATGTATTTGAACAAATATAGTATGTCAAGAGTTATTGTAGGCTTTTAATTTGATAAAGAACATATTAAATCCAGTAGTGTTAAAATGAATCCTGAAACTATTTGGGCTTTTGGCTCATTTATTTACTTTGGACTACAATTTATATGCCATTCTATTTTCAGAGAGTCTGAGTACATTATGGTATTAACAACAGTACATTAAAGTTGTTTTTTTTTCTTTTTATAACCCTATAATCCCTTAATTCAGGGTAGAGTCAGGGCGACTGAATGGAGCTGAGCATTTACTGGCCGGATGCCCCTCCTGACACCTATGTGGAGTTCGCAGCAAATATTTTTTCTTTGCACCCCAAGAGAGAAACATCTGTCACTACCTTGAATTGAACTTTCAACCTTCCAAGTGGAAGGCAAGTGTCTTCACAACAACACACTATGCAGCTCAAACACAAAATTCAAGTAATACAATTATAACTAATCAGTTTAATGCAATTTTTTTAAACTTTTAAAAGCATTTTTTCTACAACCTCTTCGGTGAAGAGGTTGTAAAAAATGCTTTCA
>WNWU01000012.1:22684773-22729062 GCA_012654045.1 Ptyas mucosa
AGAGAGAGAGAGAGAGAGAGAGAGAGAGAGAGAGAGAGAGAGAGAGAATTCTTGGCTTAGTAGACAGAAGAAACAAATTATCAGATTGGAAAGATCTCGGACCTTTTACCGATAACAAAAGCCAGTGGGTTTGACATTTTCAAGCAAGGTCTGCATCATGAGATCTCTTTACTGACCTTGCTATATAGAAATCACTACAAATGCTTCTCTATTTCAGTGGCCCCAGGAAAGGGTAGGAGGTTGGCCACTTGTTTCCTTGGGGACAAGGTGTGAATGACCTTCCTTGAGTGAGTCATTGGATAGTCTTGGGTAGTTCATATGACTTCCTATTACTGGGTGACGTGAGCTTGCCTTGCCTATTGAAAACACAAGTTCTGTTTTCTTTTTTTTTTTGGTTTTGTTTTAAGAGACACATTTCAAGAACGTCACAAAATCAATAGCTTTCTCCAGCGAGGGACCGTCATCTAGTGTTTCAAAATAGGCATACGTGAAATTAGATGTGCCATTGAAAGCAAGGACATTGAAATAACAGGCATAAACAAGATCCAACGACATTTATTCTGCTAAGTAAATATCGACAAAACAAGGTGTGCTGTGAAGTAACCAAAACACAGCTCATGTTCTACTTGTTTCCAAAAAAGATAAAAATGAAACAAATAGCTGGGAAAGCAGCTTGTTTTTTTTTAATCCCAATACCGTCTGTGATAATAATTAACTTAGAAAAGGCTGTCCTTAAAGAGGCTTTGGCTTTTTGTTCACCAGTGTGGAGGGGAGGAGAAGGCAAGCCGACGCTCTTTTTGTGCGAAGAACAATGTGAAACCCAGAAAATCCCATTATTTCCCCTTCGATCAGCAGCCTGATCTGCTCCACATTTCCTCTTTCCAAAACAACATCTCTTTCTCTCATCCATCCTGTGTTTCTGCAAGATCTGAATCCTTGAGATATTGATCTGCATATGCATCCTTATAACTCCATGTACCATGTTCTTTCTTTTGAAAGTCACATCCTCTGATTTGTAACTTTTAAAGAAAACCTCCAGCAGCATCTGTCAAGAAAAAGGATGTACCATAGTCAAAAAGTATAGGATTCTATTATGTGCTAGAACCAGAGGTAGGTTATACTTACCTTTATTACAGGTTCACAGCGGGAACACGCTCGCTTGCTTCTGCGCATGCGCAGAACACACATGATGACATCATAGCAGGTGGAAGGAGCCTCCCGCCGGTTTTACTACCGGTTCTATAGAACCGGACAGAACCGGGGGCAACCCACCACAGGCTAGAACCAACTTATTAATGAGGGGAAAATACTTATGGGCATATTAATGAAGCAAGTGAAACAACTTAAATATTTATTTATTTCATTTAAATGGTGTCTCCATTGGTTTCTATGTGACAGAAAGTACTTGCAGAAAATGTTGGTGTGTAGAAGCATTTCTGAGTTTTAACTGGCTACTAGTCCATAGATTTAACAAATCTCAGAAAGAAATACAACGTATTAGATTGCTCAGGGGAAACAATAACAAGTCAGTGTGTAGTTATCTAAAAAAAAAAAAAGCAAATTCCATGCTGGAGAATTTGCTTCAGAGCTCCAGCATGTCTTTGATAATTTCTGGGGTGGCCTTCCATGATCTTCCAAAGTTGTTAACAAATTTCACTTTAACTGAAGGTAGGAGAAACACATTAAATATCTGTCTGGATGCTCCCTCAGCCCAACCAAATTCACAAGATTGTTGTGGAAAAAATAGGAAGAAGAAATAGTATGTGTAACACCATTACTAGCAAATGTTCTTCAAATAAAAATTTGCTGGAAAAATATTGCAATTGAGAAACCAGAAATTATACATTTTGTATATTATACAAATATACACCAGTAATAAGAAAAGCTCCTGGCAAATAGATGGGGAAGAAATGGAGGTAGTGACGAATTTTATTTTCCTGGGCTCCAAGGTCACAGCAGATGGGGACTGCAGCCAAGAAATTAAAAGACACTTGATCCTGGGGAGGAAAGCTATGGCAAATCTAGACAGTGTACTAAAAAGCAGAGACATCACCCTGGCAACAAAAGTGTGTATAGTCAAGGCTATGGTTTTTCCAGTTGCAATATATGGCTATGAAAGTTGGACCATAAGAAAGGCTGAGCGCCAAAGAACTGAGGCCTTTGAACTATGGTGCTGGAGAAGACTCCTGCGAGTTCCTTGGACTGCAAGGCGATCAAACCGGTTAGACCTAAAGGAGATCAACCCTGACTGCTCTTTAGAAGGCCAGAAGGCCAACCCAATTATTGCACGTTTGAATCTCACCAGGCTCAAGGTTGACTCAGCCTTCCATCCTTTCTAAGGTAGGTAAATTGAGGACCCAGTTTGTGGGGGCAATAAGCTGACTTTGTATAAATATACAAAAGTATGAAGGCTATTGCTCAGCGCATTGTAAACCGCCCTGAGTCTCCGGAGAAGGGCGGCATATAAATCAAATTTTAAAAAAAAAATTTGGCCACCTAATGAGAAGGAAGGACTCACTGCAGAAGAGCCTAATGCTAGGAAAGATTGAGGGCAAAAGAAGAAGGGAACGACAGAGAACAAGGTGGCTGGATGGAGTCACTGAAGCAGTAGGCGTGAGCTTAAATGGACTCCAGAGGATGGTAGAAGAGAGGAAGGCCTGGAGGAACGTTGTCCATGGGGTTGCGATGGGTTGGACATGACTTACAACAACAAAAATAAGAAAAGTGGGATATAAATCTAATAAATATGTAAATATTTAGCTTTCATAAAAAATTGACATATATTTAATGAAATCACATATACTTTTTGAATGCTAGTATGAAATACTATATATTATAGTGATAGATAGATAGATAGATAGATAGATAGATAGATAGATAGGCAGGCAGGCAGGCAGGCAGATAGATGATAGACAGACAGGCATGTTTTATTTTCTGAATTAAAACAGTGCTTATTTTCCAACATGATTGTCTAAAAGGAAGCTTCCATAAGACCATTATGTCCAAGATCTAAAATTACTTATCTTCTCCCTTTTACTAGAAAAATTCAAAAGACTCCACAGAATGCCTGTAGGTATCAATATTAGGCCGCAAAATAACATAGCTCAAACATGCCCAGAATGATATTGAGGTGAAAAATGAAACCAGGGAGACTAAAAAAAGCGGTCTTATTAACTGTAAATACTGTAGACTAATTTCTTCTAGACTTAATAAAACTATTTGGTAAACAGATAGTATTTCTACAAATGGTATCACTTTGCTCTTTTTTAAAATATATATTTTTATTGAAAACACAAGAGAAAACAATACAAATATTAGAAAATAAGAAAGAATAATGAATAAGTAAGGAAAATATATATATGGAAGATTAAGGTATCTAACCTTTTGAACAGTGAATAAATGCATTTATAGTTCTCATTATTTTTTTCTTTCCATATCTATCTTTTCTAAACCTCACCATAAATAACTAGCTCATTTTTTTCTTTTTTCAGCAAAAATCCGTAAGGGGTTTACGATCATTGATAAATGCAGTTATTGATCTTTCTCTAATCAACAAGTTAATTCTTTTGTATTTGCAAGTTCTGTCATCTTCACCAACCATTCCTCTCTTGCAGATACCTTTCCATTTTGCAAGTCCACCAGGTATGATAAAATGGCCCTTCATGTTGTCCATATTTTCAACAAAAAATTGAGGTATTTTTATACGTTACAGACAACTCTGGAGCAGGGGTGAAATGTAAAATCTGTTACTACCGGTTCTGTGGGCGTGGCTTGGTGGTGGTGGGGTAATGTGACTGGGTGGGCGTTGCCAACTTTTTTTAAAAAAAACTTTTCAAAGCATTTTTTTCTAATGCTTTGAAGAGCCTCTCTGCCGATCAGGAACTCAGCTGGGATCGTCAGAGACTTTTCAAAGCATTTTTTTACCACCTCCGGCCAAGAGGTTGCAGAAAAAAATGCTTTGAAAAGCCTCTGATGATCCCAGCTGAGCCGCGCAATCATCAGAAGCTTTTTTTTACTTTTAAAAGCATTTTTTCATCGGAAGAGGTTGTAGAAAAAATGCTTTTAAAAGTAAAAAAAAAAGCCTCTGATGATCGTGTGGCTCAGCTGGGCATGGTGGGGGGGGGGGGGCAGGGATTTTTGCTACCGGTTTTCCAAACCACCCACCGCCATCGCTACTGGATCGGGTGATCCGGTCCGAACCGGGAGCATTCACCCCTGCTCTGGAGTCATATATCAATGGTACATCATTTTATATAAATCCTCTTTCTGGTTATAACAATCTAATTCTTTTAACCACATATTTTCTCACTGTTCCAGCAATACACTGTATCCAAAATTCTTAGTCCATTTTATTGTACACCTTTTCCCTTATTGTTTTTCCATTTCAATGGAAGTTTAGACTTAGAGCAATTACATGTTCATCATTTGTTATACATAGTTCAGATTCTGCCTTCTGCTGCTCAGCTCCAAAGGTCATATTATCTACTTTAAATCTTTGTCTTCACTGAGCATAGGAAACCATTGAAAAATAAATCCCTCTGAAGCCAATTGCTCTTTTGATTTCATCTTATATTCTTCATGTTCCTGCTCTAACAATTCTCAGTAAGTTAAACATTTTTCTTTACTGTTTCTTTCTTATAAAATGTTTCTTGTGTTGTGTAGGCACAGTTTTGGTTTATATCCGACTTATATTCTCAAAATGGCACTTCTAATATAATGATTCTTAAAATTAACATTTACCTTAACTATATCATACCATAGAAAACCATATTGTCTAAATGTCAGATCATGTCCTTTAGTTCTATTTTTTTTTAAATTCTCAGCAAAACCCACTCTTTCATTCAGACTAAGCAGCAGGCTGTAAAATACCTTTTCAAACCATACAAAAGTTTGCCATACAAAGTTAAATATAACTTTCAGTCAATAACTTTCATATAAATGGCACATCGTTTGTATGTATTGTTTAAAACAAAACATTGTTCTTGACAAACTATTCCTTTTAATCCCAGAAATTCTCCCCAACAATGACAATTGTAATTTCTCCCATTTTAACAGATCCTTCTTGATTTTATTCCATGTCTTAACATAATTATTTTGGTATAACATACAATTCATGTTAGCCATAGAGATACAATCAACTATCAATTCCATTTGTTGTTCCATCTTCATATTCTTTATTAACATTTTCATCTTTTGTTGATTAATTTTTAACCAGCTTACATCTCAAACTCCTTTAGTTTTACCATTAATATTTCTATTCCTTCCAAAGGATCTTCCACAATTATCATCAGATCATCAGCAAATACTCATATTTTATGTTTCTCTTTCACTCCAACTCTCCCATCTCATTTTATATCTCTTTTCAATACTTCCAAAGCTAAAACAAACAGCAATAGTGACAAGACCCATTCTAGTTCCTGTCTGCATCTTACAGAATTTTGTTAATTTTTCATTCACAATTATCTGTATATTTTGTGAGGTACAATTAATTTCACCCATTTGATAAAATCCCTGCCAAACTCCATATGCTCCAAGGTTGTTTTTTTTTTAAAAAAAGTCCAGTTCAAATTGTCAAAGGCCAAATCTTGTCACTGTGCTCTTCACTTTGAGTCATGGAGGCTACAACTAGAGAAGAAGTCCACCTGTGCTGAATCATAAACTGCCCCCCAAGGACTTAATCTGAGATGACAGCATAGATGGATAATTTGCAAACAGTGAGAACAAAATAAAACAAATGTCACTGATATCTTGCCAGGAAAATCAAACATAGAGATCTTTGAACTGAACAGAAGGAACGGTTCAACGAAAGTTGGAAGACTCAAAATTAGGGGTCCTTGGTGCATTCTGAGCTTGCTTGTTTTCTTGCAGATGTTTCATTACCCTAACTAGGTAACATCATCATGACACAGCACAACAAGCAAGCTCAGAGAGCACCAAGGATCCATCCTTTCAACTCTGAGGCACAAAACATCTCCGTTATTAGGCTCAAAATCACTCTCTGTTCAGAATGCAACAGGGCAGGAAGCAATGGTGGGTTTCAAATTTTTTTACTACCAGTTCAGTGGGTTTGGCTTGGTGGGTGTGGCATGACTTGGTTTGGTGGGCATGGCAAAGAAAGGATACTGTAAAATCTCCATTCTGTCCCCAATCCAGGGGAAGGTTACTGCAAAATCCCCATTTCCTCCCGATCAGCCGGAACTTGGGAGGCAGAGAATAGATGGGGGCAGGGCCAGTCAGAATTTTTATTACCGGTTCTCTGAACTACTCAAAATTTCTGCTACCGATTCTCCAGAACTGGTCAGAACCTGCTGAAACCCACCTCTGGCAGGAAGTGATGGGTATGTCTTGGCATGCTCACGTAAACACCTCTACTTTGTAAACTGAATTCATAGTTGGTTTGTTTCTGGGTGTAGTTCAAGAAGTGATCACTATCTATAAAGCTGTTATGTGGCATAGGGCCTGGTTACTTCAGGGACACCTTGACTCCCATAGTATCTGGCTTGCAATTGATTTGGCATGCTATGGATTCCATCAATTAAATAATGTAACTTTTGGGGATTCCCCAAGTGTGATTTTTCCTGTAGCTGTGCCTGCTCTCTGGAATGAGGTTCCCCCCAAAATTTGAAAGACTCCAAATCTACTGTTATTTTGAAGAGCTCCAAAGGTGTAGCTCTTCGCCCAAGTTTTCACAAGCATGACTTAATATTCTTTTCCCCCTTTTCTGTGTTCTCAACCAGGTATTTGCTTTCTCTGCCATCTTTGTTCTTTTGCCTTGTGCTGTGTTTCTGTGTTATTTTTTAACACTTTTAAAACATTTTTAAATGTTTTTAAATTGTAGTGTCTTCCAGAGTCACTGGGAGTTAGTTGGGTGGCATATACATTGAATATAATTTATTATTATTAAACAAGAATATAACTTTGAATTGCTTAGAAAATAAATACTGAACATAAATAAATAGGAACACCAGAAATAAGCACCTCCCTATGGAATTGGGTAAACTTTAGTAAAGAATAATGAGAATGAAACTGTAGAGGAAGCAATTTCTATGTCCATCTTCTCTTTAGAAGAGAATCGGAGATTCTTCAAACAAATAATGGTGGCAAATTCTGGTTATAAAATTTATTTTTTTTAAAAATGAACATTGAAGTTTACAACTTCTTGTATTATTAATGTGAAGCAAGAGAAGTATTTTCTCACACATAGCCCCTGTGTTAAGGCTTGGATTTTTTTTTAATGAAATGATGCTTCCCATTTGTTTTTTATTCTAATAAATTGTTTTTTATGTTAAAGTTGGATGTCATGGCAGAAGAGTCAACATCACAGGCACTTGGAAAGGTCTGAGAGCTTCTGCAGAGAGTCTCAAGTGGATGAGCTTTGAGAAGACTGTTATCACAGCTTACATTGGCAGCTGAAGGGACTTTGTCTCTTGCCAGTGCCCTGAGCTGACCTTTCACCTCTGCATCTTCCCTCTGTAAAGATCTGAAGGCTGTGTGACCAGGGTCCTAAGAAATGGAGAGAGCTTTTGTGTGGGAAAGAAAGAAGAACACAAACATGGTGTGTTCTCAAAAGAATCAAAAGGAAAGAAAACCCACCAAGAATAGGGTTTGGAAACTGGAAACACACACAATGCTATGTATTTATGCATGTGCATTTTCATGTACAGTGTGTGTGTGTGCATAAAACATACACATACACCTAAAGGAAACCATATTCAGTGCAGAACTGTAAATCTGCCTTTGAATTCAATTCAAACATGAATAAACAAAAAGAACTAATGTTATGCCTGCCTTATTTAATGCTGCTTAAGACTAAGAGGTGTAAAGAGAACATGCTTAAAACATATCACAAAAATAACCACTTGTCTAACCCAAAAGTTGAAACTGAAATCCAGTCACAGGTTTCTGTATAAATCTCAAGCTGGTTTTATTACAAACAGTGGACATTTGGTAAATCTAAATATGTGGAGTTTTTGATGTCCTCTTAGATTGGAGCATCAAGGATACCACAGTTCAAACCGAGCTACAAATATCTATTGGTAAATCAGAATATGATGGCATTTTACGAGTGTTTGCTAATGAACTGCAGCAAAATTTGTTTAGATGTCAATATGGATCCAATGTGGTTGAGATATGGTTAAGATATTGGACTAAATTAAGATACTGGGCTAAAACTGCAGAGTTCCAAGACCACTGTTACCCACACCAAAGTGATTCTGGCCCAGTGTGTCACACACACTGTGTGGTTGTTGTACAGTGCTATGTAAGTTGTCCTGATCAACCTGAAGGAAAGCAAGATGTTAATCTAAAAATATTTTGAAGACTTAGCCATCATAAACTAAACGTAAAGATTTCCCCCGTCCAGTTATGTCCAACTTGTAGTAGATGGTGGTCATCACCGTTTCCTAGCTGAGGGAGGAAGCATTGTCCAAAGATGCTTCTGTGGTTAAGTGGCTGGCATGACTATATGCCGAGGTGCAGCTTTCCACCAAAGTGGTACCTTTTTATCTACTTTCATTTGCATGCTTTCAAACTGCTAAGTTGGCAGGAGCTGGGGCAAGAATGGGAGCTCATCCTGTCACATGGTGCTTGGGTCTTGAACTGCCAAACTTTTGGTTGTCAACCAAAAGGTCTTAACTGCTAGGCCACCACGCCCCCATTGCAAGGAGTTTATGCATATTTGGAATATATGGCTTTAAAAAATTTTCTTTGGGTTACTATCAGAAATGTCAGAATTGTTAAAAATTTCTGATGATTTCCCATTTACATTTTGAGAATTCTCCCATGCAGATAGAACTCATTCCTGAAATGTAAAATATAAATTCCCTGTTTGTATTCCATTCTTTGATCTGTAAAATTCAACAATGATTTTATATAGTGCATTCCATTTGGTGATGGCCTCACATTTAGACATCTAAATGTGAGAACGTGAATCTCCTGGGGTGATGGTTGACATGGCTTTCTACCCTACCTCTAAATGAACAATTAATTCTTCTGAAGTAACCCATCTAAAGATGTAAGCTTGTGAGTTCCTTTGATGGCCACACCACTTTGACCGTCTACATCCATAGAAATTTATGAAAATTAAAATAAATTTACCAGGTTCTCTAAATGAAATGAATAAATAAATGACCCCACCTACTTTTCTCCTTCAACTTCCTCCCCTCCTCCTCTGTTTATCATTGTGACCTTTGTTTGAGTCACATTGTGATCTTTGTTTGAGTCACTATCCTTGGGCAAGGAGTTCTTGTATTGTTTCAGCAATTGGCTTAAATTATACAAACTAAAGATGATTTAGAACAGGTAGTCCTCAACTTATAACAGTTCATTTAGAGATCATTCAATGTTACAATGGCACTGAAAAAAGTGACTCGTGACTGTTTTTCACACTTGCGACCATTGCAGCATCCCTATGGTCATATGAAGAAAATTCAGATGCTTAGCAACTGGTTCATATTTATGATGGTATCAGTGTCCTGCAGTCATGTGATCATCTTTTGTGACTTTCTGACAAGCAAAGTCAACATGATCCACTTAACAACCTGTTATCAACTTAACAAATGCAATGATTCACTTAACAACTGTGGCAAGAAATGTTGTAAAATGGGGCAAAGTTCATTTAATAAATGTTTCACTTAGCAACATAAATTTTGGGCTCAATTGTGATCGTAACTCGAGGACTACCCTTATTACAAAGTCTGCTAAAACATCAATCGTTAAGGTTGATATCTACTTTATCCATGTAAGTTTTTGTGAGTCTGAAAGTGATTTGCCACTGCCTTCATTGGAATGTTTTTGTCAACTTTCAATACCCCTTGAATTTCCTGGCCATTGCCCATCCAAACATAACCAGATGCACTCTACTTGTCTTTTCAGATCAGACCCAATCAGCACTGTAAACCTATATATAGGAATGAAAAGTATACAAATCCGGTTCTATGTTGCTGCTTTAACTGAACTTGACTTACCTGCCCCTTTGGTAGGAGCTATTCAGGGCAAAACGAGGGCGTTGCATTGACCCACGTGGCCTGCTTTCTCTTCCTTCCCTGCTGATCACCTCATTGAATCAGGAGTCAAACGTTAAGCTATCAGTCTATGAATGGAGGGGGGGGGGTTAGTTCTTTGCTCTCCTTCTGCATGGATTTCACACTTTCTATCCCATAAGCGTTCCTACCCTTCACTCTAACACCGAGGAGGGCTCTTTTGACTTGGCCTTTTTGTGTCATCGGGATTTAATCTGGTTAGGAGATTTGCCGCCCAAAACTGCCCTGTTAACTCTGGTTATTGAATATTTTGACCAGTAAAGAATGCTTTAGAATTGTCGAGGGTCCCCCGCTTGGCCTTCCTTCTCTCCCCCCCCCCCCCCACAAATGTGTCTGCTGCTTCAGCTTCACATACCTCAACTCTGTTCCAGCTGCATTTTTTTAAAGAAGTGTGTGGTGGTGGGGGGGGGGGGGGAGAGGGAGTTGAAGAAGGCGGAGGCGCCTTGAAAGCGTCCCCGGTTGTCTTCAGAAGCACAAACAGATGCAAATGTCTCTGCAAACTGCAAACATCCCCTCAATGAGCTGGAGGGAGACGCGAGTCTTTCAGACGGGCTGAATAGGTCTTCAAAGCCAGCCTAATTAGAGATACGTAGAAGTAATAGGGCCCACTTGGTATTTCCCGTCCCGAGCCTTCC
Organism: Ptyas mucosa; assembly: GCA_012654045.1. Taxonomy (NCBI): domain Eukaryota; kingdom Metazoa; phylum Chordata; class Lepidosauria; order Squamata; family Colubridae; genus Ptyas; species Ptyas mucosa. Next base: position 22,695,449 of record WNWU01000012.1, read on the forward strand.
ACCCCCCCGTCCCATGAAAAGGCTGCTAGGACGAATGAGAGCCGCGGGTCCCGGGGGAGGAGGGAGGCAGAGCCAGAGGGGCTGCAAGATTCGGTTCTTGTGAAGTCATTTGTACTTGGAGGGACAACTCTGGGCGGCGGCGGGCGGTGGAGGGGGGGGGGGAGACGGAAAGATTGCCCGTCTTCGCCCCATCCCTCGGTATGGGCAGGCAGGTCCAAGAGGGAGGAGGATGGTGGGGCGGCGGTGTGGGGGGGGGGGGTGGCAGCTCGGAGCGCAGAGGGGAAAAGGGGAACGCTGGGCTCGTGTCACTTGGATCTTTGGAAAGTAAAAGAAAGAAAAGCAGAAGGTACGGGCTGAATACTTGGGGTAAATCAGTAATAGAGCTAAAGGGCATGTGCCCGTAGGGAATATGTTGGCATAAAAGAGCTTTGAGAGAGGCCATTCATTCTGACAAAGGGAGATTTGAATTGCGGCCTGCACAATAGCATGAAAGGATGAGCTCAGGGTGTTCTGAAACAAAGTGGAAATCATACTGCCCTGAACGGCTCTAATAAGCTTTTAACTATTTTACATTATGGCATTACCTCTTTCTCTCTCTCTCTCTCAATCTCTCTCTTCCTGCCCCCCAGTCCCATTTAAAAAAAAAAATCGTGAACCAAGTGCCAGGCTCCCCTAAAAATGTGATTTATACTCCCCCCCCCCACTTTTCATGGTCACTTTGGAGAAAAATAGACCTGAACTCAAAGGCAGTAATTCAGCTTTTTCAAAAATGAGACAAATGGGTGGGTGAGCAGGGAGAGAGGCAGTGCAAGCCTCCCTCCCTGAAAAGCAGACTTATGTGCGCTGCAGTGTCTTGATTTATAAGGCAGCGACCACGTTACTGACATCACCCATGGCTCCCTGTGCGAGCCGCATGATGTCCGCTTGTCCAATTCGAGTTGAGTGGACTTGTTTAATAATAGATGTTAGAAGGGAAAAGTGGGTCAACAGAGTGCACGAACTTGCATTTTTTGCTCTGATTTTGAAGCTTTTATGTTCACACTGTCGTTTTCAGGATCTTGGATGTGGTACTCAGTATCTCCTGTGAATGGTATTACAGGGTTCAAAACGTTGATGCTGAGATGCTGCAGTTCTTATTCTATGAGCAATCTTACAGAGGTCTAAATCTTTGATGGAAGGAGACTGAGATGGGGTCATAGTGCAAATGCCCAGAAGAAAAAGAAAGGGATTTGAATTGTGATACTTTTACTAGAAAATTTTATTGATCTGAGCTCGGAGGGTTCAAATTAGGGCACGAGTAAGCATCAAGCTAGTTTTCAAGCAAGCTAGTTTTCAAGCGACAACTTGTTTCTTCCCAGTGCTATCAAGACAATAAGTTGTTCAGTTGTGTATATCCATGGGCTTGTATTGCCATGCCATTTTACACTTTGCACACATTCCATTGTGAGAAATATATCAAATCAAAGTATTTTTTTTATTTTATACTATATCTGATAAAATCTAATCTAAAATGTTACATACAGTAAATCAATGGGACTGGTTATGATAATTGAATGGTATGACTATGCAAAGCTCTTGTTTCCATTATGAAGGCATTTGATTTGAAAAACAATAAGTTGTAAGGGAAATCATTCTTCATTTACATTGTTTATGTACCAGCCAATATATGAATATATTGATTTGGACAATTTAATATGTGAAAAGCCACTTGTATTCCAAAACTCTGTAACAAAACTGTGGGCAAAAAATTAGTTCTGTTTTGTGCTTTTTTTTTTTACATGCACAGATATAACATTTAGAATTTAGAAATTTCACAAAGGATAATATCCTGCTATCGAGCTTTCTTTTCATTCTTAACATTAATGTGCTGTTCAAATCAGAAAAAAATAATTTTAGATAGAGAATTTTTCCTGACATCCAAAAAATGTGCAATGACTTGATATGCCCTTTTCTCCCATTTTCAAAGCTGCTGTCTTCAGTTTAAATGTTTATTTAAATTACAACAAAAATCCTTTAATGAGTTTAATAAGAAAAATCCGGTGGGCTCAAATACCAGTGTTCCTAGAAGTTATCTATTAATACTGATAAAAGGTTTTGTTCACCTATTTCTAGTCTGTGACAGGGTATAGAGTTTCTTGGATATATATTTCACTCTTCCTCAAAGTTCTTAGAACCCATCCTGCATATTTGTGTGCATGCACGTGTGCACACACAGACACACACACACAGACACACACACTCAGAGACAGACACACAGAATGTCTCTGTTGGCTCAGGCTGAATGAGAGCAGCTGCTGTTGCCTAATTTTGATTGACAATTCTCTTTGCCAGGCTGATGCATCCGATACGCCACGGTGAGTCTCTAAGGGTCTGAACAATTGCTCCCCATTTAGTATGTGACACAGAGAGTGCCGCAGGTGACGATGTGCAGCCATTCAGGTAACATGGATCCTCCTTTGCTGTAGCCTCTTAGGGCTAATTAGCTGCCACTTGACTTATCAAGGGGCCATTGTAGCTCTGTGAGTAACACGATGTTTCTTGGGGAATGGCCATCGAAGTAGAGTGCAAACAAGAAGAGAGGAAATTATACTGGGCTACTAAAACTCAGCCAAAGGTTCGTGAGTGTTTCCCTTCCACCTGCCAAAAACATCAGTGATCTGGATGAATGAATAGACTTTCTAGAAAGCGACAGGTAAATTAGAAAGTCAAATCATTCAATGGAGATGTTCGGCCTAAACAGCTGCAAAAAGGATAATAAAAATACAAACAAATGCTATTTTTTAATTTCATATAATCTATTATTTATGAAACATGTTACATTAAATCCCAAGACTCCCATCAACTAGCTGAAAAGGTTTTTGTCTAAAAGAGAAAATGTGCAGCTTTCTCCTGGAACACAAAATATGTTTTAAGCCAAAAGAAAAACAACAGTGAAAACAACAGTATTTAACAAGCTATGAAGCTATTGAATCTGGCTTACAAAATATATAACCAGCATTAGAACTGAGCACTCATCAGATTAAGTGCATAACCTATGATAATCTTGAAAAAACAGTCCTTTGAGAAATGTACCATTCTTTCCTTTCCTGTGTGACCCAAACAGATATTAAACTACATTTTAAAACCCTAGGATTCCAAGTACAGTTAGTCCTCGACTTATGACTGTCATTGAGGCCAGATTTAGAGTTGTAAATCATTACAGTCGTAAGTTGAGACACTCATGTGACCAGAAGTGAATTTCTGGCTTTCTCATAGTCATTAAACAAATGCCATGGTCGTTAAATAAATGTTGAGGTCATTAAGCAAACCATTCGTTTGTACTGTAGCAGGAAAGGATTTGGATTGTGGCATGCCAATCTCTGTGTAGTAACGTTTTGTAAAATCCTCTGTAGAGTATCTCTATAAGTGTAATAAGTTATTTAATCTTTCAGGGACTTTTGGAGAATATCTCATATAGCATCATGAAAAAGATACAACAATGTGAAAGAACAATCAATACAGAAAAAAAATTTTATACTTGAGAAAGTTCTAGTGTGCAATCTAGGCCTGTGTCTCTTCTGTGGAAGAAAATCCATTCCAAAGAAAACTCATAATTCAAAGCAAATATTTTCCTACTTAAGTTGGAGTCTGTGGCCTACCTCTATCTGTTTCAGTCTAAGAATCCTAAAATGCTCTTATCCAGAGTTCCCTCAAAAAGAAATAGGTAAAGGTTCCCTTTGCACATATGTGCTAGTCGTTCCCAACTCTAGGGGGCTGTGCTCATCTCCGTTTCAAAGCCGAAGAGCCAGTGCTGTCTGAAGACATCTCCATGGTCATCTGGCTGGCATGACTAAATGCCAAAGGCACTTGGAGCGCTGTTACCTTCCCACCAAAGGTGGTCCCTATTTTTCTGGGACAAATAACGGGAACTCGCCCCATTAAGCAGCGCTAGGGATTCGAACCACTGAACTGCCAACCTTTCTGATTGACAAGCTCAGCATCTTAACCACTGAGCCACCGCATCCCTTCAAAAAGAAATAAAAAAGTATTAAAATACCACAGTGGGAAGGGAAGATAAAGTCTGTTTTTAAATGAAAGAAATCTTTGCCATCAGAACCTCACTGACCATTCTGCTTACATTGGAATCTTCCAGACAGATATAGTCTTTATTTTATCATTAAATCCCTCTTTTGGGGAGGTAGAACTTTGTACTTGAAAGTAACTAAGAATCTCTCTCTCTCTCTCTCCCTCCCTCCCCCCTCCCCCTCCCCCTCTCCTCTCTCTTCCTGCCTGCCCCCTTCTTCCTCTCCCCCTCCCTCTCACTCTCCAATGGAAGTACCCTTAACTTATTCTCCTTTACTGTCAAGTACAGAATTCATCAACTACTGTTATATATCAAATCTAATTCATTAACTCTATGGATATTGCTGAGGTTATATCTTGCTGCTTTGATAATTTGATTTGCTCTCTTTAGCTTAATTTGTAATTCTGGAAAAACAAGGAATTCATGATTTCAGCTAAAATCAGCACCAGGACTTATTTTAGCATACTTTTATTAAGGATTATATTAAACAATAAGACAAATCCAAAACCTAATAACAAAAGCACATTAAAAATATTTTAAAAGTGCAGAATTCCCCTGTAAGATTAAATTTCTCCCTTTGGCCCCAACAAGCATATTCAACATTAACAACTTACCACTGTCTCTTAAAATACAACCAAATACCTCTTCATTTCATACTTTCCTCATTTTCTATAAACTCATCTCTAAATCTTCAGCTCTAAGTCAGCAAAAATCCAGTAGAAATAAACAAAAATACCAAATAACCTATGTGTGTATTCCCATTTTCCATTAAGTTTTAAGTTTTTCTCATTACTCTTAATAATTAAACATTGCAAAAAAGAATTAAAAACCATTAAATGTTACCATAAATAATCCGTTATTGATATCAAAAATTAATCTGTTACACCAGGGCTGTCAAATTCATGGCCCATGGGCTGGATGCTTCACGTGCTGGCCATGCCCATTCCCTTAGCGAAGGGAAAAAAGTTGTGATAGTCACATGACAACAACGTGACGATGCTAGATGGACAACCCTGTGTTACAACATTAGAGATTTCCAAAAGAAAAACTATTCAATCCAGATAACCATTAAAAATCACCAGAAATAAAAATGTGTTATTTATCCATAATCACATAAAGCAATTTTATATTTTTCCTTCTTTCTTGCAACCATCCTTGAGTCCCATAAATAAAATTCTAATTCCTGTTTTCTTTGAATATCTTTTCCTCTTCTCTTAAAATTCTGATCATCTTTCAAATCTATTACAAAGAACAAGGACATACATTCATTTTTACAGCTACTAAAATTGTTGACCGAATAGGTACAAAAATAGCATGATGGAACCCAATATCTGACTCCAAATTTATTTATATTTTATTTTATTTTATTTTATTTTATTTTATTATTTTATTTTATTTTATTTTATTTATTTGTCAACAAGTACAAGGAAACAAGTAACAGTATAGACGTAGACATAGACACATGAAAAAAAATTGGCACAAATAAAAGGATATAAATAGGCAAAACATAGCCATAAACACATTGAATGATTACATATAAATGGGGACAGTAGGACAGGGACGGTAGGCACACTGGTGCACTTAAATGGCTGAAAACACAACAGTTTCTGCTGTCTTCTCACAAAAACCAGCTGCCTGAGCAACCTCTAGATCTCTTTTTTCCAGAGAAAGTTTCAGCAGTCCAGATCTCACTTCCAGCTGCCAATTTTGGCTGTAAAACATTAGATTTTCTTGCCTCACTGGAAGTCCAATCAGCACGAGGTCTTGATTTTCTGACTGAATTAAGGCTTGATATCTTTTCTTGCCAAGTATATAGTCAGTTTGATTCAGTATTGTCCAGTAGGTGATATCAATATATAGAGGCATAATTTTTTAGAGAGTTGCAAGAATTCTTATGCTATAAACATTGAGTTTTCTAGGTAGCACTCCTGCTATCACTTGTTCCATTTTGTATACTAAGTCCATATTTTCCTGTGGTTCCAGATATTATTTAACCTTTGGTACCTGCAGTGTTCCATCTAATCATTAGTATTACAGATAGTCCTCAACTTACATTTTTTAATTGAACCCGAAATTATTGTCATAAGTCATGGTAGTTGTTAAGCCGGTCATCACACTCAATTTTACAATCTTTTTTGCAATGGTGGTTTAGTGAATGCCACAGTTCACTAAACACACAGTTAAGTGAGTGCAGCAGTCATTAAATTCATCCACTTCATCCAATGGGTGTTTTTGCTGGAAACAGAAAGTAAACACAGGAAACTGTCAAAAAAATGCCCAAATCGTGATCACATAACCTTGGGATGCTGCAAATGGCCATAATAAACATGAGCTGGTTGCCAAATGCCAAAAATATAATCATGTGACTGCAGGGGATGGGAACTTAAGAACTATTGTAAGTACCGGGGGGGGGGGGGGGGGAGGGCATTGGAACTTCAACTGGTTGTTAAGTGAGGACTACCTGTATATCTTGGTAAAACCACAGTTGGAATATTGCATCCAATTTGATCATCATGCTATCAAAAGATGTTGAGACTCTTGAAAGAGTGAAGAGAAAAGCAACAAAGATGATTAAGGACTGGAGTAGTGGTGAAATGTAAAATTTGTTACTACCGGTTCTGTGGGCATGGCTTAGTGGGGGGTGGGGGGGTAATGTGACTGGGTGGGTGTGGCCATTTTTTTTTTACTTTTAAAACCATTTTTTACATGTAAAACCATGTAAAAAATGCTTTCAAAAGACTCTGACGATCTCAGCTGAGTTGCCTGATCGTCAGAGGGTTTTTAAAAACCCTCTGATGATCAGGCAAGTCAGCTGGGATCGTCAGAGCTAGGATCGTCAGAGCCATTTAAAAGAAAAAAAGCCTCTGATGATCACGTGGCTCAGCTGGGCATGGGGGGCTGGGGCAGGGATTTTTGCTACCGGTTCTCTGAACTGCCTGCCGCCATCGCTACCTACTTGCCCGAGCTGGTCTGAACCAGGAGCATTTCACCCCTGGACTGGAGGCTAAAACACATGAAGAATGTTTGCTAGAATTGGATATGTCTACTTTAATGAAAAGAAGGACTAAGGGTGACAGGATAGTAGTGTTCCAATAGCTAAGGGGATGCCTCAAAGAAGAGGGAGTCAGGTTATTCTCCAAAGCACCTGAAGGCAGGACAAGCAATGGATGGAAACTAATCAAGGAGAGAAGCATCCTAGATCTAAGGAACAATTTCCTGACAGTTAGAACAATTAATCAGTGGAATGACTTGCCTCCAGAAGTTGTGGGTGCTCCAACACTAGAGTTTTAAAAAAGAGAGACTGGACAACCGTTTTGTCTGAAATGGTATAGGGTTTCCTACTTGAGCAATGGATTGGACTAGATGACCTCCAAGGTCCCTTCCAACTCTGTTACACTGTTCTGTTATCTTTTTTGGTGCTAGGTTGACAGGGCAATCACCATAAAATTATTCAACTGAATCACTGAATACAGATTGAATTGCCTCAGACTCAAATTGAGATCACTTTGTCATTTTCAGGATTGTATCATTATTATTAACAGTATTATTAATAATAATGGCCACACCTTTTTTTCTTTTGGGATGTTCTTGTCCACAGTTGAAAATCTGAAGCGAACTGACACATTTCAACTGAATTCAATTCACTGATTCACAGAATGTCAGTGTTGACAGTTCTGCTTTGACAACGTCAAATTTCCCTCAGATCACAGATCTGACATTCCATGTATCAATGCTTGACATATCTTTCCAGCATCAAACATTTCTTCCGATCACATCAGCAGTTGGATATTTTTTTTCAGCTTTAATACAGCTATTACTATATTATAGTTAATAATGTAGTTATATCTGTATATTAACAACAACACACAAACACCAGAATTTGCCTCTATTTCCTCCGCTTACTTACATTTCCAACTTTAGGTCAGGGGTACTTCTGTTATCATAATGACATTGCTTAATTATGAGTGCCCATCTTGGCAGTGCCCAAAGTGGAGTGGGTTGTCAGTGTCTTTTCTCAAAGAGTCATATTCAGTCTTATCCCCTTTCCGTGAACTGCCACAGGGAGACAAGGGGAGCAGACTAACAAAAGCAGCACCCAACATCATAATTCAAAACCTACCCTTTTAATATACATTCTGACGTTGTAGACTTGTTCCAAGGATTGGAGCTTCTGTCTCAGTGCCACAGTGTTGTTTTGGTCATTCTAATGAGAGGAGCATGACCATTTGGCCACTCCTAAGCCTGCCCATCATAGATAACCCTTCTCTGAGTCTGTATTTATGACAGTATATTTCATAGTATAATTGGGATGTTCAGATCTTTTCTTCACTACAAAATAAATTAAGCCATTGTTTCTGTTGCATTTACTAATTACATATTTCTTAATCAACCAATCTATTTTTACTTAGTCACAGATCAGCAAAATACACATTTGTCTAGCCTGCCAGCCAGCCAGCCAATCATTCCCAGACCTTTACTAAACTGTATGGTTCTAAATATGTCTCATCATTTTCAAGTTTGTACATATATTACTCCGTTATCTTCTTTTCTGAGATATGTATTGGAAAGTGTCAAAAAAAGAATATGAAGTAATAAGTGGAGGATGTTAAAGGCAGGTCTTAAGAATTAAGAAAGCCTAATGCTACTTTTCATAATTTTCCATAACTTTTTATTTTTGCATCCTTGGTCCAATTCTTATATTGGCTTTTCTTGTTTAATATTCCCATCTGTTAATGCTCTTTCTTAAAGTAAAATATTATTTCAGGGTTTTTTTTAAAAAAAGTAACTCCCAAGCTGCTAGTTTCTAAAGAAAAGTGGCAGTGTACAGCAGTATTTTTACTTTCAAGAATGTCTCTATGCCAATGTGCAACAGAATTTTTTTAAAAAAGAACAGAAATTGGGGGGAATTTTAAACTATTAATAGTTTAGGAAACTAGAAAGAGTAAATTTTCAGTTTTCCTTTTAGTAAATGAATGTCTCACCATAATAGCAATAGCACTTAGACTTATATACTGCTTCACAATGCTTTACAGCCCTCTCTAAGTGGTTTACACAAGTCAGCAATCTGGGTCTTCATTTTATTGACCTCGGAAGGATGGAAGGCTGAGTCAACCTTGAACCTGGTGAGAATCGAACTGCTAAACTGCCGGCAGTCAGTAGAAGTAGCCTGCAATACTGCATTCTAACCATTGCGCCACCACGGCTCTTATTAATAGACATTTTGTGGCAGACAATCCACGACATACTCTCAAGATATTAGTACTGAACCAAAATGTCATCTGCTTTCAACAAAAGGGAAAAACAAAGGAAGAAAAGGCTTCCTTGGCTACTATTTCCCATCAAAACTCATATATTTTGATTCACCTAACCAAAAGGCTGGAAGATTTTCCAATTCATGTGTTGACCAACATTTAGTCCAATGTAACCTGCTTCTGCTCTAGGCTCATGGCAGATGGTTGATTTGGCAGCCTGGAGAAGGCACTGCAGGTTTTCTAAATAACCATGTGACATTTTTGACCTTATTTCCTTACAGAGGATTTTGGGGGATTAGTTAAAGTAGATGCTTTAAACCTAAACAAGGGTAAACACATTTGGCTGTCCTTGGATTTGGATCTCTGTGTATAACATCTCCCCCCCCACTCCATACCCCCCATTTCATACCAGTGAATTCCTGTCCTTTAATGCTGAATTTCAGTAGCTCAGTCTGTGGAAGAGAGCCTCCAGAAACCAGGAAAATTGAACTGCAGGACTATGAGTGCTACAATTAAAATGGAACAACTTTATGTTGGGTCTTTCTAGTTATGAACATATTGCTGTCTTTGGTTGCTTTATTAATTCCCCCAAATGATTTCTTTTGCATTTCCATTGCCACCAGTGAGAAAAGACTTCATACCAAACTTTGAATTCTCACCTGCTTCTACCTTTATAATCCCCAACCACTATACAAATCAATCTTAATGGGTCATTAGAGTGACTGAGATCTATAATTATAGTATTACCTTTCATGTGCTCACAGGTACTAAGGGAGGCATTCAGAAAAAGTCGACAGTAAATCAAGTTTACAGCAGATTATGAGTCAAGAAGATCCCTCACAGAGATGGTCTCGCTAATTGTTGAAATTCAAGCATTGTTCAAGGTTTAACACCAGCAATAAAGATGCTTTAGTTCTTCAACAAATAGTCTAGTTGGCAGCAGGGAAACTGCAAACGATAGGAAGTATTGAATTTGGTGGATAATAATGGGATCTAGTTGTAGGCTGGCGTCTGTCACAGATGTTCCTTTATACTGCAGTGCAGTATATGAACTATTCAATGTGTGCGGTGCTGCAGCATTGTAAATCTTACTTTCAATTACCTCTGAAAATGTTGATTTTGCATCTGATTTTCAGAAAGAGCAATTATTAAGGGTGTGTTCATATATCACTTCCCAGGAAAAATCCCTATTTGATTAAGTGCTGCAATGGATTAGCCTGTCAGTTATTTTTCTCTTGCTGAAACTTCTCATTATTAAAATTCAAGATTAAATGTGCAGATATTAATAAGGAAAATGAAAGTGCATGCTTTAGCCTCAGAAAATTTGACCCCACATTTTATATTTCTTATTATTAAAGTAATGGCTATAGTTAAATGTATTATTTTATTCTAATAATGTAATAATTAAACAGCCAATATGTTTGTTGGTCTAGGATTGGGGAGACCCAGATTCTAATCCATCCTCAGCCACAGAAGCTCATTGGGTGACTGGACCAGTCACTCTTTCTCAACCCAATCAACTACCCAGAGTTGTTGTTGTGTGAGAAACAATGGGAAGAATGAACACTATGTGCATTTGTTTATTAATATAGATTTTTCTGGCTGTCCCTCTATCCAATTATTCTGAGGGGCAAACAACAGCATACTCTGAAACTATTACAACATATAATCCACACATATCATTCAAAAGAGAAATGGCATTGAGAATTTAAAAATAGGTAACATAATATCAATCCACCCAACCTCATGCCTGGCAAACCTCCAGATCTTCACTGCTTTCTGGAAAGTCAGCAAGATTGAGGCCAACCTGATCTTGGGTGATAAGATGTTCTGGAGGGCAGGTGTAGTAGTAGAAAATGAAGGCTTCTTGGACCATGTCAGATGCATTCTTTAATTGACAGGACCTTTAATTGACAGGACCCTTCTGCTGGAGGTAAAAAGGTGGGTAGAAACTACTGGGGAAAGGCAATCCTTCAGCTATCCTGGTTCATGCTAAGAAGGGCTATTAAGGTAATAACCAGTATCTTGAATAGCACCCAGAGGCCTACTGAGAGCAAGTGGGAACTGGGCATGGCTAGTCTAGTGAAGAGAAGGTCCAGGGGAGACGTGATAGCAGTGTTCCAATATTTCTTTAATATTTAATAAAAAATATTTTTAAAAAAACAATATTTGAGGGGCTGCCACAGAGAGGAGGTGGTCAAGCTATTTTCCAAAGTACCTGAAGGCCAGACAAGGAATAACAGAAACTGAACAAGGAGAGATTCAACCTGGAAATAAGGAAAACATTTCTGACAGTGAGAGCAATCAACCAATGGAACAGCTTGTCTTCAGAAGTTGTGGGAGCTTCGATCACTGGAGGTTTTCAAGAAGAGACTGGACTGACATCGTCAGAAATGGTATAGGGTCTGCTTGGGGAGGGGACATCTGTCAGAAATGGTATAGGGTCTGCTTGGTGGACTAGATGATCTAAAAGGTCCCTTCCAACTCTGTTAATCTGTAAGTATAATTCAGCATAGCAAAGGCTTAACATAGCTATATCGAGAAATGCCCATGATTGCCTTTACCAATGCATTATGGACAATTGTAGCTTCTGAATATTCTTCAAGGGCAGCCCTGTATAGAGAACATTGCAATGGTTCATTCAGGAGGGCACTGAAGCAAGAAAACTCCAGGATGAAAGATATAAATCAAATAAATTGATGGATATTCCACAGGTGAACACTTCTCCGCCTGCTTCTGAGCCTTTTCTCACTTTTGATGTGACCTTGGGAGGGGTGCAGATGTGGACAGTAAAATTAGAACATTTTGCAAAGCCTTTATTAACCCACTGTGTGCATATTGTCAAAAAAAAATACTGGGTTATTGGAATAGAAGACTGAAAGTATGACTTTCAGGTTTTGGATTGTCAAGATCTCTCTCTAGCTGAAAAGTGTAATGGTAGTGTTTTCGCTCTAGTTGTACATTTTCTAAATTGCGTAGATGACATCCCTTTCTTTTCTGTGCAAGAGAGATATGGAATGATAAAGTTGATCAAGATGACAATTTTGGGCAGAGGGAAATGCTCATTAAATTTTGTACCTGGGGAGAGAGGAGTTACAAGTTTAGCCTCATTGTTTTGAACCAGAGCATGGCGGTGGTTGTGTTCTGTCCTTAGTGTTGCTGCTGCCAGCTGCATGCTTAAGAAAGCATATGCGCTCTTCTTGAAACAGGATGTGAGTACGGCTTTAGGATGGGTTTCCTGGTGCGTCTCCTGAGGGCTTAAGGAAAAGAAAACCAGTGTTCTATCCGAGACACGTGCACCTACAGCAGGATTGGAGGGACCTCTTGCTGGAGTCCAAATAGGGGATTTATCCTCCACTATAGAAACGACATAAGCTCTAAAGCAAAAAGCTGAACTGATTCCCTTCTAGGAACCTTCCTGCATAATGGGAGCTGCAAATCCCGTCTTGCACACCCTATGTCGGCTATTAAAGAGAGCGAGCAAGACAATTCCAGTGGAGAAAACATAGAAGAGGTAAAGTGAAAACAATTTTCAAGTCCATAAGTTTATTTCTCCAGATTTCAATATGGGGGTTAATCCATTCTTATATCTTTTCCCAAAGACTAGCCATTCTTTTCTTTGTCTGCTGAGCTTCAGATCACAACCTGACAATCTTTTCACCCACAGTGTGACATACATACAAAGGCAAAGCAATTGAGCTTCTGCTCAGTGGGTGAACAATCTCCCAACCAAAACCAATCGTTCACAGCAGAAAGTATGTGCTGAGCAAGTGTGTTAACAGTGCTCAAGGACACTGTTTTTCTTGGTTTTATTAATTTATTGGGCTTATCTGCTGCTGCAATCCAGAAAGACTCCAAACTTCCTGGCATTCCTTTCCTACAGTAAAAGAATTAAAATACAACACACAGACCCCTTAAAACCTACAATGTAGTAATAACACAAATGTATTCAGAGACAAACAAAGGCCACCCAGAATGAAGACATCTAAACACAAACCAGGTTGGGGCTTCTAATTTACATTAGATTCCACCCCCCCCCCCCCCCACACACACCCAAGTTTTTTTTTAAAAAAAACTAGGGTTTGACAGCAGTCCTAAAAAAAAACCAGGATTGTGTGTGTGTGTGTGTGTGGGGTGGGGGAATGGAGATCTAGCTTGATTTCAAGTTGCAAAGTATCCCAAAGAAGAGATTGTGTGTCTGTGTACAGCAGAGAAGACTGACTTCCTTGGGGCTAGGACATGATAATCCTTAAAATTCATTACACCTTTCATTACTTTTTAATCAGGAAAGTAGTCCCAGATACTGTGAGTACATATGGCTAGTCAAACTAGCACATTCTTATGCACTCTTTTGAAATATGAATATTTTACATAATATTTGCACATTGATTTATTATAGTCCCCTTTTCTGGGAAATCCAGTATATACATGTAAGACACATTACGTACATCAGAAAACAGAAATCTCAGCAGTTGTAACTAGTGAAAGATTAGATCTTCTTCACAATTTTATTCCAACAAGTTTGGAATTTTCTAAAATGAATTTTCTAAAATGTCCATGCTGAAATACAGAAGGAATAATTTCCTTGAAAATAAGGTCTCAACCCTAGCTACCATACCTAGAATCCTATAGAACTTAAAAATTCTATAATTGTTTGATTTTAAATTAATCCAATTTGGAGTTTAGTTTATATTAACAGAGTTGGAAGGGACATCTTGGTGGCAGCCACTCAAATATTGGAACACTGTTATCATGTCTCTCCTGGTCCTTCTCTTCACTAGACTAGCCATGCCCAGTTCCTGTAACCATTCTGCATAAGTTTTAGTCTCCAGTCCCCTAATCATCAAGGTTGCTCTCCTCTGCACTTTTTCTAGAGTCTCAACATCTTTTCTTATACTGTGGTCACCAAAACTGGATGCAGTATTCTAGGTGCGGTCATACTAAGGGTTTATAGAGTGGTATTGATCTTGATTGTATCCCTCTGTTAATGCAGTTTAGGATTGCATTGGCTTTTTTTGGCTGCCATTGTACACTGCTAGCTCATATTGGTTGTGCACTAAGACTCCAAGATCCCTTTCACAGTTTTTGCTATTAAGCCTGGTTTCACCCAATCTATACATGTACTTTTGGTTTTTCATGCCTAAGTGTAAGACTTTACATTTCTCTTTGTTTGTTTCTATTGACATCCCTAGGGAAGGCTAAGTACATTTTGATTCGGATTTAATGAGTTTTCAGGAGTCTTTGTTTTTTAAATAATGTTTACTACTACGTCTACATCAAAATGCAGTCAGATCCTCTCCAGCATTTGAGGTTTCAAACTGCTAATTGGTCCCTGGACTTCTACTCCAAAGATTTGCTCTGGAGATGCCATCCCTTGATAGCTCATGAATTCACCTATTCCTGCAGTTGTTCCTGCTCTGCCAGTTGATATGCAAGAAGGAATACAAAGAAGTATTTCTGCCATGTATAACTGAGCTACAAGCTAAATTTTGACTAAAAGAAAGTACAAAAGGAGAAAAGGGAAAGGGCCTAAAGAATGAGACAAAGCTAATAAAAGATCATAGTGAACAATTTCCCTTGCTATTATGGCCTAGACATGACTGATTTAGCTTAAGAAGACATAGATTTATATTCTAGATCATTCATAAATATGAATGGTTGGTAATTCTCAGTTTAATGTTCCCTAAAGAGCTGTAGTGTAATGTTTCAATGCTTTTGATGCATGTTGCAAAAGTATACAATGTTGGCTGTTAAAATATGAGTGTATGCAATAAAATTAGGAATACCTCCTTAACACTTTCATCAAGATTTTGTAATAATAAAGAAGAACAAACAACATTTGGAAGTCATGTGAAATTGGGATGTTTGTTGTTTAACTATTCAGACTCAAGCCATTTTTTTAAATGTAGAAAGGATTAAGACCTTGAAATCTTTAAGAAAGCTTTAGTGTCGCTTCTAAAAGGGCAAAAATATAAAGCCTTCAAACCCCAATGCTCTAGGCATCCACCTGTCACTTTCCTCTTTCTACATAATTGTCAGTTTTTATTGATCCTTTTAATCCCTTTTTCTTTGAAAATCAGTTGCCAGCTGATATTTCTTGCACCAAAAGAACTCTCCCTTTCTCTTTTTAAAGTGTGCATCCCCACAGGTAGTCTCATGCTGAGAGCTAAACTGAGGCTAACACTTTTAATTTGCTTTCTTGTGAGCATTAATGGCCTCTACTTGGGTTTAAAGTTTAGGTGATGCAGGAGAATTCTGTAAAGTTAAGACTGATTCACAGGTAAGTGCTTTTCAATTTTTATCTTGCCTTTAGGCCACTGTGTAATTTCCCAGTTCATTAATAAAATGCATCTCCTCTTTTTTCTAAACACTAACATGTTTTAGGAACGTAGCAGCTGTGGGAGGGAAGAGAGAAAAAAAAATAACGAAGAGACACAGAAGTTACAAATGTTAAAGATGTTTATTTACATCCAACTTTTTTTTAAAAAAAGTACAGCATCTGATTTTAAGATAATGTATATCATAAGAATAAAGCTCTTTATTTACAAAAATACAATTTTCATAGGAATGAAAGTTTTTGAATAAATTAAACCAACATTGGAGCCGGTCGGTGAATGCCCCACTTCTGGTTCTACTCAAGTACAAGACAGCAGTGAAAGTCAAGAGCCACAACAGATGATTCTAGTTTGCCTTCTTTCAGGACTGATCATCTCAGGGTTCAGAACTTTGCCTGGGAGAGGCAAAACTGCATCCTGGGCCTTAGGAGTCTATTGGGCATTTGGCACGCTAAGTCCCTAGCAGGAGGCCCATGCACCCAGCTGAATCTGCCTTCTCTAAGCCCTTTCATTGCATTGTCAGGGCGTTCAAACCAAATTTTCATGCTCATTTTTCTTCATTAGAGTCCTACAAATTGTAAAATTGACTTTTCACCTTGTCTATAGCAGCAAATCTGTCCTCTCCCCCCCCCCTCCTTTTCTAAATCATATGGATGCCCCCAAGAGCTCAGGATTGAAAAGGAAAGAAACAAAGTGGGATTTGTGAAATGCAGAAAAGTGCAAAAGGGATAGAGTGATAGAAGAAAATCTTTAAAAAGAGAGGGGGAGAGAAATAAAGCTATACTCTGGGCAAAGCCTGCTTTTATAGCAGTGGGGAGAGGTTTGTTCAAAAGGCTAAGTTATAGGCCAGCCTAAACACTGCTTTATGACAGCCTCCCTATCTTGGTGTACAATATATGCACACACTCCCAGTGTTATTCACCCTTGACTTTCAGGATGGGAAAATACAGGACTTTGATATTTGAGAAATCAAGGTACAATTTCCCCCCAGCCTGCTTGTTGTATCTAGAGAAAACCCAACTGGATCAAGTCCCCAGAATAAGCCCTGTCTGCTTGGGAACTTTTGCTTGTGGGAGGCGAATACCCTTGGTCACAAGTTGCCTTCTGCCTTCTAATGGTATTGCACAAAACAAGCCGTATTCTGCAGCAAGTCTTTGGGCAAGCTGTGGAAAGAGAAGAGACCCTCACCAGGCCCATAACAATAGTCTTCAGAAGTGGCTGGGCTGCTGGGGCTTGAAGTGCAGGCAGAGAGAGAAGAGGTGGCAGGAGATGCTGTGGAAATCCAGGATCCAGCATCACTGCCAGGGCTGGGTGGATCAGCAGAGCCCAAGAAACTGGGCAGCACCATCTCTTTGGGGGTTTTCTGAAGGCACTGATCAGCCAGCCGCAGGGTTTCCGAAAGGGCCCAGATGTAGTTGTAGGCAAAGCGCAGGGTCTCAATCTTAGTCAACTTAGTGTCATCTGGAAAGGTGGGCAGGACGCTCCGGAGCTCATCCAGGGCTGCATTGAGATTATGCATTCGATTCCGTTCTCTGTCGTTGGCTTTGACCCGCCTGGTCTTTTTGATGGTGTGAAGGACAGATTCATTCTTGACCTTGGTGCGGCCCCTACGCCTCTTCCCCCGTTCTTTCTCTTCTTCGCACCTCTGGGAGCCAGGCTCTGGGGAGGCAAGGTGTTTGGGAAAGGCCAGGGAAGGGATCTGTAGGCCCCCGAGGCTCCCTTCATCATCCGTGATACAAAAGGACACGTCACTGCTGTTGTCAAGGTCAGAGTAGCTGGTCTCCAAAGCAGAGGACATCCTGTGAGGAGAAGAAGGTGGGGTGAGTGGCTGTAAGGCTGCATACTCAGAAAATGTGATGACACAGCTCCCATCACCCACAGTCAGAAGGCACCGACAGATTTGGAAGCTAGCAGGCTGGTGAAGAAGGAAGATTTGAGCTGAAGATGAAACGAGGGAACTGAAAAATGAGGAACAATGGAAAAGGGGGAAATATTTTTAAACAGAAAGAAAAAAAATGAATACTCGTTAAAATAAATTTCTAAGGTAAACAAACTGGGGAGAATAAAAAAAGATAAAGAGATAAAAACTTTCCAAAAAACGAAGCCCGGAATTTAAATTTAGAATCAAACAAACAAGAGTTTTTGCACTGGGGTCGTCTCCTCTCAAGAACGATTGGAAGTCCAAGCGTATCTCTCTCTCTCTTTTTTTTAATATATAAGGCAACCAAATTGCAGCCCCTCCTATCTAAGCGCCCTAATTTATCTCAGAAGCCAGCCAGCATTAATAGCTCCCTGTCTGCGGTTTGTTGTTGTTTTTTTGCTTCATACTCACTTCAAGCGCGCTCAAGGCGGCGGTCCACGCATACGACGCACGCACGCTCGCTCGCTCGCCCGCCCGCCCAGGTTCCAAGCGTTAATTTTGGGAGACTTAGAGGGGACCCGGGATTTCTGCTGAAAGCGAAAGGCGAGGACACGCGACAGCCCTCGTCTGTCGGAGGGGTCTCTGCCGCTATCAGGTCGCGCGAGCAGCGAAGTTGGCACACGACTGGCCTCAGATATCTTATATACCCTTGTAAAACAATAGATCTCGCCCCTCGCCGCCCCCCCTCCTTCTTTTTGCGCCCCCCCCCCCCCGAACTCTGGCGGCATGAATGAATCAAGGCATCAGGTCTGCCCCGTGCTGCACTTTCCTTCGTTTGCATAATTTATGTGCCGAGGATTCCGTTCTCTCCCGGGAGTGTGCCTATAATTACGGCGACCCAATGGCGAGCGAGCACGGCCGGCGAGCCACGTGAGCTATCACTAGGCTAAGCCTCCTCCTTTGAGCTTCATTAGTCTATTAAAAGGGGAAGGGGGGGAGGTGGCGAGGGAGGAACAAAGTGATTAGCCTTCGGGCCGGAGGCACAAGTCCCCCACAGGAGCCCTGGCGAGCCGGTCGCTCCCGCTCGGAAGAGCGCATTACCGGCCATTCAACCTTGCGCCAAACGGGCATGGGTGGAAAGGGGGGGGGGCTCCGAGGGCGCCCGCTTGGCTTTTTTCGGGTCTCCCCCCTTTTTTTGTCTTTGGCTTGATTTTATTCTCCTTTTTTTTTTGGAGGGCAGGGCTCTTTTCTGAGCCTCGGTGAATGAAGCACGACGTGATGGGGCTGAAGGCATCAGGAAATAACAAAAGCGACGTCGCCGGCCGGGGGAACTCGACCCCCTGCCCGTTGAATAGAATGAGGAATAAATAATCGCGATCATAATAGTGTCAAAGGGGGCATCGAGTTCCTGTCATTCTCTTCTACCTGCCGCGTTAGATGCAGTGTGTGTGTGTGTGTGTGTGTGTGTGTGTGTGTGAGGGGGGAGGGGGGATTTCTAATTAGCGGCTCTAAAATGCGGCGCGCCTTAACCCCCCCCCCCCCCCGCCCTCAATTTGGCGAGAAATTTCCCTTGACTTGTCTTTAGAAAACTTTATAGAATAGCCGGGAGGGCTCTTCGTTTTGCACGGGGAAAAAAAGAAGAAAAAATACATTACTGCGGCTTTATTTTAGGCTGAGACCATAGCGCTTAACTTTTTGCAGAGTTCAAAACTCTAGAATAAAACAAACAAACGCGGCTTCTTTTCTATTCATTCTCCCCGCCTATGGATAGAAAAAAATTAACGATGTGGATTTATCCCCTTTTGGGATTCCATCCACTTTCTTTACTTCGTGGTCTGCATATATAGGTCGGAGGTGTGTTTTCGCATTGTCAAGTCAAAGGTACTTGGGATTAAAACATGGCGAAGTATTGGTTTTAAATTGTTGTAAATTATCCTAAGAGGTTAAAAAGCGCTTTGTCCAAGTTAAGTTTGGGATAGTAATAGTTTCACCCACTGCCAAGTTCTAATCTACATCTATTTGGAAAGCAGGCAATATAACTTTGCTTGATTAAATGTAGGCAACAACACCATTATTTTATGAAAGTATTTCTTTTGCATGGTGAAGTGTCTCAGCATTTTTAAAAAAAATTAGGGAATAAAAGAAACAGCACACCTGATTTTTAGTGATTCAGTCAACATTTATTTTATAATTTATTTAGTTGTTGGATTTCTGACTACAGACTTGCAATGCTTGGTGATTTAGAATGATAGGCAATCATATAATAAAATTGACAGCCAACATAGAGTGTAACTAGAAAAATAACAAAAATAGAGAGAGGAAAAAGTAGGAGATGGCATAGAAAAGCATCACTAAAATGTTGCCAGGCAAAGTTCAGTTTTTAACAGCCCTTTTAAGCCATCAAAAGTCTTGTAGGATTTGGTTTGGTATGGTTTGACCACAACACAGAAGCAATTTCCTATTACCTTCTGATTCTTTTTTCAGTTTTCTAGATTGGGTTCCTAAGTGCCTCACTGAGTACTAATCAGATTTGGGGTTTTTTTAGGGTGGGTTTTCTTTTTTTTTTTTTAGATTAGACAAGGACAGCTGGATGCTACTATCTGAGCTGGTTGAGTAGTGGAACAATCAAGGATACCAACGTAAATACAGTTACGCAGATGTAGACTACACCTGCGAGTGATGTGTTCAGTTAGGTGAAATGCACTCCTGCCTTGCACAAATGCACTAGGCGACTAGGGTGTAAATTTTAGCAGAGTGACCCTTTCTTAACCAAAGTTCTTTGCCCTGAAATGCTGCATCCTAAAACTAAAAGCTCTGTTGTGTCCTTTATCCCTAAGGAGATAGATGACACCTCTAAGCCAAGCTGTTCATAGGCTACATTAGGACATTAAAACAAAATCCAACACAAACATTTTGGAAGAAGGCAAAGGCAAACCACTTTCATATTGTCAGAATATAATATAGAGGTGTTCAGGAATTGAGCTTCACTCAAAGGACTTTTGAATACTTTTTCCTTAAGTCTGCAGAAGATGGGTATTACATATCATCCTTCCCCCTCCCTTCAGTTCAATTATGTCCGATTCTCAGAGACTGCTGGAGCAAGTCTTGGCAAAGTTTTTCAGAAGTGCGCAGTAGTAAATCCTCCTTCGTTTAATATTCTGAAATTGAGGCCAATTACCTATATTGTTTCTTTACAGGATGCCAGTCAGGTGGGCTTTCCTCCAGATTCTTCCTTACACACACACAAACCCATCTTCCATTGTCCATGCTGTCTTGTCATCTATTAGCACCCCATAACCTTTCAACACATCTTGACTTTGTTTAGTTGGCTTCTTTTTCTTGGTGGAAAAGATCCTGGTAGAACCATCAGTAGAGAATGTAAGTAGAATATGAAAATGTTTTAAATATTTTAGGTGTTATAAAATGCATGTATTATAAAACACGGTTTTATAATCCCTCTAATTTGTAATTATATTTTGTCTTATAAAGAAATAATGCAAATGATAATTTTATAATAATAATGTACAGTAATATCTTTTCCCCTGATACATTGGCTATACACCAAGGAAATCCAGATTCAAGTTTTCATGCCTCTATGGAACTGATGTTTTCAGGCTTTACCCATCTCAGCCAAAACTGCCCCTAAGGATTGTTGTCTTCCTGTGTGCCAGCTTGAGTTGTCTCAGAAACATTGTGAGAGAAATGTAATCAATGACTCAGTCAAGTTTTTATGAGGAGACCACTATTTTCATTTTATAAATGCGGGAATCCTGTAATGTTGCAAGTTTCTGGACTTCTGCTTTCAGTTTATGTCCATTTATTCCCTCCCCGTTAGAAATGGGCACTGCCACATTTTTAATAACAAGTAGAAAAGTTAACTTCCACAGCTTTTCACACTGTGGGTCAACTAGTTCAAAATAATTCTAATATTTTTTTTCTAATTGGCTATTATATATAGTTGTACGTATATTTATTTGTTGACTCTGTAAACCACTTAGAGACGGCTGTAAAAAGCACTGAAGCTGTATATAAATCTAAGTGCTATTGCTATTTGCAAGCACAGTTTTTAGCTGTATTTGTAGTTTACATTTTGGACATTTATTTAAATAGGTTTTTGTTTTCATTTAGTTCGATCTAAAATAGAAAAATAAAAAGCATGAACCTATTACCTGGTATTAAACACACCATCTTCAGATTTTTTTATTTTTTATTTTTTGCCAAAGTATGCCATGCATGCAATTTATTTGGAGCATCTATTTAGTGAATTCTTATGAATTGTCTATACACTGAAAGAATTAAAATTGATTCATTAGCAAACATAAAGAAGTGCCAAATGAATAATTCAGTTGGGCTCAATAGCAAGCAGTCTACTTATTTTGTGAATAAATTGTTTAGCCAGCAAAGATCATTCTACTTAAGCTTTTTGGGCTTCCTTCAATGGAAGTCGATTGCAGAAAATTCATTGACTTTTCAAAAATCAAGATCAGACAATTGACTGGAAAACATTTTAAAGAGAATGGCTTCAAGGCTTTGATTTCTTTCTCTGAATAAAATTTTTAAGGAATTATTTCCATTGCAACAAAATTATTTTTATTTACTGTCATTTTTTATAAGTAGGTATTGGTACAGATAACATACAAATAAGAGTGGCTTAGACTGACTTATTTTAAAGTCAGCTTTGTTAAGGAATAAGCTCAACTATTTATTTTCATTAAAAAAAAAGTTCTGATGCCCAGATATTTTGGTAACATCCTAATCCTGATAATCGACAAACTCCAAAAGCCTTTTTGTGTGAAACAATTACAGGTAGTCCTTATTTAGTGATTGCTTTGTTTATTGAACATTTACAGTTATGATACTGATAAAAAAATAACTCTATGACCAACCCTCACATTTACGACCTTCACAGGTCTGTAGAGCAAAGGTACATAAGCACAGTTTCAGTTTCATTTAGTGAACACTTTGCTTAACAACAGAGTTGACTGGTCCCAGTTGTAATCGCTAATCAAGGACTATCTCTTTTAATTTTTTTTTTAGAATTGATTTGTCTTGGCAGAAGAGTTCAAACTAATATACACTCAGTTCTGTTGTTTAACTGGATTGCAGAAAATACAATGGTATATATTTAAAGTGTCCTTCAGAAAGTAGTAATAAGTTATCACTTAAATAATTTTTTATTCTTTCCCCCCCTACTTTTCCCTTGTATTTACTATGAGGACTTAATACAATTTTAAAGTTCTCTGTTGGGAATTTGAATAAATTGCTATCATATGCTTATCTATTTCTCAACAGTTTGTATAATGCTTAATATTCATTCTCTCTCTCTCTCTCTCTCTCTCTCCTCATTCAAAGAACTAAAGGTTGTTTGATGCAGTTCAGCCAACTTTCTCTTTTCCAAAGCATGTGGCTAAATTTCCCATATAAGGTATGTTCTTGAAGACCAGGCTACACATAATACATGTTACTACATATGAAGGACTCATCACTTTTTGGGTCCTTTCCTTGCTACCTGAATTTGCCATTCGGTTTGTACTGCATCATTTTCCGTGATATGAGTGAACTGGTGAAATGTCCATATCGACTTAAGCAGTTATAAGTAAATAGGTGGCTATATTTCCAACAGTTCAGCCCCTGGCTACATGAAAAATCAGTTCTTCTTCTTCTGTTGCTGCAATAGACTTGAAGCTTCCACTACAGTCTGTTAATATCTCTAAATGGGTTGCTTTATTTCCATTAAAATGCTACCATCTTCAATGCTCATATGATATGTCTCCTGAGATGGACAACACCCATAAATCAGGCCAGAGTTCTTCCATATTTAAGGATGAACACAAAAATGATTTTTCAAATTAATTTTCAACTAAGTGACAGAAATGTAAATTCAAAGTCAATTTCATCGAGGAAATTTTCATTCCAGATAATAAATAATGTTTGCATGCACTTGAAATGTTATGCTAGTCTCTGGAAGTGGTTCTTAAAGTACACTTAACATTTCCTTCTCTCAGTACTATGTAAAATAATAATTCAAGCCAAATGGCAGATTTACCAAATTTACAGCAAAATCATCATCTAGTCTCCTAGATGAGTCTCCTGCATTTTGTCTTCTTAACTGCATTAAGAAATCAGAAATGAGGTAACAACAGCTCAGTACATCCTTTATCTTATTTTATACACATTTTAGAACTTAACTAAATTATGGTTGCCTATGAACACAAAGTATTTTTCTTGCAGCAATTAAAATGTTTTAATGAGACAACCATAAAATCAACCATTAATTATTTTGTTTCAAACACTTCTGTGTCCTTTTGAGGCAGGTCTATTTAGAAATAGTTTAGAGAGTAGCCTGCAGTTTAATTCTTTCGCTGGTATTATATACAAGAGTGGAGAAGTCATTTATAAATAATTACACAATGTTTTGGGTCTTTGGGCTTGTATAATATATCAAAGCGATTAGTACATGCATTGTTCCATTGTAAATGGGGTTTTCCCCCCCTTTGCTTCCTTTCAGTTTCACTTGCCTTGTATTCTAACTAAACCTTTTCCTTTAAATCCTTTGTCTGTCATTCTTTTGGCGTGTTACAGTGCTGGGGCATTGTTCTTATTCAAACACTCACAGCATGTGTAAAGAAAGCCACTGCTGTCGCATCTTAAGTTTTTACCATAACTTCTTGATGATTTTTCTCCTACTTTTTCCAAGCATTTTTTTTTTTTGGTGGTGGGAGAGATAAAGAATAATGATAATATCTCCCCATTGTTGATTCTTTGATATATCTGATAGACCTAGAGAGAAAGTTAGAATGTTCAAAGTCTCTTTTCCTTGGTGGCGCCTTTTGTTTTGAAGAACAGAAAAGTGGAGAACTCGGCAACAAGTGATAACCATTGGCTGGGTTTTGTCCCCTGTAACAATATTCCCATTCCACCGTGGATTTTATGGTTATCAAAGTGTGTGTTAGAAGAGGGGGAAGTTAATGGGGGATACCGGGGCATTTAACTTATTTCTTTTATGGGCGGCCTAAACAATACATTTTCAACCCAAACAATATCTGAGCCAGAGTAGCAGTTTCAATGTCAGTCATGGTCTCAGCAGTTGAAAATAAATGATCTTAATGCAGAACAGTGTAAAAGTAACTCACCCCCCACCTCCAATTCCCAAATGACAGATGAGGCCATTTTAAAAGTGACTTTAAAGAGAGAACTAGTAGAATTTGTGGGTCCAGCTCTATTTTAGTCACCTTATAAAACTGCCATAATGCAGTGTCTAGAAATTTGAAAATAGTATAGTCCACGAAACAACAACAACAAAGGAAGCAACAACAACACATATACACACAATTGCATTGTGTTGAAGAAATCCAGGGATGAAAAGAACTAGCCAAGAGGATCCTCCAAGGAGAATGTCTGATGGGATTAAGCCTGAGATAGGATTGCAATTCAATGCCTGGCCACGTGAGAGAAGGAAAGAAAAAAGGACTACTTTGTTGTTGTTTTTTTAAAGTTTCAACAGCGCTAATCCATGTTATCCAAGAGAATCGGGCCAGAGAAAATAGTGGGGAAAATGGAAGAGAAAGAGAATAAAAACGTGATAAAGTGAATAGACATTTATTGACGCTTGGCTTTTCTGTAAATTGTAGTGTTTTAAGAAAGGCCAAGTTTCACTATTGTTTACTTGCTGGAAATAATTATGAAACAAGACAAAAATAAGAAAGAAAACAGAAGGAAGGAAGGAAGGAAGGAAGGAAGGAAGGAAGGAAGGAAGGAAGGAAGGAATCACTACAAAATAAAGCCAAAATAGAGTTGCTTCAAAAGAAAGAGAGAAAGAAGAAAGAGAGAAGGAAATGGAACTATGGTACAGAGCAATTTTTTTTTCCAGATAGCAAGATGATCAATAAACACTCTTAGATCTTCTCATATGTAATATTTTCCCCAAACCTTCCTTTTGGAGGACATATTCAGCTGAAACTTTTAAATGAGAATTTATGCTCAGAAGAAAAGCAGCCTCTGTATAGTAAATAAGACTGTGAAGTGGACATTTAAGGGGGAGTAGGGTATTTGGGGATCTGCATAACTTTACTTCAGGTTAATATCAGAATTTCTTGGATAGCATTTAGCAATCTGTCAAGGCCCCAAACCTGTTTACATATGAACAGTCTCCCAGCAGATGAATGCCCTCGGCTTTCTTGCTCCCTTCTTCCTCTTGGCTCTCCCCCCACTTCCCTCAGAAGGAAAGGATTTGCTGCCATTTGCATAGCAGGTGCTTGATTCTTCATTCTTCGTTAAAGAAGTTTTAATATGGGATAAATTGGCAGGAATTAGGGGAGGCTGGAAACAAGGCAAGGGACCATAGAGGCTTTGCTCAGCCGGTCTGAAAGAAAACAAAGTTTGGAACAGATAACTGAAGGAAGAATAATTGTTGAAAAAAACACTCCGCACTTTCTATTGGCCTTGATTAAAAGCAACCTTACTTTCTTCTTTGCGCCTATTAAAAATCAATTTTACACTTGGTAAAGCCAGAATCCTAAAGAAGACAGACATATGATTTACTGTCCAAAAGATCTCTGAGTCAGAAATATTGGTTGGAGAGTCGAAAATGTTAATTCCTGGTATAATCCCCTCATTTGGTGTTGTAGAAGTACTCACAAGGGAATTTATTTATTTATTTATTTGTTTATTTATTTATTTATTTATTTATTTATTTATTTATTTATTTATTTATTAAGTCTTGTCATACACAGGAGTGGAAAGGAGAGGAGGAGACGAAGATCTAAAATTAAAATTAATGCTTTATTTCGGTGCTGTTATAATTTACTAGAAGTGGTATCCAAAAAGGGCTGCCAGAAAAGTTAAGATGGCAGCCCAGGCTACAGATCAAAGCAATGCCCTCTTTTTATATGCAACACACAATGTATGGAATGTGGCTTCAATAATGTAATCATAGTCTTTTGGGATTCTGTCCCCATCCCCCCCTGCCCCCCCCTGCCCCCCCCCCCCCCCGGCCCTACTTTCACGTCTGGTCTGGGATAATTGTCATCCATCTTAATAGGAGAATATGCTAGGAGGAATATGCTGAGAAAAGCATGCTAACAGAGACGGGGCAAAAACCTCGAATCTTGTATGTTGTTGCAACAGTTGTGACAATCAGTTGCTTGATACCTGGGATTTGATTCTACAAGTCTGCTTTTTATGGCCTCTTTTAGGCATAGTTGGGAGGTTCTGAAAACGATTCGCACAGAGAGGGTCTAAAAGAGATTGGCTTTTCATTGATGGCTCACTATGAATTGAAAAAAAGAATATAAAGCAAAAGAGGGCAAGGATAGCAAAGCTGCAATTATACGAGCACTTAACTTTTCAGGACATTTATACAAGATTTTCATTGTTTTTATTTTTAATTTTCATAGAATCAAAGATTAAGTAATGAATGCCACTGTAAATTGTTACCATGTTTTCCCAAAAATAAGACCCTGTCTTATATTTTTTGAACTCTGAAATAAGCGCTTGGCCTTATTGCCATTAACTCAAAAGCCTAATTGGGCTTATTATCAGAGGATGTCTTATTTTGGGGGAAACAGGGTAAGCACGTTATTTTTCAGAGTATAAGACGCACTTCCCCCCCAAAAGAGGGTGAAATTTTGGGTGCATCTTATACGCCAAATGTAGCCCCACCTACCCCCCCCCACCCTCGACCCCCACCCTTTGGCCTCTGCCTCCCAGCAATTTGTCTCCTTGCAGCAAACAGCCCGTTTCAGTTTCAGCTTCAGCACATCCTGATTAGCACAAGCAGCTGATTGTCAGTTGGATTGGCCTCCCGATCATCAGCTGTTTCAGGCTGCAGGGATTGCCACTCCACGAGGCACATTTTCGGCCTCCGCTGTTTGCTGCAAGGAGGCAAAGGGCTGGGAGGCAGAGGCAGATATTTTTTCTTGTGCTAATTAGGCTGTGCTGAAAATGAAAATGAAACAGTTTGCTGCAAGGAGGCAAATTGCTGGGAGGCAGGGGCAGAGACAGATTTTTTTTCTTGTTTTCCTCCCCAAAAAAGGTAGGTGCGTTTTATAGTCCAGAGTGTCTTATACTCTGAAAAATACGGTAATTTCCTGCAAAATCCAATTAGGGTTTGCTTCTTACAGTTTAAACCCATTATTTCATGTTCTGTATAGAAAACAAGTTTCATCTGAGTAAAATCCTGTTGGCTATTTGGAAGGGCAATTATATTCAGGTAGTCCTCGAGTTACAACTACAATTGAGCCCAAAATTTATGTTGCTAAGTAAAACATTTCTTAAGTGAGTTTTCCCCCATTTTATGATTTTTTTTACCACAGTTGTTAAGTGAATTATTGCATTTTTAAAGTTAGTAACATGGCTGTTGACTGAATCTGCATTCTCCATTGACTTTGCTTGTCAGAAGATTGCAAAAGCAGATCATGTGACTCCAGGACACTGCCACTGTCATAAATATGAACCAATTGCCAAGCCTCTGAATTTTGATCATGTGACCATGGGGATGTTGCAACAGTTGTAAGTATGAAAAACAGTCGTAAATCACTATTGTGACTTTTAATGGTCACTAAATGAACTGTTGAGAACTAACTGTACCTCCTTGTGTATTCTTTGAGTCTGTTCTATTGAGTCTGAAAGTTTTAAATACTTGGTTCTTCAAACTGGACACAACATTCAATACAAAGTCTGATGTACTGGAATATACTGCTCTTAGTTCCTCTGATTTGGATATGGAATGTTGTGCTCATGTCTAAAATTCCTAAGTCATTACTCTGCCACCCCAAATATTTACCCATTCTACACCTATGAATAATTTCTACTTCCTAAGTAATGAACATTGCATCTGTTTTTGTCAAATTTCCAATAATATTGGAAATATTATTTCCAAATTGCTTATCTAACATAGCAAGATCATTTTGAATTTTATTTCTATCTTTTAATGTTCCAACTGCCTTGCTCAATTACCGTATATACTCGCGTATAAGCCGAGTTTTTCAGCCCGTTTTTCAGGCTGAAAAACGCCCCCTAGGCTTATACGCGAGTCACGAAAAAAATGACTTTTTCCCTGCAAGCTAGGAAACAGCGGGAGAACGGGGTTTGCTTATCCCGCCCACTCCCAATCTATTGGGACTGCCTCCTGAGTTCCAGCTGATGGCTAGAGGGAAAAAAAAAACCTTTAAATTCTTGTCTAGGGGCTTCAAAGGCCCCCCCTACAGCTGATCAGGGTTAAAAGAAAACAAATGAGAAGATCGGTGCCGGCTGCAAAAAGGTGCCTGCTGCAAAGAGCACCTTTTTTTTTCTCCTTGTCCTGAAACCAAAAGCGAAACTAAAACAGCTTGTTGGCTTTGCTGTTTGCTAAGGCAGATTTCTTTTTCCTCATCAAAAAAGGTTGGTGCAAACAATGGGAAATTTATGGCAAATGGCAAAAGAGGGGAGTTCAAGATTTTAAAACACAAAAGAAAAAAAAGCTCTATTTAAATAGGGAATTGTAATAATTGAGATATTATTAATTGTATATTGTGTTGAAAGCAGAAATGGTTAAGTTGTGGTTTGGAAGAATATTGGGGGAAATTATTTGGTTTATTATTATTGGTAAATATAATTAATTGATTTGTAAGAAATTGGATTGCATGGAAATAATTGGAATATTCATGTTCATATTGATTAATATACAAAAAAGATAGTTATATAACTAATTGATTTATATTAAAATGTTGAATTTGTATTAAACAACTGTAATATTACATAATTAAGCAATGTGAGGATTGATATAAAAATAGATGACAATGGGAAGGGGTATAATATAGAATAGAAGTGAAAAATTGAATTTGATTAAGATTAGAGATGAGGATGAAGGGTAATATTGGTTTTTAAAAAAAATAGATGAGGAATAAATATGGCAAAAAGGAAGTATAGAAATTGTAAATTTAAGTGAAATGACTAAACACTGTTTAAATTTGTGAACCAGCCAAATATTCTGTTCAAAGAAAATACATTGTATGTTTGTATGTGTGTTTCTAATTATTGCTATTTATTCATATTTGTTCTCTTTTATTCTTTAAAGTTTAACAATTCATTCTTTATCTTAATATCTTTATATGTGTTTGGGGTTGGTTTTCTTCCCTTTCATCTTTTTTATTGTACAGCAATCTTTCTCCTCAAACCTACCACCTCTTTTCTTTCCTTCTTACTTTCTCTTCCCCCCTTCTTCTCCTCCCTACTTCCTCTTCCTTTCTTCTTCTCCTCCTCTCTTCCTCCCTCTCCTTTTATGCACATGGACTCCTTTTATGCACATGGACTACTCAGAGGGCTGAAAAAGTTATTTTTGACTGGTCCTCGCACTTGTGACCAGTCCTTGAACTTATGACTGTCCTCACATTTTACGTTTTGGCCCTATCTTGTCACCATGATGAAGAGAAGCAGTAGTGAAATGAGTGACACCGTTTTTAAGAATGCTACAATGGGCATAAATGATGACCAGTCATAAGTGCGAAGACCGGTCAAAAGTGCGAGGACCTGTCAGAAATCACTTTTTTCAGCCCTTTGAGTAGTCCTTTTGTGCACATGGACTACTCAGAGGGCTGAAAAAGTTATGGCTGGTCCTCACACTTATGACTATCCTCACATTTATGCCCGTGCAGCATTCTTAAAACCATGTCACTCATTTCACAACTGCTTCTCTTCACCATGGTGACAAGATAGGGCAAAAACGTAAAATGTGAGGACAGTCGTAAGTTTGAGGACTGGTCACAAGTGCGAGGACCAGTCAAAAATTACTTTTTCAGTTCTCTGAGTAGTCCATGTGCACAAAATTTGATTTAATAATTATAAATGAATTAAATTAATTCATAATCCAGCCATTTAATAATTTAAACTCTCTGTCATTTTCAAAATCACAATTTTATTATTTATTTATTAAATTGATATGCCACTCTGCTCACTGTTATTTATACTATTATCAAACGTTTTTGAAGTTCCAAATACTATAATAGAGCAATAGCAATAGCATTTAGACTTATATACCACTTCATAATGTTTTGCAGCTCTCTCTAAGTGGTTTAAAGAGTCAGCATATTGCCCCCAACAATCTGGGTCCTCATTTTATTAACCTTGAAAGGATGGCAGGCTGAGTCAACCTTGAGCCGGTCAGGATCGAACTCCTGGCAGTAGCCAAAGTTAGCCTGCAGTGCTGTATTCTTACTACTGCACCACCAGGGTTCTTGTAGTTGTGTATGTAGTCCTTTGGAAAAAGACATACTGTTGTGCATTTCATTGTGAACATGAAAATGGCTATGCAGTTCCAGTCTGGAAGGGCAAAGTATAGCTCAATGGAGGCACTGGAAATTGTTACAACAATTGTGAATTTTATTCTGTGATGCCACTCGCGGTTTTCCATAGTGGTACCTGTCTTTGAAGATGCTATAGGCTTCATTGCACAGGGCTTACCATTGAGTTCTGTCAGCATCTACATCATCCAGTTCCCTTGGTTAAATGTCACAGTAGTCTAGGGTTTGCTTCACAGTGTCTTAGTAACACTTGCATATATGACTTGAGATGTCCAGTTCACCAAAAAGCAATTGGCAAGAACATGATAGATATTCATTCTAATTACATGGCCCATCCACTACATATGGACTCTGATAAACCACCCAATTCTGGTGGACTTGTTTCAAGACTTTCAAGTTAAAGACACTTTCTTGCCAATGAATGCCACAGATGGAGCAGAGGGAATGTGAAATTTACTCCAGTTATTTGATTTGTTGTCAATATCTATATCTATGTAAGAAAGAAGGGATAACAACAGCTCTGTAAACTTTGTGGAGGTGTGGACACTGTGTTGATTGACCACTCTGGTATTCAGCATGCAAGAGCCTGCCTGGTCTTGCTGATCCTAGAGTCGATTTCTTTGTCCAATACTTGGGAAGTGTCAAGATGACCCTTCCCAAGTATTTCAAGCTGTCTACATTTTATCAGTTGGGTGTTGTCAACAGTGATTTTTGGTTCTGCAGGGTTAATATATGGCACAATTTAATAAAGTAAAACTAGAATAATTAGTCCTTCAGATTTGCAGAAGACACACTGTTGTCCAGTTCTTCTGTAAACTCAGAGGTGTCTCTGCAGTCCCAGTCTGGAAGCACAGAATCTAGCACAATGGGAGCACTTTTATAGTTCTATAATATAACTGGAAGCTTATAGTTTTATATACAGTTCCCCGCTTAGTTTATGGAAGTCCATAAATTATAGATAGTTTTTAATTACAGGAGAAAATAATAATAAGGTAGATATGCAGGTGATAAGGAAGCTTTTAGTGGATAGGTTAACTGAACATTTGGGGTGAACTTAAGGCCAGAAGAGGTGAGTGACGTTTCAAAGGAGAAGGGGTAGGAATTTTTTATTTGGTTGTTTGGCAGGTGGAGGTCATTATTTTTCCCTTTCTCTGTCTCTGTTAAATTTTACATCCAAAATACCATCAAGATTTTAAGGAATCATGCCATAAGGTTTCAAATGCAAGGAGAAGTAAACGATCTGGAGAAGCGTGGCTTATTTTGAAATTTATTCCCATCCAAAACACTTCATAAAGGTCTTCACACAGCACTTCTGTGTATTTCTATTAGTTTTATCAAACAAAATAATAGGTGCATGCCTGTAGCTGGCTATATCTGAAGAGAAGGGGAAAACCCCTCTTTAAAATGCACGTTTATTTCTCTGCTAGACATAAAGAAAAATTACTAGTTTTCTACTGCAAATTGTCATCTGACCATTCCTTTGAAAGGTCCTTTTCTGTGATGAATGGTAGGTACATTGACAAGAGACACATTTTGGTCTCCTCCTCTTGTAATGTGTATTTGTGTATGTGTAATGGAAATGGAAAGTGCCCTGCAAAAATGAAGGTAAAAACCATGGCTTATGGAACTGTTAATATATTTTTGTTATTTAGTAAGTCTATTAATTCAGTTTTGCTCAATTACGGTAATGGGACATACTGTAGCTTAAATCAAACATTCAAGGGCAAGACAACCGCCAGTTCTTTAACTGGTGTCGGCCTACATATGCATCAAATTCTTATCTAGAAACTAGGATGTTGTAATGTGTTGGTGTGATACTTGTGTGGATTGAAGCAGTGTGGCCTTTTGTAGCACTAGCAATAGCACTTAGACTTATATACCTCTTTATAGTGCTTTACAACCCTCGGTAAGAGGTTTACAGAGTCAGCATATTAATTTGGTTCCTAATTTTGTCAAGCTGGGAAGGATGGAAGGCTGAGTAAGCCTTGAGCGGGTCAGAATCAAAGTCCTGGCAGTGAGCAGTGAGTTAGCCTGCAATGCTGCATTTTAACCACTTTGCCACTATGGCTCCTCTTATAATTGATAGATGGAAATTTTCTTAATGTGCATATTTTCCAAGGGCTGTCCAAGTTTTTTTGTATGGCATATAATGTTCCAATTAACTACCAGGGCCTGATTTATGCTATAATCTTTCAACTTCAGTTTTCAGATCTTAATACTTGGTGATCTTCTTTCATTCTCTGTCTTCTCTTCTAATATCTTCTGGTAGTGCCACATCAATTATCCATACTTTTTTCTTTTCAACTATAGTTAAACCTTTTATTATTATTATGGTTGGTTGCAAGTCAGCCAGATATTTAGACTGGACTTGACATTTTTACCCACCTATCGCATCCTTCCCAAGGATCTGGGATAGACAGATGTTTGATGGACTTAAATTTACATCATGGGATGGAGGCTGTTTCAAGTAAAGCTGCCTTTTGCAATTGAGTGATGGTGATTTTGTGAATGCCGATGATGTTTAAGTGGTGCTCTAGATGTTTTATGATTGCACCCAAGGTGCCTATTACTACTGATACTTATTATTATGTGTGGGTAATTTACAGTTAGATCCACAATCTAAGACCTGTGAAAACTGAATTCATGTTCTAAGCATGCACATCTAAAAACCTCCTTCTCCTTCTCCTTCTCCCTTCTCCTTCTCCTTCTCCTTCTCCTTCTCCTTCTCCTTCTCCTCCTTCTCCTTCTCCTACTCCTCCTTCTACTCCTCTTTCTCCTTCTCCTCCTCCTCCTCCTCCTCCTCCTCCTCCTCCTCCTCCTCCTCCT
>WNWU01000012.1:22729072-22904753 GCA_012654045.1 Ptyas mucosa
CTCCTCCTCCTCCTCCTCCTCCTCCTCCTCCTCCTCCTCCTCCTCCTTCTCCTTCTCCTTCTCCTTCTCCTCCTCCTCCTTCTCCTTCTCCTCCTTCTCCTTCTCCTCCTTCTCCTTCTCCTTCTCCTTCTCCTTCTCCTCCTTCTCCTTCTCCTCCTTCTACTCCTCTTTCTCCTTCTCCTCCTCCTCCTCCTTCTCCTTCTCCTCCTCCTCCTCCCACCCCCACTCCTCCTTCTCTCCGTTGAAGATTTGATTTTTCTATTCAACTAATGTAGAGCTTGGGCATTGAGATTGAAATAAGCCAGTTTGTAAACAGGTGTTCAAATGTACAAATTACAAAAATGTAATAAACATTGGAGTAATATGAATGAATAGGAGCTTTCTCTCTGTGTGTATATTCTGCAGTCAGATGTATTAATACTCAAGTTGTGATGATGTTCTTTTGGAGTTGTGTGTGTGTGTGTGTGTATGTTTTCCCTATAAAATCCCTATTCAGTCCTGGGTACTTTAAATCTCAATTAATTCATGAGGTGGTCTAATTCACAGCTGTGCCACAGACCAATGCTTCCAATAAGATGTGGATTAAATTCCCATTAAACTAAGACCGGTGCATTGCAAGGCAACAGGATTGATGTTGAAATCCTTTTTTATGCATGTAATTGTAAATTTGGCTGTCTGGATAGACTGTGGCAAGGCTGGTAATCTGGATTCTTGAATATTCAAGAATTTAAGAATTCCATGAATTTTCCAGTTAGCAGAGATTGGAAGATGACAGTGTCTAGACACAGAAATTGTAAAAAAATAGACAGTTGGAGGAAAAGTAGAGAGTTTAATTAGAGATAGCTCAAACTGGGTGCAGTATTAACATTGGCTTAACATATTCACATTCTGGGAAATAGTTACAGGATTCGCTGTTCTGCTACATTTTGATGAATGTGCCATTAAACATGACTCTATAACTGCATTTCTTTGCAGTATCCTCTAATGAAAAAATAATTAAAATTGATAAAAATGTCATCAAATTTTATACTGCTTTGTGGTGGTAAATAGCAGATAAAAACCAGGTGTCTTTTGATTTCACTTTCTATAACTGCACTTATAAGATTGCTTTATGGGTTGCAAGATGTGATCTTGAGCTGTAATTCTCAAAATAATTTTCTTCAAAAAACCACCTGTGACAAGACCTAGAGATTTAAAGTGAAGATATTAGTGTCAAATGGGCAACTGAATTTTACTGAAATTAATGGCAGGGTCTCCAAATTGCAACGTTGCTCATTCTTGTTCCTCAACAATGCCAAACAAGGATTTTGTACAGAATAAGCATCAGAATGGATGATTAACTAATATATTTGTCCTGCTAAACTCTTGCAAGGTGAGTAAAGTTTTCATACTTGCTCTATCGCTATAATATTGGGAGGGTTCATATGTTTATAGAGATAGACAGCTTCAGACAAAAGGAGTCCCTAGTTTCTCTGTGTTAAGTGACACCAGATCTGTGCAGTAACAGTGTATTTGCAGATCTAAATTGTGTATGAGGCTTGGAACATTCCCAATTCAGGCAGCGTGGATCTTTTCCTCTATACTTATTTTTTTTTTAATCTTCAGCTGAACCATATGGTATGGAGAGTAAGAACCAGGAATGGACAAACAATAGGGAAATTGAGAAGGAGAGGTCAGTGGTGCTGAGCGGGTGGGGCTTTAGGCCCCCCTTCCAGTCTAATGAAGCCGTTGTCTGGGGGTAATGAGGCACACGCCTCAAACCCTCTGCTTGGTGCGAGAGTCTCTCTCCCCAGGACGTGATTTGTCATACAATCCGAAACTTTGCGAGGAAGGGACCCGCCTTCTCAAGATGGAGATGAGCCATATGTCCACTTGCTTTGCATTTGAGACGGGGGGGGGGGGGGAGGAGAGAGAGAGAAAGAGAGAGATTCTTGAAAAGGTTCAGTTTCTGGCAAAGCTTCAGGCATTATGTCCATTATCTACTCCAATTTCATGTATACCTTATTGGTGTTAAATATCAACTCCTACTGGTATATAAATCAGAAAGCATTTTGTATCTTTATAGATCTAATGCATATGAACTTTCATATGAGCACGCAATTTTTTTTTTATTTAATAGTCACAGATTGTGTTCTTTGGCTTAAGGCTGTTGGAATGCCATTTAATATCTTGCCACCAGAGACGAGTCTGTTCTGCTCATATGGGATCTAAAAGTATAAAAGTATATTAAATCTCTGTGTTGGAAGCATTCTATGTTATAAAGAAAAAAAATTGTAATTAAATCTCACTGATTTCAGTGTGTCTGATCAAGACTGAATGCATTTTTGTATTTAATACTTTTTTTTTTTGCACATTTTATATCTGAATGACCTACACGGGAATACAAACCAGTAGCATTATTAGTATGCTCTAGCAATAAACAACAAACAAACAAACAAACAAACAAACAAACTTCCTAGTACTAATATACAATTGATACAAAAGATCCATCTGTTTATCTGAAAAATTGTGGCTAAAGAGAATACTAAACATGAATTAATCATTTTTCGGTAACCCTATATTGAAGCATCCTTATGGAAGTTATACAGAAAAATGAAGTGCAACTAATGCATCAGCCAAAGCTATCACCTTTTTCTATATCTGCATCTTTGCTTGCATTCAGTTGGACAACATGTGTCATAAACAATCCATCTATTGCCTCTGGGGTATTTAAAGAGAAGGAGGCGCCACTAGATCTAACGGAATAATAGTGAGCTGTTGTTTGCGTGTCACTTACTCAAAGGAAGCATTCCACATCCTTCGTTGGCAAGGGGTGGTCTCTTTTTACCTTTCTGACAAAGAATCCTTTAGGGCTCCTGGTGCTGTCCAGTGTCTAATGCTGAAGTTTCACTAACTGAGCTCCTCTGACAGATGACCAGCCTAAAAGAAAAGAACTGGACATGATGGTGTCTTCAAGCAGTTTTCCCCAAACTTTTGTGGACCACTTGACCAAGGACTGAAACCAGGGGTGAAATCCAGCAGGTTCTGACGGTAGTGGAAATTTGAGAAGTTCGGAGAACCGGCAGCGGAAATTTTGAATAGTTCGGAGAACCAGCAAATACCACCTCTGGCTGGCCCCAGAGTGGGATGGGAATGGAGGTTTTGTAGTATCCTTCCCCAGGAGTGGGGAGGGAATGGGGATTTTGCAGTATCCTTCCCCTGGAGTGGGGTGGGAATGGAGATTTTGCAGTATCCTTCCCCTGCCACGCCCACCAAGCCACCAAGCCACACCCACCAAGCCACGCTTACAGAACCAGTAGTAAAAAAAAATTGGATTTCACCACTGACCGAACTGACTAGAAAACAGCAAGCATTTCAATGATGTAGCATTAGGATTTATAAAGCTGAGTGGAAGAGGTGATTGCTTCATTTTGGAGGTATCCCCATGATAATAAGATAGAAATTGAAGTACCCAGTGTGGTTTGGTTCACACAAGTGCATTTCTGAATTAGTTTTTTCCTCTGCTTTATATATATATATGTGCGCGTGTGTGTGTGTGTCTGTATCTGTCTGTCTGTCTGTCTGTCTGTCTGTCTGTCTGTCTGTCTGTCTGTCTATCTGCTTTTGTGGTCTTGGATGAAATGGAAAGAAAGTTTTAAGTGTTCAATCATATGGTTTTTGGAAGATCTTATTTCAAAAAGAGTGACGGTTAAAGGCGCGATAAAATTGTCAGGTATCTATTTCTTCATTTAAGCTTATATGCTATTTCAGTTTCAAACAACTCTAAATACGTAACACTTTGAAAGAGATAAAACAATAAGTTTAACAGAACATCACAATAAAATTCTCTTATGCTACCACACTAAAATACATTCCATAAATCAATAACTTTGCTAAAAGTGGGACTCCAATCCTATTAGTCTACAAAGACCTTTTGGGATTTAGGTCTTTCCTAAATTACAATGAAATTGGTGTCAGTCTAATCCCAGGAGAATATTGTTCCAAAATAAGGTGGACAATAATGAAAGATGCCCACCATTGTGGTTTCTGATAGCAATACCACCTTGGAGTAGGGACCCAAAGGGAACCAGTCCTCTCTTCCAGATCTTAGGTTGTTTCATGGATATTCATGAAACGATTAAAGCCTTTTTAGCTATGTGTGGATGCTCTATTTCCAATTGTCTGTGCAAAAACTGGTGTATCTAAACTACTAATTCTGGAAAGCTAATGGTACGGTACTTTCTTCCTTTTCTATGAAAAGTTTGCAGGAAGTAGTAAGGTTCCTTCCCACTCCATCAATCTCTGTAGCAAATTCTGAGAAGTCCTCTAATGCAGTGCTAAGCCATTTTTAATTTCCCTTCTACAGTGAAGGCCTTTTCCCATACTCTCCTCTTCTGCCTTCATCCCTGGGAGATGCTTACGGTAAATAGAGAGAACTTTGTCAGTGACTGCAAACAGAAGAAATAAAGCTGGAAGATTTTAGGTGATGAAGGAGGAAGTTGTAGGCTATAAAAACTAAATTTACAAATCAACTACTACAGTTATATTCCTGGTTACAACAGAAGGGCTTCTTTGAAGAAGTAGAAAGAAACAGAACTTTACATATTGCAGAAGTGGGAAGAAAACTTTGAATATGTCATCAGAATTCTTTAAAATAAGGTGCAAATATTGCTTCCCGGCTGCTGTTATTTTCCCTAGCAGACTTCCTCTTTAATTGTAGCATTTATCCAGTTTTGATTCATCTCAAACCAAGATGGTAACACAGGAACTGAAGGCTAAAGATTACACAGTGAAATTAAAAAAACAACTCTGAAAACTTTGGTCTGATACTACTGGTATGGTCCCCAAAGCATTCAATACTTACATCTCTTGTAGAGAGGGCCTGAAGAGATGGAACTCACTTTTTCTTTCCAAATTGACATTTTCCATGTATTCTGTTTATGTAAAGGCAGAATAAGGGAAAACCAGATTGCATTTTTATAATTCCTTCCAAGTCATTAGGATGGAGGATGTAATCCTTAAACAATTTCTGATTAATTGGCTCGACCCAGTACAAAGTAGGTGGAGCATTGTCTTTCATTAGCCAAACAGTTTCCTTAAAGAAGCTAGATCTCTCTTATCTTCCTACTTTTGGTTAAGATTGGAAATAGTGCTCAGGAGATAAGAAAAAGAAAATGGAGGGGGAAGAACAAAAATATGAAAGATCTGCCTATGAACAGCCAAAGACAAGGCCCAGAAGATCTGCTGTCATGCTCTCTGCAGTGAACTTGTGCTAAAACAAAAAGTCTTCTTCAAGGAGGCAATAATACGTTTTGGAGGCTAAATGTAATATCTTTATTTAGAATTCTGTGTATATGAGCCTGTGTTTTCCTGATATTTCTCTTTTTCCAATAGCCTACTTTTTATATCTGTAGATTTGGGCTCACCAATTTTATAAGGGAAGTGTTCCCTAAAACTCTGCATGCAAGGCTGAATAAAGATGTAGCCACTGCTCATGTATCACAATAGGCACAAGACTTGTTAAGTTCTGCCTTCCCAGGAATTGGACAGCAGGAAACCTTCCTTTCTTTTCCCCTAGACCTGGACTTAAGGAAGAAGTTTTAGACAGAAGGGCTAAGGACTCCTTAGATGAACAGACATGCTGCTGTCAGGAGATTCTATTATAAAAAGATCTATTATAATGATCTTTTATTAGAGAAAGCTTGGAAGGAAGGACTTGCCTGGATGTTTTTAAAATTATTCCCCTTCCCTGTTTGTAACAACATCCCAAAAGAAGCAATGGCAAACACTTTTGTGTTGTTTGTAAGACAACTATATGGATATCCAGCCGTTACCACTAAGAGTTAGGAAGGAAGGGAAGGGAAGGGAAGGGGGGAGGGAGGGGGGAGGGAAGGAAGGAAGGAAGGAAGGAAGGAAGGAAGGAAGGAAGGAAGGAAGGAAGGAAGGAAGGAAAGGTTTAGGTTTTATCCACAGTGATTCCAAGATCTTAGTCACCATCAGTCCAAGCCAAATCTCTACAAATGAAGCTGGAAATCTTATGCTTATTGAGTCAATTTTTAACTTCATAATAAACAACCATTTGTGCAATCACAAAATGGCTGCTGTAGGAGAGCTCATTATAATTTAATTAAATTTTGAAGTGTGTGCCTAGTGACAAAGTAGCCATTTCACAAGAAAGTCACTGATGTGATGAAGGCTAGATGACTTGTTCAGGAAATAGAATACAAGGGAGAGGAATAGCCTAGTTCAAAACAGAAACCTACTTTGATTATTTCTCTCAATCAGAGAGCCCATCGATTGTCACTTACATCTCACACTCCCATCTGGGGAAGATTCAGAGGAACAGGCTTGATTTCAAAAAATGTCCCTGGATTCACCTGTGGTCCAGAACTACTTTTTAGGATACCGGTGGCAAGCACCTGGAATGCAACACTTCACTTTGAAACAATGAAAAAAAAAAGGTAAATCATAAAATCAGGAGGGCCCAGGAAAAGTGACTGTGGGTCTTTGGGCTTTCTCAGGATTTTTAAACTATGCTATTTTCTGGGTATTACAAATTACATTCATAAGAAAAGAACTCTAGTGATTTGGCACGACAGCTTACATTGTTTTTGACTTGCAAAAGTTTCTACAACTAGCTATTTTCAGGCTCTTGAAACCCATACAAGATCAAGCCATGCCCAGCTGGGTTCATATCCTTAAAAGAGCCTTCCTCATTAGACAGTAATTTGTAT
Source organism: Ptyas mucosa (assembly GCA_012654045.1). Classification (NCBI taxonomy): domain Eukaryota; kingdom Metazoa; phylum Chordata; class Lepidosauria; order Squamata; family Colubridae; genus Ptyas; species Ptyas mucosa. The sequence continues at coordinate 22,735,786 of WNWU01000012.1, forward strand.
TGTCATCTGCAAAACCAATGCATTTAAGAGAGTTGTGGTCCAACAAATTTGAGGATATCAGGTTGGGCAAGTCTAGCATAATCAAAATTGCTACTGAAGGAGAAGAATTCAAGCACTTTTATTGTCAAACAATAACTCATGATAATAACTCATAACAATTTACTCTCCCATGAATAGAGATGTTAGATCTATGATACAGCAGAATAAGCACATTCTTTTGCAATCTTAAACTAACACTTTTATTATGACATAAATAAGGCACCACATCAACAGATTCATAGATTTTAATTCTCATTTGATAGAAACTTGTCACCACCTAGCAAACACGAAATTTCAGGGAGCGAATCTTACATCAAATCAAGATGTCATCTCTGGTCCTATCTCTCCTCAGACAATGGATCTCACCTTGCTCATGTCCCATTGTGATTTGTACAGAGACTGGAAAAGTCCTCCTAAATGAGATAGGAGTTTGCAATGAATTAGGCAGATCCTACAGAGATCGTTCAATCTTCCCAAAGCTAGCATGTTTATATGTTTTGTGTTGAAAATAATACATGGAGCCTCTTCCAACAGGACAATGCCTTAATCACTTGATCAAAACAAAGGTGCTTGTATTTAATCTATTGATTAATTCATATTGCTCTTTTGTCAGCATTTCTATGTAGATTGTGTAGTTACTGTGCTTGAGCGATGTTCTCACTGCTATGGAATTATTGATGATGAAAATGTCAGTAACTTTTCATCATCAGTTAAACACCTGTTAGATTCAGCATGCTGCTATTTCAAAGCAGTTTTATGTGCTTTAATTGTAATGATATGGGCTCAATTCAGCTTCTCTATTTCTCTACTTGGCAGAGGACACCGCCATCTGTTGGTCTTCCAATAGCTTGCATTTAATAATAAAATCAACTAAATTTAAGTTTTGCCTTTGGCATTTTCAGAAATCCTGTGAGAATGTGTTTTGACATTTTGAAATGATCTTCTGCCATGTTCTTTAACTACTTGGCCAATGCAGAATGTTTAAAATTATTTTTAAAAACCCACACCATTCTGTAGACTTTTTGAATGACAGAATTTTGTCCCATTTTCAAAGAAATAAGTACCTATATCCTCGAGTATAAGCCGACCCGAATATAAGCCGAGGCCCCCAATTTTACCACAAAAAAACTGGGAAAACTTATTGACTTGAGTATAAGCTGGGGGTGGGAAATGCAGCGGCTAGTGGTAAATTTCAAAATAAAAAAAGACTGGTCAAAAGTGCGAGGACCTGTCAGAAATCACTTTTTTCAGCCCTCTGGGTAGTCCTTTTGTGCATATGGACTACTCAGAGGGCTGAAAAAGTAATTTTTGACTGGTGCTCACACTTAGGACCAGTCCTCGAACTTACGACTGTCCTCACATTTTACGTTTTTGCCCTATCTTATCACCATAGTGTAGAGAAGCAGCTGTGAAATGAGTGACATGGTTGTTAAGAATGCTACAATGGGCATAAATGATGACCAGTCATAAGTGCAAAGACCGGTCAAAAGTGCGAGGACCTGTCAGAAATCACTTTTTTCAGCCCTCTGGGTAGTCCTTTTGTGCATATGGACTACTCAGAGGGCTGAAAAAGTAATTTTTGACTGGTCCTCGCACTTGTGACCAGTCCTCAAACTTACGACTGTGCTCACATTTTACATTTTTCTCTCTCCCCCTCTCTTTCTCATTCTTTCTCTCTCCCCCTCTTTCTCTCTCTCTCTCCCACACACTCTCTCATTCTTCCCCCTTTCTCAAAGAGAGAGGTGGTAGGTTTGAGGAGAAAGATTGCTGTACAATAAAAAAGATGAATGGGAAGAAAACCAACCCCAAACAAATATAAAGATATCAAGATAAAGAATGAATTGTTAAACTTTAAAGAATAAAAGAGAACAAATATGAATAAATAGCAATAATTAGAAACACACATACAAACATACAATGTATTTTCTTTGAACAGAGTATTTGGCCGGTTCACAAATTTAAACAGTGTTTAGTCATTTCACTTAAATTTACAATTTCTATATTTCCTTTTTGCCATATTTATTCCTCATATATTTTTTTTAAAAAAAACCAATATTACCCTTCATCCTCATCTCTAATCTTAATCAAATTCAATTTTTTACTTCTCTTCTATATTATACCCCTTCTCATTGTCATCTATTTTTATATCCATCCTCACATTGGTTAATTATGTAATATTATAGTTGTTCAATACAAATTCAACATTTTAATATAAATCAATTAGTTATATAACTATCTTTTTTGTATATTAATCAATATGAACATGAATATTCCAATTATTTCCATGCAATCCAATTTCTTACAAATCAATTACTGGTAATTATATTTACCAATAATAATAAACCAAATAATTTCCCCCATATATTCTTCCAAACCACAACTTAACCATTTTTGCTTTCAACACAATATACAATTAATAGTATCTCAATTATTACAATTCCCTAGTTAAATAGAGCCTTTTTTGTGTGTGTGTTTTAAAATCTTGAACTCTCCTCTTTTCCCATTTGCCATAAATTTCCCATTGTTTGCACCTACCTTTTTTGATGAGGAAAAAGAAAAGAAATCTGCCTTTCCAACGTTGCAAGCAAACAGCAAAGCCAGCAACCTGCTTTAGTTTCGGTTTCATTTTCAGCTTGAATTGCACAAGGAGGAAAAAAAAAGTGCTCCAGCAGCACTCTTTGCAGCTAGAAAAAGACCCTGCACAAAACAGCTGAGAGCAAATTAGCTGAGAGTCGTGAGGCTGTTCAAATCAACTTATGGTAATTAACCTATACTGAAGCTGAAAGGAGCTGTTTTTTCTATTTTTGCAGATACGGGTCTACTCATTCGTTTTCTTTTAAAAAGGCATTTTTTTTCGTGACTCGAATATAAGCCGAGGTGGGCTTTTTCAGCCTGAAAAACGTGCTGAAAAACTCGGCTTTTATTCGAGTATATACGGTACATAGGTTCTGAAGAATCTACATATAGATTCCACCCATGGGTTTTACCAACAATGAGACAAAAAAGCACCATTTCTTGCACCACAGATTTCTTGCACAAGAAGCAAGCAGCACAAAGCCTCTTTAAAAGAACACCTCAAACTGATAAAAGGCTACATTAAAAAAAAATCAGTCCAGTAGCATTTTGCTTGCAGTTGTTAGCATTAGTGAATGTTCACCCTGTACAGGTAGTCCTTGACTTATAACAGTTCATTTAGTGACCGTACAAAGTTACAACGGCACTGAAAAAAGTGACTCATGATCAATTTTCACACTTATGACCATTGCAGCATCCCCATGGTCATGTGATTTACATTTGGATGCTTGACAACTGTCTCACATCTATGTTTGTTGCAGTCATGTGATCATCTTTTGCAGCCTTCTGACAAGCAAAGTCAGTGGGGAAACCAGATTCACTTAACAACACTGTTACTAATTTAAGAATGGCAGTGATTCACTTAACAAATGTGGTGAGAAAAATTGTAAAATGGGACAAAACTCAACAAATTCCTCACTTCTGTGGAGATTCTCAGTCATCCAGGTCATGGTTGTCCCAAAGGTGCTTTTTCAGGAGGCAATTGGACTTTCTTGTTTTTTCTTTTGAAGACGTTTCGCTTCTTGGATGAGAAGTGAAATGTCTTCAAAAGAAAAAACAAGAAGGTCCAGTTGCCTTCTGAAAAAGCACCTTTGGGACAAATTCTTCTCTTACCAACATAAATGTTGGCCTCAATTGTGGTTGTAAATTGGGGACTACCTGTATTCCATTGTTTGTGAAAGAGCCCCTCCCGCTGCACTCTGCATCCACAGATAACACCCCTCTCACATTCCAGTAGGTGGGGGGGAAGACTCTGAGGTAAAAACAGTGTTAGACACATAAGCAGGTTGAGTACTTAGTACACATGAAAGGATATCCAGATTCAGAAACATGGATGGCAGCAAAAGATATTCATTGCCACCATTGGCACACCATTTTCACAACCAATATCCCCAAAAAACCCATCCTAGGAAGCTACCAAATTTGGCAGAATCAAGTGCTGATCAAAACACGCAACAGAAACTCTTCCATGGGATGGAAAGATCTTTGTGGATACCAAGAGATAGACCAAGTGGAGGAAAATGATTCAGCTCCTTCCACATCAGGCATAAAAAAACCTGAGCTGGCTTAATCAGCAGATTCCTGAGAGAGTGGCAGCTGTCACCTCAACTGGAGCAGATGAATGACAGGAAGTCATTATGTGCTCCTGGGGAGTTGCTGGGAGAACACAGCTACATTTTGTTCTTACATTACACAACCTACTCAAAAGCAAACATGAGTATGAAGGGAATTATGCAATGGAATGTGTGGATGACCTCAATGAACAAGATATGCCTAGGAAACAATCAGACAAGAGAGGCAGGAGCTTCCAATGGCTTTAATAGTCAGTAAATAAACTTAGAAAGGACCTGCCCTAATGGACCAAGCAAGTGGAGATGGAAAGTTTGTATTTTCAGACTTGCAAAATTATGTTAGTGTAGAGTTACAATAATGTTGAATTAGTTCATCTTGTGTTTCCTGATTTATCTGGGAGGGCTGATACCAGTTTAACACAAAATTAAATAGGAGAAGGAAAACATCAAAATCTGATGCAACTGATCTGATGTTATCTCTCCTCTCTCATCAACACCAACAGGAACCAAGGAAGGGGGCAAAACATTGTAACAGTATATCCCACTGCCTAGCCCCGCAGCCAGTTCAGAAGGCCAATGGGATTGAAAGCCACTGAGATCAAGCAGCACAAGGATAGATACACCATCTGTCACAAGGATCTGTCAAAGGTCATCCACGAGCATGACCAGTGTATTTCCCTACTATACCCAATCTGATACCTGACTGACCAGATCTAAATAATCCATTTCCTCCAAGATCCTCTGCAATGGACGTTTAACCACTTTCTCCTCAACCCTCCCCCAAAATGAAAAATTAGAAACTGGACAATAGTTGCCCAGAATAAAGGGGTTTATATAGAACGTATTGAAATAGTCAAGCAGTGAGGTGAAAATTTGTCACCTCATTGTTTGGTGGTATTTATAAAACAATAGATATTGTGGAGTGATCTCTTAATAATAAACCTCAAATTTATTTTTATTTTATTTTTATTTATTAAATTTTTATACTGCCCTTCTCCTGCTGGACTCAGGGCGGTGGACAGCCAAGAATAAAAACATCCAATACAAAATTTAAAATTATTAAAAGAATTAAACAAATTTTGGCCCTGATTTAAAACATCCCAACTAAAATCCATTACAATTAAAATATCTAAGGGGGGGGGGGGTTATGCCAGCCCAGCTTGGTGAAATAGAAAAGTTTTGAAGGCACGGAGAAAAGCATGGAGATCTGGTATCCTATGTATCTCCGGGGGCAAGTCGTTCCAGACAGCAGGTGCTGCCACAGAGAAGGCCCTCCCCCTGGGGGTCACCAGCCAACATTGCCTGGCTTATGGCACCCTGAGGAGTCCCTCTCTGTGGGAGGCTATCGGTGGCAGAAAGCGGTCCCGTAAGTACCCAGACCCTATGCCATTGAGCGCTTTAAAGGTGGTAACCATCACCTTGAAGTGCACCCGGAAGACCACCGGGAGCCAATGCAGCTCGTGTAGGAGGGGTGTCACATGGGAGCGGCCCATCGCTCCCATAATCCCCCGTGCAGCCGCATTCTAAAAATATACAGGGTTTGAGAGCTATACTCTATAACATTCCTCCCATTCACATCATTTATGAGGAAAGAAATTATTTTTTTCACACATTTAAAAAAAACCCTGTGTTTTTGTTATGTTTGGAAGCGCTGAACTGTCCATGGAGATCCTTGATGGCACCAATTCAGTCTAAGTCAGTTCATATGTGGAGATTCTGCTTTGCTTTGTGAAGTCACAGAAAACCCAATCCAGAACAGCTTGATAAATCTCAGGATTCAGCTAAACCCATTGCAGGATGGCCTTCCCCCTTCCCCTATGCCCACCAAATATAGTCTGACTGACTTTCATTCTGTGGGTATTCTGTTTCTGTATTTGCTTAAACAAAATAAAGCGAATGTGTTGATAGAAAAAAGAAGCATATTATGTTGCCACCCACAGCCCAAAACTTTATAACGTTCTATTGTTGTAGCTTTAATGCCAACAATCAAGTTATTTGCCACCATAAAAGGCTAGTGGCAGAATGAATTCCCTTTAATTTCTGCACACACTTTAACGGACTGGATAGAATAGATCACAGCGTTAAATGAAGCATTCACTGACAGATCTCAGTATGATGTCAAGCAGAGGCCAACCAGACCTGCTGCTAGGATCTATCTGGAAACAAGACTGAGTTATTTTCTAAAATGACACGAAAAGTCGATAAAACACAAAGGTGTCTCTCTCAGGCTCTGATAGTGGCAGTTTGGCACCTGGTGGATTAGTAAGATTTAAAAATATAAATCTTAAAAATGGCCTAGAATCTTACTCTTACAGGAGTTGCATGTAATAGTAACCTCAGGTATGCCATGCCCTCATCTCTGCTCTGTGGAGGAAGATACATTTATGGACATACCTTAGATTTTGTCATCCAGAGTGTTAGCTGCTGAGGACTAGAAGACTGACTTTTCCCGCAGTGGCCCCTGCTCTATGGAACACCCTCTCTTTGGAGATAAGAATGGCCTCAACCCTGGTAGCTTTTTGAAAGGCCCTAAAACCCTGGTTATGTTCTTGTGCCTGAGGTGCTGAGTGTATCAAGGGCTTTGTATCCTGGCTGTATTGCTAACTAATCAAGAATCTTGGTTGCTATGCATATTTATTTTTGGATGTTTTTATTGTTTTAAAATGTCTTTAGTGTTTAATTGTAACATATTTTTTGAATTGTAGTCTGGCCAGAGTCATTGACCGAGATGAGTGGCTATAGAAATTGAATAAACAAATAAGTAAATAAATATTGTCTATTTCATTAGAAATTGCGCACATTAGTCACTAGATGGCAATCTTTACTACTTAAGTGCAAACTATTTTTGCCTTTTTGCTCTCAGAAATGGCTAGCAATCTCTTACTTCTGTAAAAGAAATGGAGTTTATTAAATTATTATCCATCAGCAGGATGCTTATGTTAATAATATTTTACATATACTCTTGCAGCAGAAAGTGTCTTATAATAATAATATAAAATATCTCCTTTTTTATGATCCTGTAATCCCTTAATTCAGGGTAGAGTCGGGCTGGATAGATGGAGCCGAGCATTTATTGGTGGATGCCTTTTCATCAGACAGAGTATTTTTCCTTTGCGCCCTAGGAGAAAAACATCTACTGCTATCTAGGATTGAACTCTCAACGCTCCGAGTAATTTTCACCTCCATGCCACTCAAGGTCTCCTGTCGTGTAGATATTTATTTCTGAGTAAATAATACATGGTCTTATGCTCTAAAAATGATATGCGATTGGGCCTGCATTCTGTTAGGCTTGCATAAACCGACATGACCACAACATCAAATCACCATCTCAGACATTCCCTTTAGCTGTTGGCTACCAATACGTTTTCAAGTAGAATTGAATATTACAACCATCCTCCAAGAAGCCCTACATGGCTCAGCCTAGGTTATAATATGATCCATCCTACATAAACTCTGCTAATTCAGTCTGAGGACAGAAAGATGCCTGTTGAAGATGTCTAGTGATGAAGAATGTGATGGGAAGGGGCCCAAGCATTCACCGTGAGGACTCCTCTTCTCTGTGTCAGTTTGTTCTCTCAAGTAAGGGTTGCTCTCACTCTCCAGGGAGTCCAGAATTTCCTAAAAGATTTGGCTGTTCCAGAAGGCAGTTGGCTTCAATTTTGTAGCGTCCCCAGTGTCTGGAATCTTATACGCTAATGGATCAAATCTCAGAATATTGCAAGGCTTTCCCTTGTAAAGATGGAAAAGATGGTAAGCCAAGGCTGGAGGAGATCTGCAGAGAAAAGAGTATTCTGGGTTGTAGATGACCTTTTGTGTAATGACATCTGAATTTTCACATAAAATAGCTGTCCTAAAAAGACTTCTATTGCCACCCACTTTGCTGCCTTTTAAATACCAGAGGCAAACTATCTTGTTTTCTCCAGAAAAGAATAGTATATCTTTGTGCTTGACTTGAAGTCTGTGATTTCATTGAAAACCCTGCCTTTGCATGCCCTTGCTACTCAGACATCTGAACATTGATTTCTGAAATGTAACTGTCTTAATCTCTGGATTTTTGCCTGATTTCAACCTGCTGGCTTTTGACTCCTATTTACATATTTAACTTTCTTGCTTTGGAGCTTGAGACCTTGCACAGATATAAATTTATTTTTTTAATGGGTACACTATGGTGATAAGATACATTGTCGGACTCAAACAAAGGCATTGCACTTTAGCTACAAACTCAAGATTAAGTATTGTGTTCAACTAACTTTTTGTTGGGGATATGCAACTTGTAGCTAAAGGATTGAATGCAAGTGTACCAACCCAAAAGAGGAGAAAAAAATAGTTTTGGCCTTCAAAAGATGCTGCTCAATGATAACTTTTAAATTGACAGAATGGGCAATATTAAGCATTTAACATATTATTACGGTAGTAAACATTAGTGAGATGTATGAACATATTTAACGGCAATTTTTTAATTTTATTTTTTCTGGCAGCCTCATTTGTAATTTTATCAAAAGTGCAATCTCTTGTCCCACCAATAATTGCACACATAGAGCTTTATACTATGGATATATGATACTACTATCCAATGCTGAATTGGAATCAGACTACTGTTCAACTAGTGTAGTATAGCAGCATGTAAAAGTTTAGGAAGAGACCATTCACTGAAAAAAAGTCTGCAGAGACTCTACTTTTCTACTATATCATACTTTGCTGAAAAAGAGTATGCCAGAGAGAAAACAAACCAATTTTATATTGGCAGGGATCTTCACTCTTCTTCCACTGAAGAAAAATAAGAACAACAACAACAACAACAGAGTTGGAAGGGACCTTGGAGGTCTTCTAGTCCCAACTCCTGCTGAGGCAGGAAACCCTATAACATTTCAGATAAATGGTTGTCCAATCTCTTCTTAAAAACTTCGAGTGTTGGAGAATTCACAACTTCTGGAGGCAAGTTGTTCCACTGGTTAATTGATCTAAATTTCAAGTCATCTCAGTCAGTGTAGAAATTGGATCCACCTTCTAGACTTGGAATAGTTATTAGATAATTCAAACAACACTGCAATCGTCATATGTATTCCAAAGGAAGTGGTACTTGTCAGATCTATGGTTATAGAATTTCAGCCTGAGGCTTCAGTCTTTTGCATGGACCTGTTATTGACCTGGGAATCATTCTCATTTCTTGGCAATACCTCACAGAAAATGTCTGTGATTCTTTTCCTTTACACACCTTATTCTTTTTCTAGAGCGCTTACTAGAAGCTCAAGCTTCTTTTTTAGTAAAGTTTTAAAACATTAGATTCTGTCTGATAGAACGTAATGTAAAGATGAACTGTTTCAGATTAATTTACAAATTCCTGGTAATTCTTAGTTTTTGGACTAAAAATTCTTATCATTTTAGCTTTGTCAATTTCTGCTTTGACTTGAATACTAGTTCTTAACATGCCATACTGTGTATGATTATCTTTATATCTATTCCAATTTAATCCTACTTGTAAGAGTAATAGCAGAAGGCTTTTCCTTTCAATTCCTATTTTTTATATTTTGTAAATCTTTAATTCCTTCCTTCCTTCCTTCCTTCCTTCCTTCCTTCCTTCCTTCCTTCCTTCCTTCCTTCCTTCCCTCCCTCCCTCCCTCCCTCCCTCCCTCCCTCCCTCCCTCCCTCCTTCCTTCTCTACTTTTCTCCCTTTTCAAACTGTAGGTAATTTTAAAAATAAATAAGAGTGCTGGCTCAACGTACAAATGCTTGTGTTGCCAGTAGATGTCCTTCTAAACTTCTGATTTTCTTGGAAATGTTTAGAAATGAAATGGGTACTTATTGATGCTGCTTACTTCTGTCTTTTACAGATAAGAAAGACAGTTTCTATCTCTAAGAATTGGAATTTTCTCTACCTGCTTGCTTCGTCTAGTAGATATCCAGCTCTGGTAGCCCAATCTTATGCCAAAGAGAAGTGAGTTGAGATGCTTTATATGTCTACAACACTGTTATCAAACCTTCTGTCATCTCTCTCTCTCTCCCTCTCCCTCCCTCTCCCTCCCTCTCTCTCTCTCTCTCTGTGTGTGTGTGTGTGTGTGTGTCTTTGAAACAGTGTTCACTCAGTGGTGGAATTAATTTTTTTTTACTACTGGTTCTGGGGTGTGGCTTGGTGGGCGTGGTGTGGCTTGGTGGGCATGGCAGGGGAAGGACACTGCAAAATCTCCATTCCCACCTCACTCCAGGGAAAGGATACTGCAAAATCTCCATTCCCACCCCACTCCAGGGGAAGGATATTGCAAAATCCCCATTCTGGGGCCAGCCAGAAGTCGTATTTGCCGGTTCTCAGAACCACTCAAAATTTCTGCTACCAGTTCTCCAGAACCTGTCAGAACCTGCTGAATAGCACCCCTGTGTTCATTTCTGATGATTGCCTTAGTCCTTTCAGTTTTCTTGGCAAAGTTTTTCAGAAGTGATCTGCCATTGTCTCCTTCCTGGGGCTGAGACAGAGTGATTGGCCCAAGATCACCACAGTGGCTTTGTGTCCAAGGGAACCCATGAGTTCCCAATTTCTAGCCTGGTAGTTTAACTATGTTACCAAACTAGCTCTTAGATTGCTACATAAATGTTCAGAGGATTCAGGAATTGGAATCCTCATTCCAGGATAAAAGTGGCACAACAATGAAGGACACTTCTATGGCCCAGATTAAAATGGCATTGTCTGATTGAAGGGAACTCTATCAGATTGAACTGTTCAGGCTGATACAGAATCAGATGATTCCTCAAATAATCAGGCTCTCTATCACATAGGGATTTATAAATCTTAATCAGCATCTTGAATCACAAAGTACTACTTTTGAATGGGGAATTGTTAACCCATCCGAAGTCAGAGACAGAACATCCCTTGATTTAGGTGGCCTAGTATTCATAATAATTCAGTATTGGTAGGATTGGATCAAAAATAGTTCCTATCCAAATCTGCAGAATGTCCAGGCACTGGGGCAGAACCTAGGTAGCTATTGACACTTAATACTAATATTTCCAATGAGCAATTGGCCTATGATTCTAAATGTAGCTGATATTTTAGTGGCTTGATTCATTGCCTTCCCTCCACAACTGAGCTTCCTTTTCATATCTTTTTTGGCTCCCCTGAATGGCTTTGTGGAAGAACGCTTAAGAGGCTAATGTGAACTATTTTGCATGATGTAATATTCTTTAAGAAAAAGTGGATTAATGAAATCAGATAAAGCTTCCAAATTATTTCGTCCGAAACAAGATTCTTTGATTATTATCTAAACAGTGAGTAATGAACAAATGATAGTCACAAAATAAATAAATACAATTGAGGAAGCAAAATTCTGCTGTATTTTCTTTCCATTTTCTGCTACTGTTCAATTTTTGATTGTGTTTGTGTGTGTGCGCGCATTTATTGTTGTAACTACTTGAAAAGGGAAAAAAAAGAACTGGGAGAGTGAATATTAATAAAAGCAACGGAGGCTCATTAGGCAGCTAGGAATGTGTTGCGGGGGGAGATTTCACTGGGAGGGGGTGGTGTGGGGTTTTAATTAAACCAGAAATTCAGTAGAACAAAATTGCCAGAGAAGAATAAGCCAGAAGCCCAAAGAAGCTTTGAGCTGTGATGGTGAAGAAAAGCAATGACATTTTGGAATGAGATGAATTCATATTGAAAAGTTGATCATTTCATCACTGTGTAGATAGTTTTGCTCTCTTATTTTTTGTTACCTTGCTTATACAGGATGGGAGTGAAATTAAACCATGGGGATGATTAAAATGTTTTTAACAGGTTTCAGTAGGGGACAACAAGATAGATGCTTTTAAATGCAGGATGTAGTTAATGGGTTGTCTGACTATCCATCCAACTGTCCATCCTTCTTTTACTTCACTTTTTTTAGACATGTCCAATGCAAGCTACAACATGTCCTGCCCCAGCTACGGACTCCAAAGAATACAGCACACACAAAGTTTGTACAAAACTTAATTTACTAAAACAACTCAGTCTTTTTCAAAACAAAGGCTGTTAATAAACTTTCTTAATAGCCTACAAGAACCCAAAGATAAAGTAATCACAATCTTACTAAGGTTGGCAGAAAGCCCAGAAGCAATTTTGCAGAGAATCCAGATGTGAAGTAGAGTGAACTACAACTTGCTTCAGTTGGCATTCCTCCTTAAATAGGCTAAGGGAGTGGCCAATAGCCCCAAACCTTACTCTTGAGGAGACCTCCTCCTGAGGAGCCACTCTGCCTTTTGGCAGCTCTGCGCGCCCATGCATCAAGAAGAGGCTCCTCCTCTTTGTCCTCTTCACTTAAAGGAACTTCTGGAGGTTCTGAAGGCCCTGGCTGAATCCCTGCCTCTGGCACCACATCTTCTCCAGTCTCCTCATTGTCTGACTCGAGTGCCAGCTGCACAGGCTGCTGGCGCAGCACCGTACCAGCCTCCTCGCTGTCAGAATCAGCTACAATCCTCACAGGCCGCTGACGGGCCACAACACAACACTTCAAACATGTCCCACATTCATTCATAATCAAAATTGTTTGAACTCCCTTCCTTCTTACATCTGTAGATCTGACCTGTTGAGGTTACTATTCCTGGAATTTTAAAACTAAAAGAAAGACAAAGAAAAACAAACAGACCCTATATATAATAAATGTAAACAATCTTTCTTCTAGATTTCTACTGGGTAGTGAGGCCCAAGTATGATACAGATACATTTTTGCCCCTGTTTAAGCCGCAGAGATAAAGGTGGACCTCTTGGTGAATTGTAGACAAGTTGACTGATACTGGAATCCTCTTTGAAGATCCTCATGTGAAAAGTATCTGCATTAAAGTAACAAAAAGTTTTGGGAGCTGATTCCACACTATTTTTAAAAAACATTGCATTTCTGATATTTGTGTCCATTTATTCTACGGCACCTCAGAGCAGGCAGCAATACCTAGTCAATACCAGTTAATCTTGAAAAAGCAAAGCATGGCTGAACCTGGTTAATACTGAAAGGGAGATGATCAGGAAATCTCAGAATTAAACACTGGATGCAAGATAACAATAACAACAACAATAACATGTCAACTCGCGAAGCATTCTTGACCTGCTCAGCTTCTTTTGAAGCTTGGCTTGAGGATCATGATTTAATTCAGAACCCTGACATAACAAAACTTAGAAGAAGAGAATGGTAAACACTGTCTATAATTCTTCCAATACTTCAATCTCTACATGAAGCCATTAGGAGTCAAGTTCAACTTGCAAGAGACTTTACTGTTCTTTTGTACAAATAGTCCTGTTGATCTAATCTTTAATTCAGTTGAGCATCAAATGATAGCCTATATCACATTAGAAGATAAACCATTAAGAATACTGCCAAAGTAAATATGAAAATAGAATTAGCATTTATCCCTGTTGCCTATCTGAATTTACAGTTACAATACTAAGTATTAAATTTCTGTTGCATTTCTTTGACAATATCTAATCTCTAGTAAGGGTGCACAAAATACCGTAGCCTTTTTAAAGTATAATTTGACAAAATGACTATGTTTTTTTGGTCTAGTTGAAGTTTGGTTTTCTTCAAGTTAATGGTAATTACACTTGCTATTCTGGTCTTTGTTATGTCTGCCTTTTGTTGACTCTCTAAATGAGATTTAGATTAGGTTTTTATTTATAGAGATTTGAGAAAAAGCAAAGCCATCTACATTCCTATCCTATGCTGAGTATGGAAACTGGCTGTAATTTCAGATTTAAGAGATGCTAATACAATACTACAGCTTCACCTTAGAATGTTTTCCAGGAAACTGTTGTGCTTTGAAGGACTGTGCAATTTTTCCTTGGGGGAACAACTCATTGAACACAAACATATATAAAGTAGGCTAATTTAGAATGCATATATTAATCATTCCTGTGTCCTGAAAGCCACTTAAATTATATTAAAATGAGGGGAATGTTCTTGTCATTGCCCCTTGTATGGTTCTAACTATCAAGGGTACTTTGTCTCTTACAAATGCAATTGTGGCTTGTAAAAAGAGGAATGAAAGAACAAATCCTTGCTATATAGGATATTCATATGTTAGTTTAGATCTGGTTAAGTGTTGCTTATATTTGTTGCAGGTAGTCCTTGACTTATGACTGGTCACTTAGTGACTGTTCAGAGTTTTTTTAATTTTTTAATTTTTTTATTTATGTAATTTATATGCCGCCCTTCTCCCGAAGGACTTACAAAGGACTTGCAACTTACAAAGAACGGAACAAAAATTATGTAAACATTAAAAATCCAATTAAAATTAATTAAAATTATTTAAAATCACCCCTGTGGACCAGCCCATTTGATGAAAGAGCCAGGTCTTCAATTCGCGGTGGAAGGAGAGGAGGTCTGGGCTGTCCTACGGCCGATGGGCAGCCCATTCCAGAGGGTTGGCGCTCCCACAGAGAACGCTCTCCCCCTAGGGGCCGCCAGTTGACATTGTCTGGCTGACGGCACCTTGAGGAGGCCCGCTCTATGGGAGCGCACAGGACGATGGGAGGATAGCAGGAGATGATCTTGCAAGTACCCCGGGCCTAAGCCATGTAGGGCTTTATAGGTGAGCACCAGCACCTTGAAACGAACCTGAAGGACCACCAGTAGCCAGTGCAGCTCGCGCAGGAGAGGTGTCACACGGGAGTACCGAGAACCCCTCATAACAACCCGCGCGACCGGATTCTGGACTAGCTGTAGTCTCCGGGTGCTTCCCAAGGGCAGCCCCATGTAGAGGGCATTACAGTAGTCCAACCGAGACGTAACAAGGGCGTGAGTGACCGTGGCAAGGGCATCCCGGTCTAGGAAAGGGCGCAACTGGTGCACCAGGCATACCTGTGTGAAGGTGCCCCTGGTCACGGTCGTCAAATGATTTTCTAAAGATAGCCATGAATCCAGGAGGACACCCAGATTGTGGACCCTTTCTGAGGGAGTGACGGGGCCACTAGATCACGAGATGCCGGTATCCACAACCACTCAGTCTTGGATGGTTTGAGTCTGAGTCTGTTTCTTCCCATCCAGGCCCATACCGCTTCCAGGCAGCGGGACATCACAGAAAGGGCATCCCCAGGGTGGTCTGAGGTGGAAATATAAAGTTAAGTATTATCAGCATATTGATAGTACTTCACCCCGAAACCACGAATGATTCACCCAGCAGCTTCATATAGATGTTAAAGAGCAGGGGGGAGAGAACTGACCCCTGAGGCACCTCACGTGTGAGGGGTGTCGGGGTGGATCTCTCTCCCCCCATCCATACAAACTGCGAGTGGCCCGAGAGGTAGGAGGAGAACCACCATAAAATGGTGCCTCCTACCCCCAACCCCCCGAGTTGCTGCAGTAGGATACTATGGTCGATGGTATCAAAAGCTGCTGAAAGGTCAAGAAGGACCAGGATGGAGGAGCAACCCCTGTCCCGGGCCCGCCAGAGATCATTCACTAGGGCGACCAATGCTGTTTCCATGCTGTAGCCACACCTGAAATCTGATTGGTACGAGTCCAGGTAGTCAGTTTCCTCCAGGAACTGCGGGAGCTGCTCTGCCACCATGGACTCAACAACCTTCGCTATAAAGTGAAGACTGGATGATAGTTGTTAAGGGAGTCTGGATCAAGGGTGGGCTGCTTAAGGAGGGGTCGAACCACCACCTCTTTAAGTGTGGCGGGGAAGACCCCTTCCCACAAGGAAGCGTTGACAACCGCTTGAATCCAGCCTCCAGTCACCTCTCTGGCTGCAGAAACAAGCCAGGAGGGACAAGGGTCAATAAACACGTGGAGGTACCCAGTCCTGTCCACTTCATCCATCGAAACAGGCTCAAACCTAACTCAGACATTACCTTCAAGACAGGCCCTTGTCTCCTTGATAGACTCTGCCCAGTCAGAGTCCAACCCAGTCCAGATCTGAGAGATTTTATCTTGCAGAAACTGTACAAAATCCTCAGCTCTGCTCTGCAAGGGGTCCTCCCTCACTCCATGATTGAGAAGAGAGCGAGTCAGTCTAAACAAGGCAGCTGGGCGGTTTTCTGCAGATGCAACGAGAGCGGCGAAATATTGATGTTTCGCCACTTCCATTGCCACAAGATAAGACCTAATATGGATTCTTAACTGTGCTCGGTCAGATTCGGATCAGGAGGACCTCCAACCGCCCTCTTTTCTGACGCTTCATTTCCCTGAGCTCCGCAATAAACCATGGAGCCATCCGGGATCTGCGTTGGGTCAGAGGCCACAAAGGCATGATTTGATCCAAGGCCCTGCCGCAGCCTGTTCCCAGGCCTCGACCAGGGCCTTGGACAAATCGTGGGTTAAGGAGGCAGGAAATGGCCCAAGCTCTGTCAGGAACCCTTCCAGGTCCATCAGGTGCCTGGGGCGGAGCCATCTCACTGGTTCCACCTCCCAGCGGCAGGATGTGATGGAGAGAAAGTCCAGCCTGAGGAGGGAATGATCAGTAGATTGACAAGTCCCCCCTACCCCGATCATTTATCCGCTGTTCAGAGAGAAAAATCAGGTCGAGTGTGTGTCCTCCTTTATGAGTTGGGCCCTGTACAACCTGAGTTAGGTCCATGGCCATCATGGAGGTCATGAACTCCCGGACTAACTCAGATGTCTCCCTGACCGATGGCAAATTGAAGTCTCCTACAACCAAAAGGTTGGGAAGTTCAACCGCCAACTCGGCCAGGACATCTAGTAGTGTGGACAGGGCTGAGGCTACGCAGCTGGGAGATAGGTACGTAACCAACAGACCCAACTGAACTCCAGGGTCCCACTTCAAAAGGAGCGATTCACACCCGCCTATCTGAGGAACAGTGACCTCCCTGGGACTGAGGCTTTCTCTAATAACAACCGCCACCACCCCGCCCCTACTCTGGAGTCATGGCTGGTGCAGCACATGGAAGCCTGGGGGACATAAATCGGTGAGAGGTGAGAGTTACAATGAACCCCCTGCTTTACAGGTAGTCCTCAACTTATGACCATTCATTTAAAAGCAATATGTTCTAAAAGCAGAGATGGGTAATGAAACATCTGTTTTAAAAAAAACAACCAAGCTCAGGGAGCACCAAGGGCTTCATACTGAAACAAGTGATTTATAACCACTTTTTTCAGTATGGACTCTTTGGTGCTCCCTGAGCTTGGTTGTTTGGGGCCCACACTTATGGCTATTGAAACATGATCAAAATTTGGGTACTTGGCAACCTGCATGTATTTACAACAATTGCAGAATCCTAAGGTCACGTGATTGTCATTTGTGAATTTCCCAACCAGCTTCTGACAAGCAAAGTCAACGGGGGAAACTGGATTCATTTAATGACCACATGATTTCCTTAACTGTAACAAAAATATAAAAATAGATGTGACTCACTTAATGAGTGCCTAGCTTAGCAACGGAAGCTCTAGTCCCAATTTTGGTTGTACGTTGAGGAGTGCCTCAACAAGACAAATGTAGTACCGGTACTCCTGTACTAATATAGGGTGTTTAGACCTTGGTTGACCCCCTTAATTCTTTCCCCTTTATTTCTGACATTTTTAGCTTTTTCCTTGGCCAGATGCCAAATTAAAACAGCCAAAGCATTTGGGCTGCGCATCCATCGGCTGTTTAGGGATGAGAGAGGATTACCTTAGGTTTGAGTACTGGATGTGGTTCTTAAGGACTAGCCCTCAATGAGCAGTTTTTGTAACGCTTTATAATCCAATTTTAATGTTTTTCTCTGAATCCTCAAGCCAGATCTGGCCCATTTTCAAATTCTTTCTTTTGCCAGCTTCTACCTCCACATCAAATTTGGTCCCACGCTCTTCAGTTTCTAGAGCGTTAGCATGCTGATGGGCAGATGGCCAGAGTCCTCTACCCCTGTACATAGCCTCTTTCCAACATCATGTCGGGTCAGGAAGAATAAAAACTCTTGAACCTTATTACAATCAGCCAACTTTGCTTCTTGTTATTTGCTTCTGTGCGAGCGGTATCATAAAAGCAATGAGCCAGAGGCGAAAGGATTGGTTGAGGGAACTGAAGAAATACAGTGATGATTGTACTCCGAGGAAACACAGGGATGATTGTAGAAAGTGATGATTACATTATTCCTTAACCATATGACAAGACCTGGCCTGCAAAACCCCAGAAACTGACTATAGCAGCAGACCTCCTTTATCTCTCTGCTGCCATCTAGTGGTTGCCTGGATTTTTGCAGCACAAATCTATCAGCCTTATCTTCTGCCATTGGTTATTTGTCAATCAGTTGGCTCCCTGTTAGCAGTTAGACCTGCCATAGGTTATTCTGCAATCAATTGGCTCCCTGTTTATTCTTCCTATAAGTGAAGACAGTACATTTCTTTAGAGGCCTGGACAGCAACCAGGGTCTGTACAGCACTTCACTATCTTCTGTATTATCCCAATACAGCAGTTACTGAATAACAGTACAGGTAGTCACTTAGTGACCGTTCAAAGTTACGGCAGAGCCAGCCCCCCCCCCCCCAAGCAACTTATGACCCAGTCACAAAGTTACATTGCCTGGAGCACCCCTGTGGTCGTTCGCTGTCACGACCAACTGCAAAGACTCTGTGGTGCACGCACACCCCTGCTTATTTCCCTGCCACTCTGCCCTTCCAATTCCCACAGGCACTGGGTCTGCTTTGTCACCCCACTGGGTTTCACATGTTCCACCCCACCTCATGTCACAATTGCACACTTACTTTTCAAAGATCTCTAAAACTCAGTAGGTTGGGGTGGGGAAGGAAGACAGGCCGCTCCATTGGTGGGCCAGTGGCACAATCCCAGAAGCTGCTGTAGTTTTCTGAATGAAAAATAATGCTTGTGAAGCTAAGGTTAATGTTAGTGAGGAAAGGAAAACTGAGAGGGTTTTTTTTCCCTTACTAATGCTAGCATTTGCTCCACCAGCATTTAGCTTCACTTAAATTAGCTTCATTAACGTTTGTGAGGAAAGAACAATCTCTTGGTTTTCCTTTCCTTGCTAACGTTAGAGAAGTTAATGCTGGTGGAGCTAAGGTTAGCAATTGCAAACGAGAGATTTTCTTTCCCTCGCTAATGTTAGCCTTAGTTTTGCCAGTATTATTTTTTACTCAGAGAAAGATGGCCACTTATGGGATTGTACCACATGGCCCAGCAATGGAGCAGCCTGTCCTCCTTGTCTATCTCAAACTCCTGATCTCCGGAGATCTTTGAAAAGTAACTGTGATTGTGGCAGGAGGTAGGATAGGGATGAGGCCTAAGTGGCTGTGTGGACCCTAAAAGGCAGGAAACAGCTTGGGGTATCTCAGGGGCTGCAGGGAGGCATGAATCGGGTGGACTAGTACCTATACTAGGACACCCCCCCCCAAGTATCTGCCACCCCTGAGGGACCCTGTGTTCCACTTAATGACCAAATATTTAACAAATGCTTTGTGGAGAGCAGGGATGGGGTATGTGTTAAATGAAGTGGTTCACTTAACAGCTATCCCAACCATCAACTATAATGGGCAGGCTGCATTACAGTCGTAACTCACAGACTACCTATAAGGATCCCTAGTGAGGAGAGGCCATTGGTGAAGACCAATATTCATTGAGAGAATAATAGACTTTAGCTTAGCACTTCTCTGATCTTATCCTGATCCCAAACTTTCTTGGCATAAAGAAAATTTATGTCACAAATGCCTGCAGGTCCTCAGGTATTCCAACCCCATTTTTATCTTCTTAGTTACTGGTTTCTTCCACCTTCCCTCCCAACTGCTTTTACTCTGTTGAGTTCTCCCTTTTCCCTTAATTTATAAGCATTTGTATATGTGGCAGAGCAAAGCTAATATCACCCAATAGGTGCATTTCTTCCTATATGCTTCAGAATAGAGAGGGGGCGACAGAACAAGTGTTGTTGAATAGTGTGATACTGGACACATGGATCCTTTGGGCTATACATGTGTGTACTTTTGCCTCACCGTGTGGCCCTACTACCACTATTGGAGAGGAAACTCCACATGAACTGTACATTATCCTCTTGATGTGAAATGCAGTATTTGCAACATCTGGAATCCAAAAAAGAGAATTTTATTAAGTTCCTTTGTGTGACTAGATAAACTTTGCAAAAGGAAAAGACAAACCAGGGGAACAAGAGAATGAAACAGAAATAACAGTTTTTAAAAAATATGAAATCCCATATTTGGTATTGATGGCATTCTTTTTTAATGTCTGAACAGCTTTTTGAAAAATATGGGTAAGTAAATGCACTTGAATGCAAGATACTTCTCTGTGAATATGGGGATTTCTCCAAATTTTAGTGGCATTAATACCAAGAGATTGGCCTTTAATGTTCACAACAGCCTAATCCAGAAATTGTTTATTAGAGCCCCAAATGTTGAATCCAATGAAAATTAGCCACCAGCCTTTAAAATGTATTTTATTCCTTAAGTTTCATTTGTCATAGAAAGAAATATGAAATATGCATGCAACTCCCTAAATATTTCAAACATTTAAATAGTGTATGATAATTTAGCAGTACAATACATTATACAGAAAGATAATATAGGGAAATCTCCTATAGTATATTTACAATTGAAAAGGTAGTTTTGTTACTTGTATTTTTTATAAAGAGGAATGTACTGCTTACCAGTGAAATGATTACATTCGAAATAACAGATTGTTGCTTTATGACTAAAACTTAAATGTCCATTCCCCTATCAGAAACTTCATCCCTTCCCAATAATAAGGTACATTTTTGGATAATTCTAAGCTACAAATCTAAGAAATCATACACAAGATACCTGAAGATATCACAACGCAAAATTGCAAACTTCAGAAGAACTTCAGGTAAGAAAAAAGTGTCTTTTCCATATTAAATTGCTTTAGAAATATTTTTATCCACCAAAAGAGAATGAGTAATATATTTTATATTATCCCATCTGCAGGGATTAGAAAACAAACAGCTTTTATCAATTTTGTAATGAGAAACCTTATTTCCAAATTTTACAGCAGTAGTTATCAATGTACAGAACAATCCGTAGTTTAGGCCCTCTCATTCCATAGAAAAGGACACACCAGAAATGTTTATTGTGGACTAGGAACTTGCCCTCTCCATGCTAAAAAAGAATGACTGTTCTAGATTTTGTTTCTAAGAAATTAAGATTCATTTTATGAGCTTATAAAGCCCAATATCGAGTCACAGGAACAGAACAGTTATGAAATTAAGATTATACAAATACATTTTAAATGAAGATTATGTTTCATGATATTTTTCACTAGAAAGGAGGCATGTATAGAATCTAATATATAAAGACACTTATGAAATCTGGTGGCTTTTTTGCAGCTATAAAATGTAAAAAGTGATCCTTGGTAACAAGAAAAGTGCTTTATAATTAACATAGATGTTGAGTTGTGTCTTGTGAGAAGTCATCTTTGTTGTCCATCTTTCTTATGCCCATCAATTAATCAATCCCACTTCTTCTACTAGACATCACTCTCTTACTCTTCATAAACTCTGAAAATATAAAAGTAAAAAGTAAGAAGAAAATATAAAAGTAAGTCTGATCAAACAGTGAAACAACCCCATAAGCTATTCAGTAAACTAAAATTCAAAGCACTGATCCATCAGCCTTCTTGGGCAGATGAGATCTAACTTCTTCTGTTCTCTTTCGAAGTCTTATGCTACTTAATCAACTTGCTGGAGGTATTAAAACAGAATTTGTATGGCCATTGGCCAGGGATGCTATAGAAGTAAATTTGTGCATTGGGTAGAGGATTGGACTAGATGGTGAAAAGTGGTTATGATGATTCTGTGAACAGCAATATCAGCTCCCACCTATTGTCTCCCACTATTATTGTTCAGTAGTTAGTACTATTCAGTGGCATATTGCCTCTTAAAGTGGTGTTTAATAAAATTAGATTTCTATATATGTTTAAAGCAATGCTAATATTTTGTGTTATGTCAATGTTAGGTTAATTATGAGTTTTGTTATGTTGCTGTTGTTTGTCATTGCATATCTAAACTGTTTTGAAAGATATATGTAAACAGTTGGGCAACAATACATTAGGAAATACAGAATGGGAGATTTAATATAGGAAGAGATTTAAAAGCTGCTTTGTGAATATCTTCAAGAAGCTTTGACATGTGTTTCAAAATTAAACTCTTCAGGTCCAATAGCAGTTGATTAAGTGTAGAAGCCTACTTGTTTATATAGGCAATTGCTGTAATTTATAGCTTTTATTTTAAGACCAGAAACCTATAAATACTGAGAATGAGCAAAAAATGTTTAGTAAAACAAAGATGTAAATATTTTACAAAGTATAGTGTGAATCCAAGTTCAGTGTTTGGACTGAGATCTCCTTCATATATTCTTGTATTAATTCATAGTGAAATGTCTCTTAGATTTGTTTGCTATGTTCCCACAGCATCCTTAACCCAGCCGGTCACTCACACAGCCAAATCTCTTGGCAGTTCTATATTGAGAATGTCAAATCCCCACTCACTTTTTCTAAGGAGGGCCTGGAGGGTATGGGCAAGGCTGGATGATACAACCAGCCCTTCCCTGTTTGTCATGTAGGCAACAATAGGTATGGTTTAGTCAGAGGCATCTGCAAGATTAGATGTTTTTGTCCAAATGACCAATGCAGTATTGCACGAATATGACGCAAGCTCTACTCTCTTCATATACATGTATGAGATCACAACATCATAAAGACGGGACAGAGTTCATGTTACGATGGCATAATGCTGCTTTAATTTCTTCCTGCAGACAGTTCTGGTGTTGATCACTACAGGTAATCAGTATTTGGTTGAAATGTTTGAATGGCTAGGCCTTGGCTGTGAGTGAATGTTGTAAAGATCATTGCTTTTTCAGCTGTTCCTTCTTTCCACTTCTCTATTTGGAGGAGAAGATATGCAAAACAGGCTAATATACTAATTTTTCTCATGGCTGGAATTATTCTACATTTGTGTCTCATGGGGCGTATTTAGAATTGATCCTATGCTCCCAGGGGGTAAATTGACCAAGTCAACCATTTCTATTTATGTTCCCATACATATTGTGGCAATGAGGCCACTATTTTCTATGACGCATTTCAAGTAAGCCATCAGGCACAATACACGTTTATCCCTGTATTAACAGAATCTTACAAGTCAGAAAGTACAATTTTCCCACAGATCACTTAGGGTCTCTTCTGAAGCTCTTGTTCCACCCACTATGTAGCTGCAGGCTATGTTCCCTCTTGTCTGACCATTACCTAGGCAGCATCTCTTTGCCCTGTCTCCCAAGGTCTTTCTCAATACAGATACCAATAATCTGTGACATATCTGATAGAATCCAACACTGACTATGTAACGACTAGTTTTGGTCCAGAAAGGCACACCAAAAATGCCATTAAGGACCCAGAATTTGTTATTCATTAGTTTAAAAAGTGAAGTAACAAATGCGAGCTTATTTACCTCATTAGTGGGACTAAATTAGTGAGACTAAATAGGCCTGGCCTAACCTCTTTAAAACTGCTTTTAAATTTTAAATTTTGAATCTGCCCTATAAATTTGAGGTGTTTTAATTTAATTTTATTTCTGGACCAAATTATTTAACTGTATTTTAACGGCTTTTAAATATCTGTATCACATGTATTTATTGTTTAACTGTTCACCACCCCGAGTCCTTCGGGAGTAGAGCGGTATATAAATTTAATAAATAAATAAATAAAAATAAATAAATTGTAACAAGAAGCAAATTTGTTACAACACATCTCCCACTGTTGCATTTATCCATTTACAAAACCAGCAAAATCATAATTAAAATCATTGATTATTTCTAGATATGACACCTGCCGATCCTTAAAACCTTCAAAAGTTTCTAATATATAATTTAAACATTAATTGCTGGGTTCTGCCCAACTTCTGCTGATAAAAAACTCGCCTCTCTTTTGGGGAGCAGGAATATATTCTCCAAATAGTATCTTCAGTGTTTTGCTTGTAGTTTGAGCTTTTATCAAAGGGGAACTAGGCAGGCAATCAGCCCTTTTGTTCCTAGAAGTTCATCTGCTTCTGCTGTTTCACCTCAGGGCAGGTGTGCCAAAGCTCATTGAACCAGAATGCTGAAGGAAATAGCTGTTTACCCAAGTCTCTATTCATCTCTTTTATACAGAGAAGCAATCTTCTGGCCTTTTCACCTGGGAAACAGGCATTTAATTTGTTCTCTAACCACAAGGGTTTTTGTTGTGTGATCCTGGGGATATCACCCAGGAAGACATTTTTGAAAGATACTTATGTTACATTGGTAGCTGGACAATGATTTATCGTACTGGTGCACAATTGCTAAGCCAGAGATGCAGTAAATAGATGGTAGTGATATATTAGAATTCTTCTATATTTTTTATCCTGCTTTCATTATTTTTTTCATAAATAACTCAAGGTGTGAACATACTTAATACTATCTTATTTTCCCCACAACAACTCTGTGAGATGAGTTAGGCTGAGAGAGATGGACTGGCCAGTGGTGGGATTCAATTTTTTTTACTACCGGTTCTATGGGCGTGGTTTGGTGGACGTGGCATGGCTTGGTGGGCGTGGCTTGGTGGACATGGCAGGGGAAGGATACTGTAAAATCTCCACTCCCATCCCACTCTAGGGGAAGGATACTGTAAAATCTCCATTCCCTTCTCACTCCAGGGTAAGGTTACTGCAAAATCCCCATTTCCTCTCGATCAGCTGGGACTCAGGAGGCAGAGAATAGATTGGGGTGGGGCCAGTCAGAGGTGGTATTTACCGGTTCTCCGAACTACTCAAAATTTCCACTACCGGTTCTCCAGAACTGGTCAGAACCGGCTGAATACCACCTCTGGGACTGGCCCAAAGTCACCCAGCCGACTTTCATGCCTAAAACGGGATTAGAATTCACAGTTCTAATCTAAATTCTAATTCATAATTCTCCTCATGTTCAGGGATATAGTTGCAATTATTATTTTATATTTGAGGCATGTAGACTGAACATTCCAAAATTCTTATCCCTTACCAAAGCTGAACCCATAACAAATCTTGGTTCTTGAGATCAGGTATAAATAAAACTTATTTACAGTCTGTAAGATATGGCCAAAGCATGTCATGTCTGCAGGAACTAGCCAAACAGCACACCAGGTAGATGACATTAAGTAATACAATTCTCCCAATATGAATATCCATATCTGTCAGAACTTCCTTTTCACATTGGACAAATGATGTTATACTTTTTTTAAAAAGTCAATCTGTCCCAGTTTTTGTGACTTTTCTAGATATTATAACAATGTTCTGCACCTATGCTTTTAATTAGAATGGCCACTTTAAACTGATAAATTAAGCAAATTAAAGAATATCCCTTTTTAAATTTCCATTGCTGTACTGCCCTCTATGTGACCCTAGCTAAGAAAGATAATTTCAGACCTCCTTCTAAGTATACAGGCTGATAATGTTTCACATGGGCAAATAATTTCCCCCTCCCAAGTCAGAGAGAAGGAGATTTCTTGCCGAAGTGCCTTTTCAGAGGGCATTTATAAAATCACTTAATTCAGAGATTATATATGCCTATTAATATCAGCTTTGTGACCCTAACAAAATGGCTTCTCTCAGGATTCCAAATGTGATCCAGGTCTGGCGATTTTAACTATGTTACCTCTAGCAGGTTTATGCCAATTAATCCAAAGGGCTCTGGATGAAGTGGGGGAAGCACCCCTCTAAACCTGCTGCTGGGAGCACTGAAGCGATTCGTTTTGTAACAGAATTATAAAGTTCAGATTGACCCAAAAGACATGTTAATTTTTACTTTCATGGTATCTTTAGATATTATCACAATGCTCTGCCAAAATCAATGCCCATCAGATGTGCCTGATCAACTACTGCACATCTGGGAAGAAATGGATGGCAACTTTGAAAACAATAGCCCAGCACATCTGAAATTACTAGGTTACAGAAAGACTTTTAAAAGATTTGATTAGGTGAAAACTTTGCTTATATATGAAGAGATTCTAGATATAGGTGGATCTTTCCTGAAGCACGCTGTTTAATCTGAATTCAATCTGACCTTTGTGCATAATATGATCTGTAAGTGAAATGCTTAAATCAAAATTAATCTTAGTATTAGGTTAATTCAGGGTTGTAGCTAAAATTTAGAACTTGATTTTATGAAAGGATTTTAGCAAAACATAAGCAGAGGATCTTTTTCAATCGACTACACAATAAGAAAAATAATTTAAAGGATAAGACATCTGTTTCCGAGAAGGTTTTATTTTTTTAAAAAAAATTCTCCCTAGGGCTGTCTTCTCCTCAGGAAAAAAAGTTGGGACTCTATTTGTGTAGCGGGTAGGATAAAAATTAAAACTGAGTGGAGCTCTTTTTTCCTCTTATTTTCTTTAATCTTTGGTTTATATCTCCCCTGCACCCACTGCAAGAGAGAAGTAAGACTACAGTCTTGTGAAACAGAATTATGCATCAGAAGTAAAAATGCAGAAAAACGCAACAGCTTCTGAAAAATAATAAGCATTGCTTCCTACTCATTCCCTACACTTTGACCACTTATTACACACACACACACACACACACACACACACACACACACACACACACAAAAGCAAGAAAAGACAAGCATAATTTATGGTTCATATTGCATGCATAAAACATGACCAAAGTATTAGCGATGATCCTTATATTAATACTTTGTCATAAATTGCTTGTGGGATTTGATTGATTGATAGTTAAAATCTGGAGTGGCATGTTAGTCAATAAGAAGGTAGGTAGGTAGGCAGGCAATGTTTAACACACTGGCTCCAGGCTTAAGCAGAAACTTTTTGTTTGTGTGGGTATGTTTTCGAGTCAGTTTTGACTCCAGGAGTAGTTCCTGAGTTTTCTTGGCAAGGTTTTTCAGATGTGGTTCGTCATTGCTTTGATGGGCCTAAGATTACCCAACTGGTTTTGGACCAAAGGCAGAGCTAGAACTCATGGTCTCCCACAGTTTCTAGCCTAGAGATAATTGGATTTCCAAGGAGAACCTACTTCAGCAAAACTATAGATACATTAATCAGTCATTTAATGTATTACACTTTTTCAAAGAAATTAACTAGTAGCATAAGTTTTTTCAAGTTAGATTGAGCCTGTAGCAACAGAGTGACACCTAGCATGCTTGTCATTGTAATATTGAATCAAACATGTGTCAGAGACATCTTTTTTCTAAATGAGCGAAATTGGTTAACCAGAAAGCCCTCTTGTTATAATAAGGCTAGATGGTTGCCCTCACCTGCATATAATCAATTACCCACCTTTCTTTTTCTTTCCATATTGTATACCACTTAAGTAATCTTTTTGTACTTGGGAGTTTAGGATGCAAGCAGTATTGATGGCCACCTCGGAATCGTGATTTCATTGAGACTCTGAAATAAAAACCAATTTGTCAGTACAGTATGGAGTGGCTCCTACAATTTTAACAAACAATACCATAATTCAGCTTAATTCATCATAATTCACCATAATTCTTCGGCTGAAGAAGCTTCTTGGATGAGAAGTGAAATGTCTTCAGAAAAACCAGAAAGTCCAGTTGCCTCTTGAAAAAAGCACTTTTTGGGACAACCATAATTGGCTAACTATCTCTTTCTGCTACAAGCATTGGGCAAACTGTCTTTCTAGATGTTGCTAAACTACATTTCTCAAAACATCCTTTATTACTGACCATGTTGGCTGGGACTGTTGCGATATATGGAGTATTGGGACATCTGGAAAGTTGCAGTAGATCATTACTCTCTTAAGAGCTATTTTGTGTAATGGCCGTACATGTTCTGTTTTTCTCTCTGCACCTGAAACCTTTATTGCATTGTTGCATGAGACTTTGGTGTGAGGAAGAACCTTCCACTTCAAGTAAGTCACAGTTCATTTACTGGTAAACAGACTGCAGGGTCATCCGCATTAATGCTGTTAAAATTCTGTTATAGAATTGGAGTTGGGAGAATAGAAAATCTGGATGTGCTTGGTCCATCTTTCTGGCAAAGAAATTGTTAAATGGTAGCGAAAAGAACAAATCTCTAAAGTAGCATGGATCACCACTGGCAAGATTCAGATGCTACACTGTAGGTAGATCTATTTTTATACCCCACAAGCTCTCCTATGCATTACATTCATTTTTGATGCACATAAATAACATTTCCCATATTCAGAGGTCAGAAATGGAAACTTTTATGTATATATCTTGCTGTTCTATATAATGAAACTTTTTAAGAACCAGAAGATTTTTCAGTAATCTGCGGCTCTCAGGTCCCAGCATAACTTTAAAGTGATAAAAACTACTGTAGCATTCCTAATCTTTGCCGTAGCAACCATCTTGGCAATATTGTGCAACCCTAGTTCTTGTGTTTTTTTTTCTGTCACACCAAATGCTTGCTTACTCTCTCATGGATTTCTTTGGTGCACTATGGCCTCATTCCTCTTGGCCCCTTTTTTTCCTCTAAGATTGTATAAAATGTTAGAACATAACCATACCAAACAATCATTTTATTAAAAAAAAATTAATGAATCCCAGCACTTTGTGTGACTCTTTATGTCTGAATACGTATATATGCACATATACACACATAGAATGTTTCAGTTCTGCTTTGTAAAAAACTGTCAAGTTTCTTATTCATGAGTGATAGTAACATAGTTCATACTGCATATCATATAAAGTCATTTTGTTCTGTTAGGCTTAGTGAGCAGTATTATCTCTTTCTTTGTAGGTTATAATCTTTGGTTTATAGATTAGCCTAAAATTAGTAATCATGGTTATTCAATGAACTAAAATTAATCGATCTATAGATTGATCGGATTCACAAATCACACAAATGTCTTTAGGACAGACATATCTTAACTTGAAGAGTCCTAACAGAGTCAATTTACAATATTTTTCTCTCTGATTGTGATTTAAATTACTTGTTATAAGAAATTTACTATTTATTTATTTATTTCAAATCTGATTTCTTTTTCAAATGAAAATTCAAGGTAAAAAAAGGGGGGGGGACTGAGAAGCATTGCCAACTCCAAGATATTAATATTTAGTATAACTTTTTCATTTAAACATTTTCCTGAAGTATTGTAAAAATGTTTATAAATTAAATTCATAAATTAAAATGTACAGTCTATACAATGACATTGAGTTAACATATAAAACAGTCCTAAAATTTTCAATTCTGTTGAATTTAGTTTGAGATTGCAACCTTATACATCCCATTCAAAACAATTCTTTTTAGACAAGCATAGGTTTACATTGCAATAGAGAGGGGGGAAAAAGAACTAGAAACAGAAAGAAAGAGAAAATGTACCAGTCTGATAGGCAACTAAGTTTTAGGATGATCTAATAAAATAAACTAAAAAAAACCCAAGTGTTTTTGTCTTGTGAAAAAGAGAAAAAATAGAAGGGATCTTAAGACCACATGCTCAGAGGCTTAATCGTGAGAGTTTTTTTTTTTTTTTGCTGTTTTTAGCAAAGAATGAAAATGTTCTCTAATGGGCATTTCAGTTATATTTCTACCTCAGAACTTCTGTCTTTTCCCTGCCAGATCTGGCCGAGCTTCTAAAAGTCTGGCATTCACAGCTCCCTCATACCCATCCTAAAAAAGCTTGTGATTGTTTTTCTGCTGGCCTTCCAACATCCCACTTCTGCTGGCATTTTGTTTGTGAGAGCACACTGTTGTTTGGTTTTCCCATCAGGCAGCCCAGACGAGTCCTTGGCAGCCAATGCTCAGGCAGGAAAGCCTCGCACTGCTTTTGTTATGCTGATGCACGTTTCTGAACTCTTTGTCAGCTTCAGGTCACTGATGTAATGGAGACATAACTGTCTATGCAGGCGGACTGGGAAAGAGCTACCTCCATACCTTCTGGAAGTTTGAACATTTCTCAGGACCTGTCAGAAAAAGGAGGTCACTGGCACACTGGACCACAGAAGCAGTTGGAACAGGCCTGTCCTGATTTTCACATGAAAGCTGATATTTGGGGACTATGGAGCAGGGAGCAAGAGAGGAGGACACCCCCCCCTTCCTGTCCATGGAGCTATCTTCTGAGTTTATTTCTCATAAAAGGTAGTCCCGCCCCAATCCCGTATGGCCAAGCCATTCCTTTTCTGATCCAAAATTTCACACTAAGCTCTTGATGATTCCATACTAACAAATGCCAATGAATCGCTGTTCTAAGAGAGCCAATTTTTTTCTTTCTTTCTGAGAATTTCTAAAGATAACTTTCTCTTGTTGGGAGATTTCATGACCCTTGTGAAACAGAGTTGGTAGGACACACATTTTTGCACTGGTCCAATTTATCAAAATTTTATATAGCTTCTTCTATAATATAGTTCTGTTATTTCTAAGTGCCAGTTTTTGTGTGATTACCATTGCTGTGTATTAGCAACGGAGTAATTCATCTTATGCAGATAGTACATTTGAATATTGCTTTAAGATTACGGCCATAGATGCATTGGATGGATGCATTACATTTTTGTGGCTGGTCTTCAAATATAATATTGCATTTATCATATTTTTACTATCATATTATACCGGTGTCTCGATCACTGATTCTCAACTCTCTTGCCCACAAAGGCTGGGTATACAGCCTCAGGGCAAGGTGGTTCTGAAATTCCGCTCTCCTCCCTTTTCCCTATCCCATATCCATGTCCATTGACTCTCAGTTGATCATCATCCCTGTATTGCAGGTTTGAACAGTTATGCATAGATATATCCCTGTTTTTGTTTTGTTCTCAGTAAACACATAATATTTAACACAGTCCTCAAAAAAATTCCCCAAACTGCTACTCTTCAGTTGGTTGTAATCAGTGGTGGGATTCAGCCAGTTCGCACCACTTCAGGAGAACCGGTTGTTAGCTTTCTGAGCAGTTTGGCACACTGGTTGTTGGAAGAAATGATTAGGGCAGAGAACCAGTTGTTAAATTGCTTGAATCCCACCACTGGTTGTAATTCTCAGACTATTCCTGGTGGCTGGGAATTTGTGAAAGGAAAATCACAGCACTTCTGGGGTGGGACAGGTTAAGGAAAGGCTATATATAGGATTAAGTTCAAAGAGAGCATACCCTGAATTCTACAATCTTGGTAAAAGGAATTGTGGAACAACATGCTAGATTCAGCCTAAAGTTATAGGGTTAATATTCTTCCCAGAAGCTATTGGATTAATTTCATCTGTATGCAAAGACCCTTTTTTGTTCGGAAAAGATTCTCTGTGCACTTAGCTAGTTATTTTATTGACCTCCACTCCTTCCATAAAACTGATTTTTACTTTGGCTTTTTTATTCAGGTGAATAAAATTTATGCCCCATACTAACTAGCCCAGCTTCCTTTTGTTTTATGGATGTAATGTATTATTATTACATAGCTCCAACTACAATTTTTGGCAGATGTTATTTTAAACAAATAATATATCAGAAAATCTTGAATCTGCTAATTTTGAATGTCTTCAAATTTACTGAGAAATTATGAATGGAAGGGATTTACTTCCAAATGACTGAATATATAATTTGATTGTTACGAACTATCTCGAATATTTATGATCAACTTATTTAACTGCCACATACTAGACCGAATACAGAGCTGCGAAAGAAGTGATAGTGACTCAGAACAGAGTGGAAGAAATTGCTTTGACAAGGCACATTCTTCCCTGCTACAAGAAATTTTTTTATGTATATTAAACAATTTGATATTGCTTGCAAAGAAGAAATGATGCATTAGCAATCCATCGCAATTCTATTTTAAATTTCTGGATTTTGCATAAATCTCTGTAGGTTTGCATTATCCTAAAATCGGTACATTTTAGCTTATGCCTCCTCTCACTCTGGTTATAGTAGTGTGCAGAAGTGCTTCACATTCATTGAATGAGCACAGAGCCGAAGGGGTTTGATATACAGTGCATGAATAATCCAGATCTCACCCACCTCTAAACTTTGAACTGTGACAAAGTGTATGTGTGTATATGCCACTTCCAAAATTAGTTTTAGGAATGATCCTAATAGATTATAATAAAACTGAGTGCAGAGCCAATTTATTAAAAAAATGAGCATCTGTTAATCCCTATTTCAGTCCTGGTAAGAGTGGGTGGGCACGTTATAGAAAATGCATGTGAAGTGAAGAATAATGCAGACAAGTTAAATAAAATGTCAGAAATGCTAAAAGCATCATTTTAAATAACTTTTATGGATACAGGAGCTCAGCTTATTTCAGTTTGATTCTGCTACAGGAGTTGGTTAATAAGCAGACTACAAATTAGTGTATTTTCTTTGAATGTTTATATACTGAGTATCTTATGAAATGTTTAATTATTATTGTAAGTTAGTTGTATTGGTGTTGAATTCATCCATTTTCCCACCCCTCAACAGATTTAGCCTTAGAAAATATATGTATATCTAACCAGAGGGGTTCAGAAAGAAAAAGTTCAGTGGGGAAAAAAAATCTTAAGACTCTTTTTTATGTTTGTCTTTCTTCAGACTTCAGTATTTTTTTAAGTTTTAAAGATTAATAAATTTGGAACCACATCTATATGTGGCATATATGGGTCTGCCTGAGAAACATTTGGAGTTATCAGTATGAAAAATCTGAAATTACCAGCAATTAAATCAAGCAAAGAAATTCAACTGGTTCTGAAGACAAACTAAAAGGAAGCATCAGAGAGAGTTGTTTGGAGTTTTCAAACAATGGCAATGAAAAATAAAATTCCTCTTTGCTTACAGAACATTGTTTCCTGGGACAAACTTGTCCTCTTCCTGCTAGAGCAAAAGAAAATGACAGTGTGGAAAAAAAAATAATTCTTAAGAAGTGGAATAGTGTTTGCTTTTGCCATCATTCCAACACAATAGTGAGGTAAGCTGTGCCTTTCAGTTGATAGATCACTCATCATTTCAATGAGGAGTCACAAGAGAGTGATAAAAGTGAGCAGGTAATGACTCTTTTTAATATCTTTACTGTGGAAACTGTTTTTATACGGTAGTATCCAGTATGGAAAAACATCATTCTGGCCACTTCCTTTCCTCAAAGTGTGATGATGCGGGTGAATCTTTATTCTACAAGAGAGCCTTTTTCCTAACTTCTGCCGACTTTTTCGAACTAATATCTGTGGTGTCCTGAGTTATATCATTGTGGTGCACGTCTAAAATAAAAGAAGCCACCAGCTATTTGGCATTATATACTTTAGCTAGTAAACATTTTTTGGGCAAGTCTACTACAGAAACATACCACAAGAAAGACGGTATGGGATCTGAATTGCTACTTTCCTCCATCTCTCATATTTGATTTATCACTTAGAAGAAAAGGCAATATTGCTAAATGCCTATGTAGAAGGGTCCTGTTTCTTGCATCAGTTGACACAGAGGAGAGTGAGCTGTGATGTACTACAACTTTCCTTTTTTTTAAAAGTAGGACCAGTTCATTTACATTTGTTACTTAAGTGGGTTTCAGAGCCCATACAAAATGTTCTATGTGGGATTTTTTTAAAAGGAAGATTTCCTTAGCATGTTTTCGATATGGCAGTCAAACGGGTGACGAGTAAGTATTATATAAAGTAGGCATGATTAACAATGACTTGGCAAGTAATGCTATTTAGCACAAATTCCCAAAGAGGTAGAGGTGATTTTGGGTACTGAAATCAGCAGCTTTACTCAGCTAAGAGAGATTCCTTATGCATAGTCCAAATATTTAGTAGCAGTACATCTCACTGAGCTTAATGGACTCAAAAATAAATGTACTCAGTATTACATTACAGTTAAAGGTTTTTAGTCACTTAACAGAATGGGATTGCAATAGTTGCACTGTCCTGCAGCATTTTATAATAAATATTTTGCGTTAATTGCTTCTGTGAAGATTAAGATTCAGAATATGGAAACTCTAATGCCCACACATACACAAATAAATAAGTACAGGTACATAAACAACTGAAAAGATTTATTGCATTTCTAACTTCATATTGCATTTTTAGTTTACACTTAATAAATTGATGTTTCCTAAATGTAAGAAAAAAACAAGTTTCCAGCTATTTTGCTACACTAAATATGATATGCTTCTGTAATAAACAGATTATTTTGATCATTTTAACATTTGCAGAAAGGCACACTTAAATTAGATTTAAATATAACACTGTTTTTTTAAAAAAAAACTTACATGATCATTCGTTCCTTGCAATATGGATATTTTGGCCGCTCTTCAAGTTTCTGAATATCAGAGAATCTTATTTTCGGACCCTTTCTTAAGCATTTGCATTTTGATCCTATAAGACAAAAAGTATGTGTCCATTTGTGTATGGACTAAGTTCAAATATTATTTTTAAATCGACAGAAACATCTGATTTGTTTATAGTTTCACTTTAAAAAACAAGGGCTATATTTGTAAACATTTTTATATCAAGGCTTCAATCCTACATTTGCTTAAGCAGCTTACATTCAGTTGAAGTAGACAGAAGACATGTAAATGTCTCTGTTTATATACAGAAATTAGATCCATTAAATCTAGTAGGGCTAATTCCCAAGTAAATCAACTGGATTGCAACCTTTGTGTATAACAAGCCATGTGACAACCTCATCTTATTAATTCTGCACCTGCTGTGTTGAAATAAGAAAAGCTTAAGGAAAATAATATGACCAATGATTTTCAAGGGTGTTAATTTCGTTCCTTTTGATAAATATTAAGAGTATGCCAAAAGAATTCCAAATTCAACATTTTACACTCTACAAACTGCAAAAAATAACACAGTACCAAGCTGGGCCAAAGAGAAATTTAACAACAAACAATTCAATCCTTCCAACAAAACCAATATGTTAACAATTCTTGATACCTGCACCTGTTTGAGTTCTGTTCACTTTTTCCACTGTGTAAAACCATGAATGAGTTCACCCTTCAAAGCTGGTCCTTCCAAGAAGTAAACTTTGGCTGAAAAATTAAATGCCAGCTAGGGCTACCCATGGCTTTTCATGGGAGCTTTGCTGATAGTTCTCATTTTTGCAAACCAATATTCTGCGGTCTCTTGTCATTTTTCTTCTTTTCTAAGTCCTTCCAAGGACCCCAATTGCATTTCAATCTGCTGTTTCAGTGAGGGATGGAAGGGAAAAACGCCAGAGTGAGTGAGAGAGATGGTGGTTAGTGAGGAACCTGTAACTTACCTTCTACGCTGGTAAAGCAGATTACAAGGACCAAAATGAGGAGAACTGCGGTCAAAAGCTTCATAGTAAAGACCCGAAGAGCCTAGAAATGGGTTCACTTAGGTCTCACTGGGTTAACCTGTTTTCTCTATGCCCCCGGGATTGTTCAGATAGTGGGGGCGTTTGAGGGGTGCCAGGCCAAAGGACGGATCGTGACTGACTCGTCCGGCTTTGCTCTCCTGGTTTCTGTTGTGTCTCTTCCTGCACGTCCCACCAGTTTCAGCTCCTCTCTGCCTGAGCACGGAGGCTTTCCTCCTCTTTTAAAACAGCTCCTGCTGCCCTTTTTCCTCTGACTCATTAATATGCAGATAGACTCAGTTACTTTCAACAATTTCGCAATTCCCCCCTCCAAAGGGAGGGACTTAGAGCGAGCAAAAATAGCTGATTCTGCTTAAGGCAGCGAAGTATCTTCCTGGGTCTCACAATGTAAGGAGAGAATATGAAGGTGAGAAAGACGGGGTGAAAAGGAAGTCTTCCTTTCCCCTGCTCTCCACCTTCTCTCCCCAGAAACCCCAGGGTAAACCTGTCATAAAACCCCCTTTAGCTGAAACTCTTGGGAAACTTGCTGGCTCTCAGGTCAATGCACCTCATGAGGCTCCTATTGAGGATAAAACTGGGGGAAAGGATAGCATTAACCTCACACAGAGCTGGAGAGAATACAGAACACAAGTGATCCTAACAGGATAGGATTTAAATGTGAATGGCAGCTCCCAGGATTTAGCACAGAAATAACATTGATGCTTTGGTTGTTAGGAAAGATTTCAAAGTTTTGCAGACATACCTGCTTCCTTTCAGAGAGGATAGTGAATTAGTTGGCATTTCCCCTTTTCAGGAGTGCAGCTCTGGGCCTTGTTTTTTCTGCCACATACTGAAATCTAAGCATACTGTGTTGCATATTCTGTGATGCATTATCACTATAATGACTGTCACTATAACTGGGGGGCAGCTACAGCAACATTTATCAGACTTGGCTGATGTCAATCTAGCTGAACAATCTGACCTTGTGTGGGAGATCACCAGAAAATCTCAGAGCTGAATTGGGAAGTTGTAAAAAACAATCTCGAAAGAAGGCAACGGAAAATTTCCATTCTTGTGCCAAGAACCAACTCTTCAGTAATCAAGCTTGATTTGATGGAGTCATATTGAATTAGATGAATGAATAGTTCTGGTGTAGGATATCTTTCTGTTTTCTTTATGCTAACATGAGACTAATTTCAGTGGTTATTAGAAATGGAATTCCACCACCTGCCCACCTCCAGTCAGAGGCTGCTTCACATTGTGAGTCCGAGGTCTGTTAATGATGATCACTTATATTCTTTGCCAACATATTTCAAACTGTGCTCCTCATGAGTTTGATGGGGTTCCATAAGAATTTGATGGGGTTCCCTGAGAGATTCAGGACAAAATTTAAAAAAAGAGCTCATGGAGATAATTTTCTATCACTAGAGATTTAACTCTTGATCAGGGATTCCATTTTTTTCCCCACTAACAGGTTCACTAGCCTGAAAAAGTTGGAAAATTGTGCTCTATAGTGAAAGTACAACTTCCCCAGTTCTAGTTTTGGCTTCTTGAAACTTCAGTACCAAAGGGATATTTAAATCTGGTTGATTCTGGAAGTAACTACTATTTGAAATCCTACAAATCGAATTCCTTGCTGTGACCTGTTTAAATTGTATCTTTCTGCTATGTATTGTGGTGCTCCAGTTGAACAGGGATCTACTTTCAAAGTAAAATGGAGGGAAAAAATACAGGTGCTTCACAATTCCATCTTTATTCTTCATATTTGGTTGGCTTTTGTATAATTTTTATTTTATGTTTTTAATTTTTTGTGGCTTGAATAGGTATTGTGCTATGGACATTTTAGAGACATAACTGTAACCCATTGAGAATCTTTGGATTGCTGCAAGTGAAAAACAAAAGAATGAAAAAATGGACTTGTTTTCTAAAGATGAAAGGGTCGTTTAGGCCACTAAATCCAACCTCTTCATCATATAGAAATACAAATTAAAAATTGCAAACATCTGGCTATTTAGCCCCCACTTAAACAAATTGAGTGAAGAGAAGGCCATCATTTTGGGGGTGGGGGGGGGTAATTGGTTCCACTGTCAAACTCTTATTATTTGGAAGTTTTTCTAGTTTTCCATTGGAATCTGCCTGAATTAAGCCCATTATATCTTGTTTTCTTTAATAACATAAAACAGGTCTTGAGCTTCTTCTGTGTAACATTCTTTCACAGGCTATTATCTGCCGAATGCTTTCATATTTCATATTAGTCATATTTTCTAAATATATCCAGTTTCTTCAATCTGTTGTCATAGACTTGCATTTTAACTTGCTGATCATCCTTCTTGTTGCATTTTCCAAACCTCCTTGCATTTCTCTGAATTGTTTGAAAAGCGTGTCATCAAAAAAAAAACACAGGTAGTATGTGGCCAAAGTTGAATAAACTGGAATGATTACTTTCTGTGGTTTGCGGAAATGATACATCTGTTGATTCAACCCACAATTGGATTTGTCTTTTTTTTTTTTTTGCATGCAGAACACACTGCTGGCTCAAATTCAGGCTGTAATCAATAACTATCCCAAGATCTTTTTCACAAATATCACTATCAAACCAGATATTCCCCATTCTATACATGTGTGTTTGATTATTATTATTTCCTAAGGGAAGAACTTTTCATCTAACTCTGTTAAATTTCATTTAATTACTTTCAGCCACTCTCTCCAATCTAAAATTGCCTGTTTTTTCTCAAAGAACAATTATCAGCCATCTGCAATTCTCATTTCCTCAATCTTCTTATTCAAGTCATTAATAAAAATATTAAAGAGTAGGAAATCTAAGCCTGAGCTTTGAGACATACCAGGTGATAGTTCTATCCAGTTCCATAAGAAGCCTTTGATGAGCACTTTTTGAGTACAATTATCTAGCTATCCAGTTCATCATCATTCACTTAACTGGCTGATTAATCAGGATGTCATGATGAAATGGTCATCTACCAAGACACTATCAGGGGTAGTGCAAAAATAAAGAGTTCATGTGGTATAGAATAGTTAAGAGATGCCTTTTTCTACTTACATAAACCATGCCTGTGTATGAATTCAATTTTCCCTTGTTTGTAGTGAATATGAGCACAGAGCTTGGAAAAAGAGTGATTTTGATAAGTCAACATTCATGAATTAATTATTCAGCAAAAGGAAACCAGAAAAAAATGGACTGTCCTTCTTAATTAATGACATGACTATGAGAGCTTTCTTTTCAGAATCCAATATTGTTTCCAATGTCTGAAGCTGGCAATTTAAGGAGTACATGCATACCACACGCACAAAGAATATACTGAATGATGTATCCAACCCCCCCCTCCCCAGCATGTTTCCCACTCATGTGAGACGTGCTGCTGACATGCTTGGAACATCTTGAATATCCTTGAGGCTTATTAATGCAAATCTCTGTGTTTCCTTCTTTCCCAAGACGTGCTTCTTCTGTACCTTCAAGTGCTTGTGTCTGTATCTGTATGCATGTGTGTTTCTCTCTCTCTCTCTCTCTCTCTCTCTCTCTCTGTGTGTGTGTGTGTGTGTGTTTGTGTGTGTGTGTTTCTCACAGAAAATAAGCTCTCTTGGGTCAAAGGTCATGGCAGCAAACATACAAATGAAATGCATCCTGCACTGATCTGACAAAGCTCACCTAGTGACCATCAAATTATTATCTTGTTTTTTTAGTACATAGTTTGGAGGAAAAAACAAATTAAGGAGATGAAAAATTCAGGCTAAGCCCTGTAAGGTTCCAAAGCAGTGGCTGGGTTGGGAAAGAAATAAGGAAACAATCATATTTTATTTCTCAAGCTTAGCATATGAATTTAGAGATTACAACAGACAAATCTGCTTGTGATTTATTGTGTTGCTTTTGGTTGGGATTAATGTGCTACAAGTCATCACTATTATTTATTCAATCTGATTGATGTTATGCAGAAACAGAATAGATGAGCCACTAAGTTTCCTTGCTAACTCCATCCAGAAATGGTGACACATGGGAAGAAAAAGCAGAATAGCCTAAGCAGGAGCTACCAAAGGAGTAAAGGATCAAAGAGACTTATCTGCAAATTTCTATAGCCTTAAGTTCATGGGATGGCAGATCACTACCTCTCTGCTTAGCCTGTCTCAAAAAATATATCACAAAATAGGATCATGGCAACTAGTCCATATTGTGAAGCAATAAGTCTTCTTGGGTACTCTACTTAGAGAGTGAAGACAAACATCTGAGAGAGGAAGTGAGGAGGCTTGCTTGATGTCTGGAACCCAAACAATATTCTGGTCTTTTGAACTCACTTATATCCAGGCTGATTATTGGGATTCAGGTAATGCGGCTTGCATAATGGATATGAATACTGTGGATAATTGACATCCATGGGGAGGTCTTGTATTTGCATCGTCATATGTGCACCCGGAGCTCTTTTATCAAAAGGTGAAAATCAGGTATCAATGGACAGACAGAATGTAGTGTTCACTGTGGCTGTGGATGAAAAAAGTTAATCTCATCCTTTATATGCCCAAACAGGTCATCCAACTCTCTGTAGGTGATCCTATTTCTAAGGGACAGGATTTGAAATAATCTTGGGTTCTTCCTGTTACTGTCTGGGTTGTAAACTAAATAGGTAGACTGTTCTGCCCCAGCTACGGACCCCAAAGAACACAGCACGCACAAAGTCTATACAAAACTTAAATTTACTATAATAATGCAGTCTTTTCCAAATAAAGGCTGTTAATAAACTTTCTTAACAGCCTACAAGAAACCAAAGATAAAGTAATCACAATCTTACTAAGGTTGGCAGAAAGCCCAGAAGCAATTTGCAGAGAATCCAGACGCGAAGGAGAATGAACTAAAGTTGTTCCCTACAACTTGCTTCAGTCGGCGTTCCTCCTTAAATAGGCTAAGGGAGTGGCCAATTAGCCCCAAGCCTTACTCTTGAGGAGACCTCCTCCTGAGGAGCCACTCCTGCCTTTTGGCAGCTCTGTGCGCCCGTGCATCAAGAAGAGGCTCCTCCTCTTCGACCTCTTCACTTAAAGGAGCTTCTGGAGGTTCTGAAGGCCCTGGCTGAATCCCTGCCTCTGGCACCACATCTTTTCCAGCCTCCTCATTGTCTGATTCGAGTGCCAGCTGCACAGGCTGCTGACGCAGCACCACACCAACCTCCTCGCTGTCAGAATCAGCTACAATCCGCACAGGCCGCTGACAGGCCACAACATAGACAACAGGAAACAGGCTCTTTTTATGATGGCTAGGCAAGTAAAGGGAGGCACTGATTTGGGGAAGAGATATGAAGATTTCCTGGGAGATATGCTATACTTCAATTAGTGCTAAAGGTTATAGTTTAATTAGGTTATAGTTTAATTAATCCTAAAGGCAATGGGAGAGGAGACAGAATCGAGGAAAAGAAGCTATTTTGGGAGAGAAGAGAAAGACAGAAAGCTAGCTCAGCACTGCAGATGGGATTCCAATTTGGGGTGATATGAGGAGGAAGAGGGAGACACGGCATAAGAGAAAGAAGGAAGAGATATGGAATTTGCAGAAGTTCTCCTGGCATAAATACTACTTGTGGACAAGATGGAAGGCAATCTGGCTTTATAGAAGGAATGCCGGAGAAACAATTGGCACTGAGAAATGGTTAGGAGATATGACCTAAGAAAGATGCTCCAACAAGAGAGAAAGAAAGAGATTAAGGACCCATATCAACAAGCAGGTACAGAAGATACTGGAAGAGAACTAAATTGGAAGGAAGTTGGGAAAAGAAGTTTGGTTATTTGACTATTCATTTAATAGCACACTATGAAGTTTCTATTGTAACTTCTTGGGTAAACTGTTCATGGGTCTGTAGTCTGTTTCCTAATGATATTAGGAGAAGTTATAAAAAGTTCATAGGCATAATGAAAGGAGGGGAGACATCCTTTAGGACTCCTCCTGTTTGTAGAAGTTGGACAGAAGTTTGAGAATAAATGTAGGAGCTGGAAGAGATTTTGCTTGGAAAATGTCTTGGGGATTCAGCTGTTGAATCCAGGACCAATTCTATGTTCAGAGTTGTGGCTGCATAGTTTTCCAAGCTGGGAAACCTCATAGTTTCCCAACATGCCCTGCTTTGCATGTGATACAATGCAGTAGGGGGAAGATCTTTAGATTGTAATGGGTAGAGTCCACAGCAGAAAGTCACAGGCAAAGCTAAGTTCCCAGTTTTCCTCATTTTGTGCCCACAGTGAGATGTTAAAAGTGTGCCAGGATGAGAGATCAACTATTAATAGAAGCAGCTGTAGACACCAAATTTAGGAATGGAAAAGAGAAGAGAAAATATATAATAATTGGATCATCATCATCAATTCTGCTGTAGCTGTCTTGGAGGGAGGCTGTTGCATAAGATTGTGTTTATGTGTGATCTAATAAGACATTCCACATTGTTTTCCCATAACTTTCATATAAATTTATAACACAACCGTTTTTCATAGTAAGGTGCTTGGCTTCATTTCTTTTAATTAGGGAAAATTAAATTCTTTTAATTTAATTTCTTTTAACTGATATTTTTAGTCATAAGAAATACAACTCAAAAATTGCTGGATTCTTACCATGAAGCAAAGTTTATATTCGGTGTAAACTTTGATTTTCCTGCAATCATTTTGGATATTCTCCATAAATTGTTATAGAGACCTTAATGCTATGTGATGTTTCCCTACAGATAGAAAACAGTATTGCAGTCCTGTTGTTAATATTGTTATTATTCTTTTCAGTTGGTAGGTATTGACAGATGTTGGTTTCATTCATTCTTGTTTTCAACAAAAAGTATTTCAATGCTAACTAGATGACAATCAAGCCAAAGTCTGTATAACTACTAATAACTGCAACTTAATGTCTTTCTTCTTGAAAGAAGAGCATAATGAAAAACATACCCATTCAATCTTTCCCTCACTGAAATGGATAACAAGCCCAACATTTATTCCAGTGAACTTTCCTTTCAGCTATTCTTTTCAAGAATTTGTCCTTGGGACATAGTTTCTTAATGACAGGGCCCAATGGTAAAAATTAAACCATGAACATACTAGCGAATGAATGGATGTTTGGCTGTTTGCAAAATAGAACTCTGTGCTAACAAAATGTCTGGTTTATCTATCTTAACTCTATCTAATACAAGATAAAATCAAAAATTAATTATTGTGATTGCTTGCTGCAAATTCCTTCAGGATTAGAAGCTCTATACCTTGCAGAGCCAGCTCCTGGAAAACATAGGTAGATAGGTACTATTGATCTCATGGTTTGGGTTCATTGAAAAGCAGATGTTGAACTAGATAGATCTTTGATTTGTCCCAGCACAGTTTTCTTCATGTTTTGTAACATGAGCAAATGCAGCATTCCATTATTTCTGGTACCGATATTTTTACAATTGAAATTTGGTTTCACTAACTGTTTTGCCATGGGGAAAAATATTTAATAATTACATTTCTGTCATCAAGATCTGCTTTCATTAGTTTTAACATCAGAAGGAGATTCCAACTATCCTTGCTTGAGAACTGCTGCCATTCACTGCTGGCAGCAATAGAGGGTTTCAGGATAGTAAGGCTTTGCTTTGCTTTACTCAATTATGAACCCCTAAATAATTTCAGAAAGCCACACGGAAATAATTGGCTTTCTCCAGATATGTTTTGTATTGTTTTAGAATAGAATAGAATTCTTTATTGGCCAAGTGTGATTGGACACACAAGGAATTTGTCTTGGTGCATACGCTCTCGGAGTACATAAAAGAAAAGATACTGTACATTCGTCAAGAATCATAAGATACAACACTTAATGATAGTCATAGGGAAACAGTCAATATAAACCTTCAGGATACCAGCAACAAGATTACAGTCATACAGTCATAAGTGGGAGGAGATAGGAACAATGAGAAGATTAATAGTAATGCAGACTTAGTAACTAGTTTGACAGTGTTGAGGGAATTATTTGTTTAGCAGAGTGATGGCATTCGGGGAAAAACTGTAATCAGGCCATCAGATATTCATGTAGCAAATTGATGTTTTTGTGTGCATGTCTGTGAGATTCTTGGTGCTCTCTGAGGTTGGTTGTTTACTTGCAGACATTTCATTACCTAACTGGGTAACATCTTCAGTACTAGAAGGGAGTGGGGTTTGTTCTCTGTTCATTAAGTGGCTTATTCTGTCAGCGTTGGTGGGAGTGTTGTTTTCTTCTTGGTAGATGATGCTTGTCCTTATAGTTTGTGCCTCTCCTCATCTAGCTACAGTATATCAATACAACACAAGAGAATCGAGATTCTTTGGAGAACCCTATATAGAAAAACAGCAATATCTGGAAATAAAATCATTGCCTGTCCA
Organism: Ptyas mucosa; assembly: GCA_012654045.1. NCBI lineage: Eukaryota > Metazoa > Chordata > Lepidosauria > Squamata > Colubridae > Ptyas > Ptyas mucosa. Next base: position 22,779,419 of record WNWU01000012.1, read on the forward strand.
TGTTGGGATGACATCAGAAATCCCCCAAAGATATGAACAGACTAATTCAGCACAGAAGGCTAACTTGCTCATTTGGAACTACAAAAACTGTCTGGGAATTTATTGCAAGACCCACTATAGTATTGGTCTGTCTCCTCTCAAGGTTTTTTTTTTTTTTCATCTGAAAGAGAGCAGGAAGTGGGAAATGAAGTCCAAGAGAAATCTGTAGTGAATGTTCATAATTTTCAGATGGAGAGGAAGCAGTGCTGTAAAAATGCAACAATTGATTCAGGTGAAATAGTTGAGATTAAGGAGAAAAGATGCTGACTTGAAATGTGCAGAAATGCCCTCTTGGAGTTCTTGTAGGATCAGGTGCTTTCTTTTTCAGGATCATATCATACAATATGTGTTCCAGTCTCGCCCCTAAATTTATACATAACTCTGACTTTCTGGAGACAAATCATCCCCTTTTACTTTGTTGTCAGGTTTCTGCCTTGCTGCGAATTTTGATAAATTAATTTCTTTGGAATTGTTCAGGTTAAGCTCCTAGACTTTTCATGGTTGTGGCTATTGTGGCTATTGTGGCTATTGTTTAATCTGATTTTATTTGCTTTTAAATTTTGTATACATGTTTTTATTTTTGCCTGTTCACTGCCCTGAGTCCCTTCGGGGAGAAGGGCGGTATATAAATATAAATAATAATAATAATAATAATAATAATAATAATAATAATAATAGTAATGGTTATTGGTTGCAAAGCCAGCTGGCTTGAAAACTGAACCTAGGTTCTTTCTATATTTTTAACCCTTGATTTCAAACACTGGCATACTAACTCGTTGCCCTTAAGATCCTAAACTATTTGTTGCTTCAAGCATTTACTGCTGGTTTTGCAGATATACATTATTTATTTATTCATCAAATTATATGGCTGCCCATCCCATAAAAAGTGACATAATACCTTTTCTCATAATAAAACCTTATTCTGACTAACAAGTTCTGAATTATTGGTCTATTCACAGCTTAGAAAACCAAAGAAAAAATCACTAATACTGTAGACCATATTCTGAGACAGGTAATTAGATTGTGTAATGTGGATTGCATGTTCATTTTTGTGGTTTGCATGTTTATTTTTTAGCTTAAGTTTAATTGCCACTGTATTGCTGTTAAATTTAACACAAGGGGTGATCCCATATCCCTAGTCCCAGAATTAGTACCTTTCAAATAAAACATGGAAAGCCAAAAGTATGTAAACAGTCATTATAATGTATTGACTGGTAGATGATAGAAACAAAGTAATTTTTTTTTATATAGTAAACAAACTTTATTGAGGAAGTCTAGCAAATTAGCAGCAAAATGAATAGCTAGAAGGCTTTTCATGAGGAAAGAGGAAGAGGAAGGAAAAAGGAAATTTATGAGTGTAAAAAAGACAAATGGAGAAAAAGAGAATTGGTCAATTCAACATCATATTTATCTTTTTTAAAAATATAAACACGAGGGGCAATTATCAGCACTGACAGCTCTTATTGCATTGGCAAGAGAAGAGAGGACAGTGAATCAAAACTGAATCATGGGCTTCAGGAAATCTCAAGTCTGAAAGAATTCAGGGAGAAGAAGAATTGCTCCACGAAAAATACTAATGACTCGGAAACCATAATAGATTTAGTTATTAATTCTAATATGATAAAAAGGAAGTGGTAAGAAAGGTCAACTTATTGCTATTACACACCTAAACAAATTGATTGCACACTGGTAATAGTGTTTACAGCAGTACACTTTGGCCTGTCTAGCACAGTGAAGATAATTTAATTTTGGATAGAACATAATTTGATAATTTACAACCTCGACTGTTCCCACACACTAGCTGAATAATATATTGGACAATGTCCTTATCCATGTCAGTAGAAAATCTGGAGTGCATGTATATGATAAAAGAATAAAAGGGGAAAGATTAAAAGAGATTTTAAAAGATATGGGGGAAATTTAAATGTGGAACTGCTCACCCATCACCGTCTTGGCTCCTCTTGAAAGACATTTTGAGTATGATTTGACTTATTCAACCTAGATTTGGCTTGGCTGACATTTCTTGGGAAAAACAAGAACTTATAGGTACCAGAGTGCTGAGAAACACGTAAAAGGGTGACAGTATTCTGAACTTCTAGCAATATAATCCATTCTAATCTTTTGCATGTGACACAATAGAACGTAAACTATCAATATAATATAATTGGTTGACTTTTGTGAAGAAATGAACTCTTGTCTGTAAACTCAGCATGCAAAGTTTGATGGGCTCCTGCCTAGCATGGGTGTGTATCTTCATATTCATGGGTGTGGTTTTTAAAGACATTATCTTGCTTGGGAAGAGAATCTAAATATTTATACTTGACTAGTAACCATGGACTTTCACCATACGCAATACAAAACGTGAAGGCAGTTCTGTTACTATAATTTAGTATTAAGAAGGATGACTAAAAGGTCTCATGCAAAAGAAGTGCAGATTTATGCAGGGCAAAGTAAAGATCACATCAGAACATTCATTACTTTAATCAAGCTAAATACATATCCATTCACCACTGAAACACCTTTTTAAATGCCCCAAAACTGCCTTTTCAGGAGGCAACTGGACTTTCTTGTTTTTTGTTTTGAAGACGTTTCTCTGAAAAGTGAAACATCTTCAAAAGCAAAAACAAGAAAGTCCAGTTGCCTCCTGAAAAAGCAGTTTTGGGACAACCATAACCTGGATGACTAAGAATCTCCATAGGCATAAATGGAAAATTATATGGCATTTTCTTTTCAAATTCTTAGAAATTGCTTGCCAGAGAAAAGAAGAAATTGCTATTAAAATCAACATTCTTATTTGGGTCATCAGATATCATGGCCCACTTTTTACATTTAGAACTGTATGTTTGTAGCATGCACAATTCATGAAACTGATCTTTGAGGAAAAATTGTTTTTTTACAGATACTTTTGTAATCACTTAATTCTCACAGTTCTTTCTTTCTTCATGCTTCATCTGAAAAAGCTCGAAAATAGACATGGTTATACTCCTTTTCCCTAAACATTAAAAGATATGGTCCCATATCTTGCATATCAGAAGCCAGCTGAATGTGGCTTTCATGCTTGAAAGTATACTAGCATGATTATTATTTGGGGGAAAATACCCTGGTTCTAATAATAACTGATTACCTGATATCAGTCTTATTTTTTAGGGCACCATACCATCATAGACCCTCTGAAAAGGTAGAAGAAAGATATATGGACTAAGATGCTGAGCTTGTCGATCGAAAGGTTGGCAATTCAGTGGTTCAAATCCCTAGTGCTGTGTAATGGGATGAGCTCCCATTACTTGTCCCAGCTTCTGCCAACCTAGCAGTTCAAAAGCACATAAAAAATGCAAGTAGAAAAATAGGAACCACCTTTGGTGGGAAGGTAACAGCATTCTTGTACCTTTGGCATGTAGTCATGCTGGCCACATGACCATGGACACGTCTTCAGGCAGCACTGGCTCTTCGGCTTTGAAACGGAGATGAGCACCACCCCCTAGAGTCGGGAACAACTAGCACATATGTGCGAGAGGAACCTTTACCTAAAGAGATTTACCACATTTCAGGAATTTACTCTTCCCCGAAATCAAAATGTCATGGTGTGGTTGTAAGCAATGCTACCAACTTTCAGGGATGTACAAATTATTTTCTTCTAATAAACACAATGCATCTTGAAAAAATTAAATACGTAGGTTCCATTTAGTTGCCTATTTGTTACTTGCTACTTGTTTTGAAATGTTTATCCTTTTATCCTAAGTGCAAAACAGGTTACCAAATGTTTCATAAAGTACCAAGGAAAATTAGCTAAAATCAAAGTCATGCAATAAACATTACAGAAGTTTCCACCTTGGGGGAAGGGAATTCAAATAAAAGTTGGAAGAAACAAACTCATTCTCAGATGACTTCAGGACCCATTTTACCTAGAAAGACCACACAATTCTAGTACTACTTCTACTTTTAAATCTATGCTTATTTTCCCTAGCAAGTGGCACCTGGTGACAGAGGAAACTATGTTAACCGGTGAAATAAGGGGAAGAACACTAACTCATCCAAACATCTTCTAATCCATGTTGCTTAAAATAACCACCAGGCTATTGGGCCACAGCTCCTTATTTTCCATAAAGAACTGGTGAGAGTGGTCACCTGGGGGAGGGGTCAGAGGAGGAGGGACACTAACAGTTTAAGCTAAAATAAATTTAGTTTAAGGCTAAGAATGTAATCCTTATGCCACTTGCATATACTTTTTAAAATTGGTTTTCTACAGTTAACTGTTTTTTTCCCAGTGAAAAAGAAGAGGAACCGTGAAGTAAGCTGACTGTGGAGCATTAAATAAACAGAAAGGAACTTCTGCTCTTAGCTGTGATGATAAAGATCTTATCGCAAGGTGTATCTGCTAAACACTTGGCAGCTGCAATCATGTTCTAATTCTGCATATATAAACATGATTCAGCACTCCTTTCTAAACGTTGCTTCACTTCATACAGTGATGGATCATATGGCTCAAAGATTGTAGCAAACATGTAATTCATCAGCTGAAATATTCCTTAAAGCTGGTTTAAAAGTGCTAAATTATGTCTTTTAATTATGCCAGAAAGGTGTGTCTGGTAACCATGGTTTGAATCTGTCAAATACAATTATTATTTTTTTGTATTTCTGAACAAAGGAGGAAAGGAGTTCTTCCTTACCTCCATTGTGATCACTGTGTAATTTCTGGACTGCACTGTGGCTGTCCCTCTCCAGGTTACACATCTCAGCTTTCTGAGCTATTATTTTTTATAAATCATTCAAAACTCAACTATTCCAGGGAACCTAACACCATTCTTTTATTTCTCTGGATACAAGAAGTCTACTTTTCCAGAAGTAATTCAGCTGCCACTGAAATTCAGTCATTGGGCACAAACTACAAATAAACTTTTGATTAGGTTAGCTGTAAGTATTGTAAATAAATAAACACAACAAAGGTTCTGATTAATTTCTAGTAGCCTTGCTAAAGTTGTTAAATAATAGGAAAAAATAATCAGATTACTTGAGTCCAATTTAGTTGAAGATTTCTCTGTCTTTTAATGTTGCAGGTTCATAGATTGCTTATCCATCTGCAGGGACTTCTATCTCTAGTGACCACTTATTCCTCTTGGGCAGAGAAGAGGGAGTGTGACCTCCTACACTATGTAAGTATGTGATTCATTCTGCGACTTAGTTGCTAAGTGGCATGTCCCATTTGTGTGAAGCAAAGGAGAAAAGATTTCTTTCAGTTTTAATGTTTTCATTTTTTCATTGATTTAATTTTCAACTTTCTCTGAACAAACCCATTCAGGAATGAAAGCAAGATAAGACAAGCAGGTCTTTAACATTCCTTACTATTGACTTCTGGGCTTCTAGAAATCTCTTTAAAGATTAATGCAGAAAGTTATTTGCACATATTTCTTTTATACTTCTAGATCCAGAATTTGTGCTGAAGCAGTTAAAATGAGAAAACAGGACAAAGGATTTGTGTGCTGTAAGTCACTGCCTAATTCAGGGTCTGCAACCTTAAACACTCAAAAGAGCCATTTGGATCCTTTTCCTACAGAAAAGAAAACACTGGGAACCACAAAACCCTTCCTGTGCCTGACTATTTCTTCAGCAGCCACAAAACTAGCAAATGTAGTTGAATTAAACATTCTGTTTTCTTCTGAAACTTATTTTCTTGGTTTTATCCATGGTTGGCCTACCGGGGATTGAAAAGCTCAATAAATTGCATGCCGGCAGGTGTCGCACATTGGCGGTTGTGACGCATATTTTGACTGACAGGGAGCCACAGCAGAGGGGTGAAAGAGCCACATGCAGCTCCAGAGCCGCAGGTTGCTGACCCCTAGCCTAATTCAAAGTCCTTAATAGGAGTACAAAGTTCTTTTAAAATTGGGAAAATGTAGAATGGGAAGAATATAGAGAGTACTAGAAGTCAGGTCCCATAGAGAATTTGTTATATAAATTATATTAAATGGTCAAAGTGGTTATCATTTCCTTATAAACACTCCCTTACTTGTTTAATACATGACCTTTGAGCATTCCTAAGAACAGTAACATTTTCTCTGAAAAAATACTAATAAAACATATTATAATTGACCTAGGGGCCTGACCTTTGCGCATGCTCCAAGATGGTGGTGCTTGCCTGAATCGCGGCTTGAGGATGGGGTCCTTTTACCCCCGTAGGTCTTCTAGGGGGTCGTTTTGACATCTTCGGCCCTGTGGCCCGGCTAGGGGAGCTCTCAGCCAGTCGGCCGGGAGGGGTTTCGCCCCCCAGGACATCGCGGTGCGGCTGGGAGAAGAGCGTGACGGCGGTTTCGGCAGCATCGGCGAGATTCCGGAGGGTGGATCCCACCGCCCGCATCAGCTGGGCGTCGGCGGCGTTCCGAGCCGGAGGCTCTCTGAAGCTGGAGCGGCGGCAGCCTATGGATCTGCTGGGGCCATTGCTGCTCGGCGTTTTCCCCCTTAGGCTCTGGGGGTGTCTTCTGGATGCCGTGGGGACTGCTGGATTCCCTTGTGAGACCTGGGGCGCTGCCAGAACTTTTCGGTTCAGGCAACGGCAGCAGCAATGGGAAACGGCGATTCTTGGCTGCAACTGCTACAGCCGAAATGGTGGCCGGCCGGTGATGGTGGGGAGGGGAATGCCTGCTCCTAGTTTGGTTAGCCTGGCTGCTGTGGACGATGGGATCGCCGAGACAAGAAGAAAACGTGGCAGACATACATTCATGCTCCGGATTGACTAAGACCTATAGGAGGGCTACCCAGGGGATGGGACAACCCCCCGTAAATCTTGGGAGGTCTCCATCGTGATTATGGAGGCTGGGGCTGGGAGTTTTTTTTCCTCCCCCCTATTTTCTACCATTCCCCTTTGGGACTTTGTCCATCCCGGAACAGCTGCCACCTATCGACTCTCTGACATTAGACTATGGCTTATTTCCATCTGAGCCTTTTGACTCGCTGATACCTAAACCATGGCTTGTTTCCATCTTAGCTCCCCCCTAGTCGTTGGGGAACTGTCACTTATGTGGGGTTGCTATGGGAGCCAGTGTATTTTTCCATCTCACTACCAGAGGGGACTGACCATCAGACCAACCACCGTGAGAGGGCGGTTTTGGACTTTAATCCCCTTGGATTGTGCTCGATAGCCAGCACTGGTTTATTACTGCCTTGCACCAGTAGAGGGGACTGACCATCTGACCATCTGACCAACCACTGTGAGAGGGCGGTTGGATTGTATCCCCCTTGAACTATGTTGACTTGGCTAGAGACCCTGTTCACTGTTGTGAGGGAACAGTCGTCTGGGACTCGGATTGTGGATGCCCCCATTTTATTTGCGTTCCCCTGGACCTTTTTTATCTTTTTTATGTAGACCCGGGGATGTGGTCACCTATCCTCTTGAAGCAACATGTACTCGGCAGCTGAACTTCTTGGTCTGCGAGATTCCCCCCTCTCGCAGGATTGGCCTTCTATTTTATCAAGGGCCTACCTCGATGACGGGTTTTGGAACCCCGAGAGGTGGCATGCGGCCAAGAGGGGGCTAAGGGGTTTTTTAAAATTGTCATTAATTAAATTAACTAAATTTTTAAGGGGTTCTGGGGAGGGGGAGGGGAGGGAGGGGAGGGGAGGGGGAGGGGCAGGCCTGGTAAGGAATCACGGCATGGGAGGAGGGGATCCTGGGGTTGAGAGGGGAGCTAGAGGTTGTCTGGATAGTGCCTGGAACATCACTACCGTGAGTGGGAGGGGTAGATATGGCGGGAGTAGGGGGCCATATCGAGTTAGGGGAGTGCGCACCCGCTGTTTACGAGCGGTGGCGCGCTCCAGCCCCCAAGACTCCACCCATTCCCCAGGTTGCACAGACCCTCAGGGCCCGATCCTTCGGCTGATGTTATGCAATGCCAGGTCCGTAGTAAATAAAGCCCCCCTCATTTGTGATTTTATTTGTGAGGGGGGAGCGGACCTGACAGGTATTACGGAGACCTGGTTGGGCCAGGAGGGGGGGGTTCCCCTCGTTGAAATGTGCCCACCAGGTTTCCTCGCATTCCATCGGCCAAGGTTACAGGGCAGGGGCGGGGGAGTAGCGGTTGTTATTAAAGAAGGTCTGAGACCGAGGGAGGCCACAGTTCCTCAGACGACCGGCTGTGAGTCCCTCCTTGTGAAGTGGGGTCATGGGGTTCAGATGGGTTTGCTGGTCACGTACCTGGCTCCCTGCCACGTGGCAGCAGCCCTGCCCGAGCTCCTTGACGTTATCGCCGCGGTGGCAGTTGAAACCCCTAGACTTATGGTCATGGGGGATTTCAACCTCCCATCTGTCGGCGAGACGTCGGAGGTGGCTCGGGAGTTCATGGCTTCCATGACAGCTATGGACCTGACCCAGTTAATTCATGGCCCTACCCACACGGGGGGAAACACACTGGATCTGATTTTTGCCTCTGGACTGTGGTTGAGTGACCTTGAGATAGGGGACTTAGTCATCGAGCCCTTGTCATGGTCAGATCACTCTCTCCTTCGTCTTGACTTTCAAACCGCCGCACCCCGCCGCAGGGAGGCGGAGCCTGTTAGTTGGTTCCGCCCCAGGCGCCTGATGGAACCTGATAGGTTCCAGATGGAGCTTGGGCCATTTCCTGAGGCTCTGGCACACGCCTCGACCGGAGACCTGGTGGCCGCCTGGGATAGGGCGGCTACGGGTGCTCTGGATCGGGTTGTGCCTTTGCGGCCTCTGACCCGGCGCCGATCTCAATTGGCTCCTTGGTTTTCCGAGGAGTTGAGGGAGTTGAAGCGCCGGAAACGACGCCTAGAGAGTAGTTGGAGAACCAGTCGTTCTGAATCTGACCGGACACTAGTGAGATCCCATATTAGGAATTACTTAGTGGCGATAAAAGCAGCTAAATGTAACTATTTTGCTGCTCTTATTGCGTCATCAGATAATCGCCCAGCCGCCCTCTTCAGGGTGACCCGCTCCCTACTTCATCAGGAAGCGCGGGAGGACCCCTTGGAGGGTAGAGCTGAGGATTTTGTTCAGTATCTGCATGACAAAATCACTCAGATTCGGGAAGACTTGGACTCCGACTGGGTAGTCCCGGGGAGAGGGACAGGGGCAGGTCTTGTGAGTGTTACCTGGACTGAGTTTGATCCTGTGACCCCTGAGGACGTGGACAGGATTCTGGGCAGGCTGAACGCGACCACTTGTTTATTGGACCCGTGCCCCTCCTGGTTAGTACTGGCTTCCCGGGAGGTGACACGTGGCTGGCTCCAGGGGATTATAAATGCTTCGTTGGGTGAGGGTGACTTTCCCGCCGCCTTGAAAGAGGCGGTGGTGAGGCCTCTCCTCAAGAAGCCTTCCCTGGACCCAGCAATGTTGGTAAATTATCGTCCGGTCTCCAACCTTCGCTTTTTGGCGAAGGTTGTTGAGAGTGTGGTTGCGCAACAGCTTCCCCGGTACCTGGATGAAACGACGTATCTGGATCCGTTCCAGTCGGGTTTCAGACCCGGGTACAGCACGGAAACGGCATTGGTCGCGTTGGTTGATGATCTCTGGAGGGCCCGGGACAGGGGTTGTTCCTCTGTCCTGGTCCTGTTAGATCTCTCAGCGGCTTTTGATACCATCGACCATGGTATCATGCTGCACCGGCTGGAAGAGTTAGGGGTGGGAGGCACTGTGCTACGGTGGTTCTCCTCCTTTCTCTCCGACCGGTCGCAGTCGGTGTTGACAGGGGGGCAGAGGTCGACTCCGAGACCCCTTATATGTGGGGTGCCTCAGGGGTCGGTCCTCTCGCCCCTCCTGTTCAACATTTATGTGAAGCCGCTGGGCGAGATCATCCGTGGTTTTGGGGTGAGATATCACCAGTACGCTGATGACACCCAGCTGTACATCTCCACCCCAGACCACCCCAACGATGCCCTTGAAGTGATGTCCCGGTGTCTGGAGGCCGTGCGGATCTGGATGGGGAGGAACAGGCTCAGACTCAACCCATCCAAGACCGAGTGGCTGTGGTTTCCGATGTCCCGATATAGTCAGCTGGTACCATCGCTGACTATCGGGGGTGAATCATTGGCCCCGGCAGAGAGGGTGCGCAACTTGGGCGTCCTCCTGGATTCGCGGCTGTCTTTTGAGGAGCATTTGACGGCCGTGACCGGGAGGATTTTTCATCAGGTTCGCCTGATCCGCCAGTTGCGTCCCTTTCTGGATCGGGACTCGTTACACACGGTCACTCACGCCCTCGTCACCTCTCGCCTGGACTATTGTAATGCTCTCTACATGGGGCTCCCCTTGAGGAGCACCCGGAGGCTCCAACTGGCGCAGAGTGCGGCCGCGCGGGTGGTGATGGGAGCGACATGGCGCTCCCATGTTACTCCTCTCCTGCGCGAGCTGCACTGGCTCCCGGTGGTCTTCCGGGTGCGCTTCAAGGTGTTGGTTACCACCTTTAAAGCACTCCATGGCTTAGGACCCGGATACTTACGGGACCGCCTACTACCACCAATAGCCTCCCACCGACCGGTACGTTCCCATAGAGAGGGGCTCCTCCGGGTGCCGTCGGCCAAACAATGTCGGCTGGTGGCCCCCAGGGGGAGAGCCTTCTCTGTGGGGGCACCCACTATCTGGAACGAGCTCCCCCCAGAGTTACGGAGGATCCCGGATCTTCGTGCCTTCCGCCGTGAGTTAAAAACTTTCCTGTTCCACCAGGCGGGCCTGGCCTAATTCTTCCCTTTTCCCCTTCTGTCGTAAAAGAATTTAGAAATTTTGAATTGTAATATTTTAATTTGGGGGTTTTAATATTTTAATATTGTAAATTGGGATTTTAAATTATTGGGGCCAATGTTTAATTCGGTTTTATTTGGTTTTTAAATTTTGTACATATGTTTTTTATTTATGGCTGTTCACCGCCCTGAGTCCCCCCGGGGAGAAGGGCGGTATATAAATTTAATAAAATAAAATAAATATCCTGGATGGACAGATGGCTGGCTGGCTGGAGATATAGATGATAGATAATCAATGTATCTATTTATAACAGATGGATAAGATGGATACTTGTGACTCATCCCAGCATATGTTGAGAAAAATCTTATATGCAGATGATTGTGGGATACTGGAGAAAAAGACATATGTTAATGTAAAAATCTAATTTTCGCTTTTATTTTTAGAACAATTGTAAGAATGGGGTTTGCAAATAGAAAAAGAAGATGGGGTGATTTGTTAATTTTCTTATTGTTATTTTCTTGTTCTATATTTATATTCTCTGAGTAGCAAAATGGAATTAAAAGCCCATCAAAGAAAAGCTGCTGGGTTTTGTATGTGTTTGTCACTTGAAGTAAAATTACATTTTTTCTTTCCTTGCTGCTTCTTCCATCTAAATTGTATCTTCCTATAATAGTTTTTCTACTCATCATCATTATGCTGGAATAACGTTTCAAATTGCTTTGGATTTTTCTTTTTGGATCTGGAAAGTATGGACAGATCTGAACCCAAAAGCATGTAAGAAAAGTCACACTTGTACCTTTAGTCCAGTCAGGAAACTGGATATTTTGTATGTGAAGCTCTTATCATCATCATTGATCAATCAACTTGAACCAAAAATGCCATTGGATGTGGAACTGTAATAATGACTCACATCAATAACATTTCCTAAACCCTCCTACTCTTCCAAAGAACCTCATAGTGTCAATCTCCCATAAAGCACAGCTTATCATGCTTTCTCTAGAGGAATTCAGATAAATTAAGCAAAAACAATCTTCTTGCACATGCATCATATATGTTACTCATAAAATTTATGAAAATGGGTGGATTCCTAGTTGTTCTCCTAAAAACTCACTAGAGATTAATAAGCATTCAATTTAATATCCTCAGGGGAAACCTCTTCTAGATATTCAGTTTCTCACGCTAAGACTTGTGCATTTGGGTGGAGTTGCTCATTAATTTTTGAAGTGGTCTAAACTAATGGCAGGTGTCAGCAATCATAAATACTGCAATAAATTATATATTGCTTGAGCAAACACAATTATATGAAGGTCTGAATATATAAATTTAAATAGGAAGATTATAAAACAATGAAATAATGCTTGTGCATTGTGCATGCTGTGTATTAAACAATGGAACGGGTTTATTGTTGTTGTTTTTACCGTTCAGTTGTCTGACTTTTGGGACCTGATAGGCTTAAGTGTGGTAAGTGATATCCATACTACCCTGACAAACAGTTTTTGGATGTTCATCTTTGTATCAGCTTTGATGGTATCAAGCCAGCGTGTTCTTTGCTTAGCCCTTCTTTTGTTCCACTAGCCATTCCTAACATCAACTTCTCCAATTTATTTATTAGAGGATTTATTAGAGGCAGCATATTATTGTTTTACTTGTCTCCATTCCTTACGAAGATATTTTTACTATTAGGAAGTGAATGTGTTTATTTTCTTTTTCCATAATTTAGTCAAATTCAAGGTCTGTATTATTTTTGTATAATTAAGACCCATCATCTGGAATAATATATACAATGGAAAATTTATATTAATATATAAATATTATATATTTATAATATATATTAATATTATATATATATATAATTAATATTATATATATTACTAATATATATATAAATAATATATATTAATATATAAATAGTTTTCCTGGATATATACTGCTGTGGAATAAGTCTAGAAGAAGACTGCAGGGAAATACAGCACTGAAACGGCATTGGTCGCGTTGGTGGATGATCTCTGGAGGGCTCGGGACAGGGGTTGCTCCTCTGTCCTGGTCCTATTAGATCTCTCAGCGGCTTTTGATACCATCGACCATGGTATCATGCTGCAGCAGTTGAGGGGGTTAGGAATAGGGGGTACCGTTTTACGGTGGTTCTCCTCCTTCCTCTCCGACCACTCGCAGTTTGTGTTGGCAGGGGGGCAGAGGTCGACCTCGAGGCGTCTCGTATGGGGAATGCCACAAGGGTCAGTCCTCTCGCCCCTTCTGTTCAACATTTTTGTGAAGCCGCTGGGTGAGATCATCCATGGTTTTGGGGTGAAATGTCATCTGTACGCTGATGACACCCAGCTGTACATTTCCACCCCAGACCACCCCAACGATGCCCTTGATGTGATGTCTCGCTGCCTGGAGGCCATGCGGGTCTGGATGGGGAGAAACAGGCTCAGACTCAACCCTTCCAAGACTGAGTGGCTGTGGCTCCTGGTGTCCCGATATAGTCAGCTGGTGCCATCGCTGACTATTGGGGGTGAATCTTTGCCCCCCACAGAGAGGGCTCGCAATCTGGGTGTCCTCCTGGACGCACGGCTGTCTTTAGAAGAGCATATGACGGCCGTGGCCAGGGGGGCCTTCTATCAGGTCCACCTGATTCGCCAGTTGCAGCCCTTTCTGGATCGGGACACCTTGCGCACGGTCACTCATGCCCTTGTCACCTCTCGGTTGGACTACTGTAATGCTCTCTACATGGGGCTCCCCTTGAAGAGCACTCGGAGGCTCCAACTGGTCCAGAATGCGGCTGCGCGGGTGGTTATGGGCGCAACCCGATGTGCCCACGTGACACCCCTCCTGCGCGAGCTGCACTGGCTCCCAGTGATCTTCCGAGTGCGATTCAAGATGTTGGTCACCACCTTTAAAGCGCTCCATGGCATAGGACCCGGGTACCTTCGAGACCGACTTCTGCCACCAATAGCCTCCCACCGGCCAGTTCGCTCTCACAGAGAGGGTCTCCTCAGGGTGCCATCGGCCAAGCTATGCCGGCTGGCGACACCCAGGGGGAGGGCCTTCTCTGTGGGAGCCCCAGCCCTATGGAATGAACTGCCCCCGGAAATGCATAAGATCTCCGACCTCAGGGTATTTTGCTGTGCCCTTAAGACCCTGTTGTTCCGCCAAGCTGGGTTATCAATGTAATAATTTTAAATCAGGTGTTTTAATTTTGGGGGTCTTAAATTGAGCCGAATTATTTAATAATTTTAATTATTTTAATTGATGTTTGTCTTGTGCTTTTAATAGGCTGTACACCGCCCTGAGTCCTTCGGGAGAAGGGCGGTATAGAAATAAAATTATTATTATTATTATTAAATGAGGTCTAATAGAAATTAATGGTGAAATGTATCAAGAGATATCATATTATGTGATGCCTAAGCTGGAGAGTAACTCTGATAGATTCCAGGAACAACATCAGAAGAGTGTCTAGAAGAATGCAGTACTAGGAACAACTAAAATACTGTACAGAATCCTCACTCCCAGGTCTCTGGAAGAGTATCTGAGATTGAGAAAGACAGATACCACCCATGGGGGTGAGAAGAGGATTTGTTTTTATATCAAATTATAGTAGAGTAGAAGTCTACTCTAGAGGCAAGAATATCTTGTACCTGGTGGAACATGCTTTTCAGATTTCCAGATCTGCTGAATGTGAATTACAGTAGAACTTTCTATTAGACTCTGTTCTGACACTACTTATCTTCAGTGGCTGCTTAAGGATGAACAGTCCATAACTACAGCACAGATGGCCAGATGCTGTGCAGAGCACTGGAGATTCATCGCAAATACGAAATATTTGCGATGAATCTCAAATATGAAATATGAATAATAAATACGTGTCTTCTCCACTATAGCAATGTATATAACAATTGTGGCTAACCCTTTGCACTGCTTAGTCATTTCCCTTTTAGCGTTGAACCTACAACGGGCCACACCGTTTAGGGATTGCAACTATCGTATAGTCAGACCATGTATAATTGACACTGGATTTTATTAGAGATTTTAGTTGCTATTTATTATTTTATATTAAAATTCTTAAGTGTATATATACTGAGTGCTTTTATTTGTTCTGGTCTAACACTGTAATAATAAATTGTATTATTGTATTGTATTGAACTTTCTATTACTCCATTGGGCAGCAAACTTTAGAGATTGCAATCTGTATAGAATCTACACGTCTGTTCTATTTACAGTTTAGGGTAAAGCCTAATTTCAATCCTGGTGTCAGCAAAAAATCCATACCAGAATACTGCAAGTCTTATATTGATCAAATAAACTAAGTTTATATTCCTTCTCTTTACTTAGAAAAGTATTAATCTTTAATTCAATTAAACATTAATTAATTTGGAATTTGATTTCTCTTCCAGTCTTTTCTTATCACAATGTACAGATTTCTCCAAGGCTTTAACAAGTCTTCTGTAAATCCAATAAGAAAACTTTTCCCAGGTTATTCTCTTGGTTTCTCATTTGTAGTATCCCTTTAATTTTTCAAACTTCAGCCAATTTCTTTTGTATATCTAGTAAGCCATTCTTTTCCAAAGCATCCCTGTGCCCAGCCATTTTTTGTTCCACATTCTGCACGTTCTTTATCTTACGCGATAAAATTTGTTCCATATCTGCCATTCCTTCATTAACATCTTTTAGACAGAGTCTGACCAAAGAAGCAGACCTCATTACTGATAATGTTGATATTGTAGTTATTAATGTCTAACTTCCTTCTTTCCTTTAATGTTTTGATGTCATAATGCTTTGTGTCATTTTTTAAGTCCCAGTATTAACTGATATCAAGAACAGGCTTTTTATTGAATATATGCAGGGAAGTTGAAGGTATAGATTTAATAATGAATGTTTATATCGGATGTTTGTCAGAAAGATGTTAGAATGTATGACATCTAGGCTATTATGAGGGCAGTATGAAAGTACTTGATAGCTGCCTGTTGTACTCCAGTGAATGAGGATAATGGAAGAACCAATAGGTGAGTTTTGGAGAACATTGTGCAGTATTCTGAATGAAAATTATCATGAATGAAGGAAAATAAGATGAGGGAATAAGGAAACATGATTTTGTGATTTGGAGATTGAAGAATGAATAACAGTGGTTATAAGGGAATAACCATTGGGAATAAGGTTTGTCTCAAATATATAGTAGAAGCATAAGTATGTTCATATGTGTACACAGAAGAGAAAATGATATAAATCTAAAAGTATAGTTGATTTGATTATTTATGTTGAAAAATTGAAAAAATTGGAAAAAATCACAAGGGTGACGAGAAATTCTGGAGGTTAGACAATACATTGATCAATAAATGAGTTAAATATAATTCCTCATTCTATTATTCCCTGTTCAGGCTTGATTTATTTCCATTGTACATCAGTCTTATCATATCGAGAAACCAACTTTCAATTTTACAGTTCTGCAAAACATTCCATAACATTCAGCCACCCTGAGTCTCCAGAGAAAGGCGGTATATAAATTGAATTAATAAATAATTCAAGTTTATTCACTTTATCATATACTTTCTTGAAATCAAAACTATAAAGATTTCTTTTTACATACAATGAATGAATGAACACATGGAATATTCATACATTTATTATGGGAGTGGCAATTTGCTTCTGCTGTAAGAGCAAACCATGCATCACCAGTATACAGTTAGTTCTCGACTTACGACCACAATTGAGCCCAAGATTTCTGTTGTTGTGAGACATTTGTTAAGTGAATTTTGCCCCATTTTACAACCTTTCTTGCCTCTGTTGTTAAGTGAATCACTCCAGTTGATAAGTTAATAACCTGATTGTTAAGTGAATCTGGCTTCCCCACTGATTTTACTTTTCAGAAGGACATAAAAGGGGATCTTATGACCCTGGGACACAGCAAAGGTCCCAGGGTCAAAAGAACCAGTAACCAGGCATCTGAATTTTGATCACATGATCATCAGGATCAGTGGTGGTATTCATCCGGTTCTATCCAGTTCGGGTGGACTGGTAGCTGGGATTTAGCCAGACAGTTGACAGGAGTCAACACTGACTCAATGGCACACATAAAAATCAGGTACTGTAGTGTCAAGAAGTAATGGGTAGCTAATAAACAGACTGAACACTAAAGTGAATGATCAGTAGGCCAAAAATACATTGGGGTGAATGGGTGGGACAAGTAATAAAAAGAGAACGGACAGGAATCAAAGCATAAGAGAAATCAAGGAAGAGGAAATGAACAAAAAAGTAAGCTTGAGAATCTCATGGCTGGATGGAATTGAAAAGATACCGGAAAAGATCTGAGACATTTTAAGAGTAAATGGCAAAGATTTAAGAGGTGAATGGGTATAGTAGAAGCAAGGATACTTTGCAATAAGAAGACATTGGGTTTTTATTGGATTTTTCTTGTGGGAATAAAATTGGACCATGAAGTATTCAAACTCCTAGAAGGAAGGTGATATAATATTTTAATAAATAATATATAACCAATTAATACTAAAAAGGTGAGAAAATTTGTCTGAATGTACTACCCTTGGCATGCGAGCAAAATCTCTGGTTTTTAAATAAGGACTTTGTCCTCAAGCAGACAATTGTACCAGGGTCAGTTTTCATATTAGATTCCACTATTTTTCTCCAGCAAAAAAGGAGACAAGACCATTGAATGACTCTCTTTCATATTTTGGGAAGTGTCCTATGGCAGGTGTTAGGACAAGCTGGCTTCAAGAAATCTCAGTAGTTGGAAGGCATCCAAAATTTTGAAAACCCTTGAAAGTTTCTCTGACCTCACGGACTCTTTTTTCAGAATAATACAGAGATGGAGAGGAAGTCCAAGTTGCCTAACTACCTTACTGCCCACTGCTCTCTTTCGGCTACAGAGCATTAACACTGTGCCAACTCTCTCTTCCAGTGTCCCAAAGTTTATGTGAAAACAACTTGTTTTTCAGCGCTTTGGAATTTCTTTCAGATTTCATTTGATGCAGGTTTGAAGCGTAGCTTATTGTTATGTGGAGCTTTAAAACAAACCTTACATGTTTTTCCATTCCACGGCTGTTTTTCTGGGTAATTAAACTTCCTGATCTGAATAAGCCTCATGGAAGGAATTCCCGCATTATATTTTCCCTTTGCATTTTACTGGCAAGCCTTCGGAAACTAAATGGCTGTAAGGTCACAGGAGAAAGAACTGTGCAAAGAAAGATAGGACATGCTTCGATTGTATACCCCTTGATTATGATAAAGATAAAAAATTTGCACTTCGGCCATGATAATTGCACCCTAAAATTCTCCTTCGGGATGGGAAAAACACTTAAAAAATTATTTCCACAAAAGCATTTGTAAGCAAATGAAGAAAAAGTTACACAACACTATTGGATCCTCTGATGAAACAGAGGAGAGCTGGATGCCATATTGTTTGGGCTATTGCTGTCCATTTGTTGGCTATAAATATACCGTATTTTTTGGAGTATAAGACGCTCCAGACTATAAGACGCACCTACCTTCTTTGGTGAGGAAAACGAGAAAAAGAAATCTGCCTCTGCCGCACAGCAATTTTGCCTCATTGCAGCAAACAGCAAATAGCCTGCTTTACTTTCATTTTCGTTTTCAGCATAGCTTGATTAGCACAAGAAAAAAAAGTCTTCTTCCAGCAATTTACCTCCTTGCAGCAAGCAGCAGAGGCCTGCGCAAAACAGCTGAAAGTCGGTAGGCCGATCCAACAGACAACCAACTTGTGCTAATTAGGCTGTGCTGAAGCTGAAATGGGCTGTTTCTTCTTGCTGCTTGCTTCAAGGAGGCAGAGGCAAAAGGGTGGGGGCCAGTGGGTGGGAGGGGCTACATTCGGTATATAAGATGCACCTAAATTTTCACCCCCTTTTTTGGGGGAAAAAGGTGCGTCTTATACTTCGAAAAATACAGTAATCTAAAATGTGACCTATTTTCGGAGCAAGCTTTAAAACTAGATAAAGAGAATCCAATTAAACAAATGAGTTAAAACATTATTTGTTTGTTTATTTAAGAGTGAGGAGGAGCTGCTAGAAAAAGAGAGCAAAATGTAATAAGCATAGTCCTGGAGTTTCACATAGCTTTCTGAAAGGCAAACAGATCGAGTCTGAATGAATACATCTATTAGTTTTAGAAATTTGGATTCTTATCATCTTGAACAGGGGAAGGTTTTCCTATTTTTGCAATTTCTGATTAATAATAATAATAATAATAAATAACACCAAGCAAAATCCTCATCCATCTCTAATCTTGAGTTATTCTCGTCATTATTGAGCATAGAAATTGAAGCTAGAGGTTGGTGACATTTGTAGTTTTAAGAAGAAAAAGTGAATTAGTTACTCCAGATATACTTGAGGAATGAAAATACTGGTCCTTTGGCAGAATGAAGAGTTTTCACTTGCTTCCTTTTATGGATTTTAGTGGGGACAGAGAGGTGTTGTATACCATGTTTGAAGAGAAAATGGATTCTAGAAAGCTGCCTTGGACTGCAGAAGTATTAAGTCATCTGCTTGCTTCTGTGGGAATTCTTTGCCAATATTAATATCTATACAGAAAAAATCACTTGGTTCACAAGAGAAGTTGAGACAGGTGAGTTTTTAAAGAAAGTAGTTTGATATGCCATCCATATCATCTTAGATTTGCTTCTAAGAAAAGTATGTAGACAAAGTTACAAGATATATAAAAAAGCAAGTACATGCAGGTTTCTTAGACAATTGTCAGACAATGATCATTTAGTGAACCACTATTCGCACAATTGACATTCCTTAAATTTCAGTTTATTAAACATTCCTCTTTTTTTGCAAAGGAAAAGATAAGAGAGCGAGGCGATAATTTGTGGGGGAGAAAACCTTTAAAGCATTATTCAGAGCTGTAGCAATGAAGGAGAAAGATTTTTCTATACTGAAAGTAAGACCAACTCTTGGATTGTTGCTATATAAAATGAGTCCAGTATTTCACTTCTTTCTTTTATGGGTTCATTCATATGTGCAGAAGGATTGGAAAGAAAAGGAAAAGTGAATGAAACCAAAATGAGGAAAAGCTGAAAGCGTTTTTTCATGAAGGGCGTGTTCATGAAGATATTGTCCTTTCTCTAATTTTAACCTGTAAATTGCCCTACTTGCAGATAATAGCCTGGGAATCTTCAGTAAAATGGGAGTTGGCATTTCCTTCCTTCCTTCCTTCCTTCCTTCCTTCCTTCCTTCCTTCCTTCCTTCCTTCCTTCCTTCCCTCCCTCCTTCCTTCCTTCCCTCTCTCTCTCTGTCTCTCTTTCTCCTTCTCTCCTCTCCCCTCCTCTTCTCTCCTCTCCTCTCCTCTCCTCTCCTCTCCTCTCCTTTCCCTTTTTCTTTCTAAAAATTCATTGCATTTTACTAGGAATAAAAAGAAAGAAATATGGATATTTCTTCCACATGCGTATGGTGCTGAAACTTGAATCCATAGCTGGATTAAACTGAAACATGTATCCATGCAAAAGCCACAGAGGTGTAAACCTTTTACTGTATGCTAGCCTGGAATCTTAAATCCAGGTTAAAAACAAAACAAAACACTGACCTGAATATTATTGCATGTGGTATCTTTCTCTGCATATTCCAATGCTTCAACAAGATCAAATTCATAAAAATTAATAGCTACCTAAAAAAAATTCCTACTTGACACACCACCATTAATACGTAGAGGATGCCTCGAGATTGACTGAAAAGAAAGCAATAGCAATGGAATAGCTACCTTTATCTCTATGTGAAAAATTTCTCAAACCATGCAGATGTGTGTACTTGACTGAAGTGCTTCGTTTTTTTTACTCTTAATTACATTACCCACCTCCTCTCCCAGTCCTTTTTAAAGCCAGCTCAAGGAGCTCTCAAGCCAGCACAGGTGCACTCAAGACGCCCTGCCATTGTATTAACTCTCTGCTCCTGGATTTAGTGCCAATATTACACTCTAGGTCAGGTGCAAGGAATGTTTGACCTCGATTTTCTACAACTAAGGCCAGATTTCCTAAAAATGTAGTTGGTTCCCTTATATATGTAGCAGCTGATTTTGACTAGAGGAGATCCATTTCCTAGAGAGAAATTGCTTTGATCAAATAAATTGCATGAATCTCATCCACATGATTACTGCATTAGTTATATGAATGCTTATGTTTATTTTGCCAAGCAAAGAGATGGGAGAAACTAATTCTGGCTATTTATTTATTTATTTATTGGTTCGATTTATATGCTGTCCTTCTCCAGAGACTCAGGGCGGCTTACCATACACTAAGCAATAGCCTTCATACTTTTGTATATACCTGCTTAGTAGGGCTTTCACCCCCTCCAAGCGGTGGACTTTTTTAATACAAAGTCAGCTTATTGCCCCCACAATCCGGGTCCTCATTTTACCTACCTCGAAAAGATGGAAGGCTGAGTCAACCTTGAGCCTGGTGAGATTCGAACTTGCAGTAATTGCAGGCAGCTGGTGCTACTTAACAGTACTTAACAGCACTTTTAGTCTGCTGCGCCACCAAGGCTATGATATCGCATAGAATGTAACCCTGCAGTGGAAAAATACATTTGTATGTTTAGGTCAATTGAAGGTACAGGCAGTTCTCAATTTGCAACCATTTGACCTTTCAAAGTTACAACAGCACTAAAAAAAGTGACTTACCGTATGTCTGGCACTCACATGTTGACCATTGTGACATCCCATAGTCATGTGATAAAAATTTGGACACTTGGCAACTGGCATGTATTTAATAACAGTTGCAGCATTTCGGGGTCATATGATTGCCATTTGCAATCTTCCCAGCCAGTTTCCTACCAGCAATGTCAATGGGAGAAGCTGAATTCTCTTAATAATCATGTGATTCACTTAACATTTGCTGTGATTTGCTTAACAATGGTGGCAACAAAAATTCTGGCCCCAATTGTGTTCATAAGTCAAGGTCTACCTGTATGTCACTTGTCAAAAGATAGGATCCCATGAAGAAATCTGGCAGTAAACTATACTTGGTTTGTTCATTTTTTTAAACAAAAAAATTAATAATTTGAATAATGTGGGATAATTTTGAGATATGTAGATTTTATATAAATCAGCTAGCTACCAAGAGATGAATTCTCATGATTTTGAGTGCATGATTCCCTTTTAGGAGGGAACCAAGTATGTTAATTGATTCTTGTGCAATGTTTCATTTTAAACATAGCTTTATGGCGCATATGATCTGTTGTAATGATCTGAATCAACTCTTAACAAATGCATGGGCATTGATCTGATAGTCAATAGGTGTGTCCGGAGTAAAAACTATAATTTAAATTCTGGTTCACTGACTCAAAGATCACTACCAAGTTTTGTACGGAAGAAAAACAAATTGCAGAGGTGTCATGGGAATGTAGGGTTAATTGACATGCTCCCGAGCTATAGTTCTGCAAACTATTATTGCCACAGCAACCTCAAAAACACCTAAGAAGAAACTTATAGTCTTCAACCTCTTTGTGTTGAACAAGTATGACTGTAGAAAGCATCTCTTTAAATTTGCTTGCATAAGAATAAAAAACGTCATATAGTGTTGTGAAGAAGCAGGGTACTCGGTCAAATAGGCCTAGGATCATGAGTATAAGGCCTCCTAGATGTGGACCCTCAATAATAGAAGCTCAGTGGGTGACTTTGGGCTAGTTGCAATCTCTCTACCCAGTTTATCCTTATTTCCAAGAATTGTAGGAAGAATTGAAGGAAGGAACGCAAAGATCTTTCATTTCCTTGACCCACAGTGACATTCCTGTGAACTACCGTAAGTGGTGATCCAAAATCCCCAAGTGAATTTCCTTGGCCGAGAATGGACTTATGTCTGGATTTACTTGATGCTAGAGTAACAATTTATCTAGCTCACCATATTAGTTCTTAAAATTTTCCAAAGGTAAGGAGATGTAAATCTAGCAAATAAATAACTAGAGGCAGAACTTCAACAAATAACCACGCCCTCTTCTTCCTGCTATTTTTAACCTGCACAGATATGATGCCATGAGAGCCGGCTGGGTGACTTTGGGCCAGTCATTCTCTCTCAACCCAACTCACCTCACAGGATTGTTACTGTGGGAAAAATAGGAGGAGGAAAGAATATTATGCATGTTTGCCGCCTTCCGTTATTGATAAATACAGTAAGGGAGAGATTAAAAAAACCCCTCTTAAGATAAAATAAATAAATTAAAAATATTGTAATGCAGTTCTATGCTTGCATACCCAAAACTAGATCCCTGAGATCCCCAATAAGCATCCAGCCTGCATTACTTTTCAAATGGACATCAGATAATAAGTAGAAAAACCCTGAAGTTGGGTGACACCGCCTAAAGAATCCGAAATGGAATTTCAGCTGCATGCAATTATCCTAGGTTGCTGGGAGTACCGGGTTTGGCCTGGAGGTGAAAGCTTGGAGAAAGCAGATGCTACTTCACTGAGATTGTGCAGGCATTAGCACTGGCTTTATTTATTTATTTTTCATAAATCCCAAGTTGTAGTTTTGGCAGCAGAGCCCTTGATCACTGAGAGTGGGTTTTGAGATGCACTGAAACATTTCCCCCGATATACAGGCAGACAACAGATTTATGAGTTTTAATATCTCTTGCAGTGGAAACATTGCTTTCCATGAGTTATAGACACACACTCTCTCCCTCCCTCCTTCCCTCCCTCCCTCCCTCTTGCTCTCTGTCACACACACACACACACACACACACACACACACACACACACGTGACATATTTGGGACTTGTACATGAATGCCTGTTAGGTTTCTCCCTCACCTGGATAAATGTGTTTTAAATACTGATCCTCTGCTGTAAATAAAGCTTATTAAATGCAATGATTCATCCTAGCCAGTGCTAAATAATATAGAGCAGCAGCATGGAACAAACAAAGTGTGAAATCTGAGGGAAATGGGCAGTTAAGAAATATGAAATATAAATCAATAAAATTACATTATATAATTATATGCATTACAAAAATATTTGAATTACAATTCTTCAATACCTGAAAGGAAAAAAAGGGAAGATTTTTTGGATTTGAGCAGACCAGACCTGAGCATCAAAGCTTAGCAAGGTAGGCCTGCCCTCTGGAATGGACATCCAGGACTGTTGCCTAGACTTGAAAGTAATGAAAGAACCCCAGAGAAGGCAATGGCAAACTTCCTTCTATAACATTGCCAAGAAAACTGCATGGACACATCTATGAGTTCACTTCTGTAAAAGACAGAAGCAGGTTCCAGATTGCCTATTAACTGTAAATATTTAATTTTAATTGCATTTGCATTTCTTCTCAAATACACACTCCTAATTCTGATAGTGCCATTAAAGTTCAGAGCTCATGGTTGCATATATTCATGTAGAGGGGGAAAAAAAGATCCCATCAAAGAGAACTAATTTTTCCTTCTCATGATAAGGAATTTTTTTTTAAAAAAGGAATTCCTTTGAGAATTGTAAATAACACTGTAGTAATATTAAAAAGCAAAAGAGATGAGCTGGGTAGAAGGTTGGTAGCCACATTGTAATTCAGATATTTCCTGAAAAGAATTCTTGAACGTTTCTACTGTACCAGGATAACCGTTCAGAGCACCAAATCTAATCATCTTAATAATGCTTATGTCAGCCGTGAGGGACAAGTAGATATAAGAGTTCTCTTACAGCAGATTTGAAACGGAAAAACTTGAAAAAAAGGGAGAGAAAACAGGGGACTTCAAATGCCTTCAGATCCAAAGCAAGATAAAAGCCCAACCATCAAGAGCTTCTTTTAAGGACAAAAGAGCTATCTCAAGATGCATGAGGAGCTTAACTCATTCTTTCTATGCTGCCATCCTAACAGAAAGGGCTCAGGCAAATTGCTATTTGCTTCTCCTGGGAAACTACTATTTGTAATACTGGTTGTTGCTGTCTTCTGCCAACTAACAATTGCAGAGAGGAGGTAAGGGCAATAGATTGAATTTAGACCAATTTAGAAGAAGAAACAATTTGTATATTGCAGTGTAGAGCTGATGATCTCCTCCTTGTTTCATGAAATGTAGCATTTGGCCTCCAAACTAAACTACTTACATGGGGGGTGGGTGGGCGGTGGGGATGATCATATTTTAATTCTAAGTATAATAGGATGGAGGCAGAGATTTCATTTTAAGATTCTGGGGCTGAGAAGGAGGTTTTTCATGGAACACAATGCCTATGGCTGGATTCTGGATATTTGATATAAAGAAATATAAGGCTGCCATATATAAAGCCACTAGTGGATTTAAATTGCACTCCAAAAACGATCTCATTACAAAAACCCTACAAAAAGCCTTGTATGGTTTTCAGTGCCCTTTAGAATTACTGTCCTGAGATGACATGGCCTATGAAAAATAATAGTGAAAAGAAGGCTCAAGATAAATAACTCAATAATTTGAAAGAGATGAATTGAGGAAACCAACTGTCAGCCCCATTAGGTGGGCCTGACCAGTAAATCAATTCCACAGGAAAGCTAAAACTACTTTTATTCAAAGTGGCTAATAGAAGTCTGATTCTGTTGTGCCTTCTCCCCTTGTTATATGCTTGTGAATTATGTTTGAACTTCTTCCACATATGGTCCTAAGATACATTTCAACCCAAGTTGCTTTGATAACAGATCTCGTCTATCTTCATCAAGATTATCTTCCTTATTTTCTACACGAGGTGTGAAAGGGGGAAATGGAAACACAAAAGAGTTTCATAACAATTTTCCTCGTATATTTTTATAACACATTTTTTTCTTGTATCTTGATCAGGGCAGATAGGTGTACATTTTTTCCCTTTGTTTTTCTTTTTTGGAACCAAGGTGGAGGCTACTGTGTATTTTTGATGGAAACAGGTTTTTTGAATAAGCAGCATTTGGCAACAAGAGACATGGAGCACATGAAGATGTGCATGTATCCTATTACCAGAAAATCCATTTTAATAAGCACATTTGTACTTTTGGGGGTGGGAAAGAATGCCACTAAAATTAAAGTCAGCTGAAGCAAAAAGCAGGAACAAAAGCTCAAAGTGCTTTTGCACAGAAGCGGATGTGAAGTGTTTTGAAAACAAGAGTGCCGATCTGCTTGATTTCTATTTGTAGTGTAGTGTAGTGTATAGGGCTGAATCTAGAAAACAATCACTAAGGGTAAGTTTGAGAGGGATTGCCACTTTTCTTCACAGCAGGGCTCATCTGCTTTAACAGCTACAGGATAGGCAACAAATGCAGAAAATGCTACCATTTGCAGAATTTTGCAGCCCACATCTGGTTGCTCTATTGCTTTGATCTTGAAATGTGAGAATGGGCAGAAATGCTGAGAATGGGCAGAGAGGATCATTAGCAAATCAGTTGTTCTTCTAGGTCAGGGCTGTAAAATTCGTGGCACGCTGGCCAGATGCATTGTGTGCTGGCCACACCCATGCCTGATTTAGCAAAGGGGGAAAAGGTCCCGATACGTCACGTGACAACGCTGTGACAAAGTGAGTTTGACAGCCCTATTCTAGGTGATCTAGAGGTGGAACTCAATGCCCTGTTCTTTTAGCAGCTCCCAGAGTAATAGTAATAATAATAAATCACCTTGTTTCCATGTTATACAAAACATTAGAAAAGTCACGTACTAGTGACTCCTTCCATCCACATTTTTGATCCCATGTTAGGTGCTTGCAATGGGTGAAGCAGGTTTCAGAATACTGTATTTGTGCAGCAGAAACAACATGCTCCGTCTTGAGGAGAAACAACAGCCTCAGTCTCAATGTGGGCTTAGAAGTAAGGAGATGAGACTAATTTGCTTCCTCATCCTCATTTCGAAGAAAGTAGCTTCAGTGCTTCTGAGCACCTCATGTTTTCTTGAGCAGTTAGGCAACTGCTTTGCTCCTCACTCCTCACTCTATGAAATACTTTGTTTCTTTGAGCTACTTCAGAAGGAGCTTCAGTCAAATGTTCATCAAAATGAAGTGCTCCATCAAAACTTCATAGTGTCTTATTTTGTACATGATTGTGGCCATTTGTCAAAAAGTAACAATTGGAAAGTTTGCGTTAGGAGAATTTATCTAGCTGGAAAATTATAATTCAAGTTTTTTTATGAAACACATTGAAGTGTATAACTGAAATTACAGCATATTAGCATTTTATATTCTATTAGATTTCCTCCTAGGTTTTACTATTAAGAGTTCCTATAAAAAAATCTTAACTTTTTAGTATTATGGTATTGTGTTGGTAATGCTGGCTTTAAGAGCCTTTTCTTTTCTTTTTTTCTTTTTAGATTTCATAGGCTTCATTGTTATTACCGAGAAATACTAAGTATTTTATTTCAATAGCTAAAATAAAAGATATGCATACACTGGCATTTTTTGCAATCATTGTGCTTTTCATAACAGCTTCTACCATGTTTGTACTGCCGTGATGGAAATGAGAAGTGCCATGTGGGACTGATCCAAGCTATTTCCCTCCATTTCATGTCCATCTAATTCTTCCCAGGTGCACAGTAGCCCAGGCAAAAGCATGCTGAGGTAAAAATGGCAAATTTACGTCTGTTTTTCCTTCATGTTGTTTCAAAGTCCTAAGCTGCTACTGAAACTTTTTTTCCCCTGGGGACTGCCTTGAAATGGAACCTCTTGAATAATATACACTCTAAACTGGATCTCTCTTTGTGTTTGTGTGTGTGTGTTTGTGTGTGTTTAAAAATAGTTGTCTTAGGAAACAAGAAGTAGGATTTAGGAGACAAGAAGTAGGATGAGCAAAGTGGTCCTACTTATGGGAAAAATAGACCATTTACGACTCGACCATTTTCGAATTGTTGTAAAAGAAAATATTAGCATTTCAAATGCACTCAGCTGAGCTGAAAATAGATCAACTTATTTCTTGAAGAGAGGCAATGTTGTTGGTTCACAAAAGTCTGGAGCTAGTTTTCAACCCTTTGCTCCATCTCTTCAGTCCCATTCACTTCACACTATGTAAAATATTTTGTACAGATCTGGATATAAAAGTTAACAGAAGTTACATTTCTAAAAATATGGTAGTCTAACAACTGCTGACTGCACACCAGAAGTGCTGAAAGCACTGCTAATCAGTTGTACACAGAAATAACTTTCCAACCCCCCCCCTTCTACAAATATTTCTGCTAAATTATTACCACATTATTTTCTTGACATTTTTCCTTCTGAATTATGACAGACTCCTTTCAACTTCCCCACAATTTATAGCCCAGAAATTAAAACAGGGCATATGTTTCAGCAGTCGAGCCCTGTGCATGTCCAAATCCCTTCCATAAATTTTATTTCTATGGCAAGACCTGATTTCCAGGTTTGGCCCGTCAGCTGAAACACAAAGTTTATATTTTTGGTTTTTATTGCAGGAATGTTGACTCAATACAATAAGATACCCATAAGATACTTGGAGCAACCAGAAAATACTATCTTAGTATTTTATGCTGCAGATTGTACGCACATAGCTATACAGCCTATGCTTCCATTCATGAACAGAAAAATAACAAGGAAATTCATATATCAGTTATATGGCTCACTCTGATATGAACTGAAGCTAAGGTTTGCACTGAATTCTCAAATAAGGGAGACCTGAGTATGAGCTGAATGTAGCCATTACTTTTAGGAGAAACATTACTAAGCTCCAACTAGAATTTATGTAATATCTTTCCTTCATTTGGGCAAAACCCAAAAGCCAAGAAAAGAGTTAAAAATAAAAAACAAACAATGAAGATGAGACTGTCGTCTAATCTCCAAAAACCAGAACAGAATGAAGGTACTTGAATTCTACAAGAAGCAGAGCTTATGCATGCATCGTGGTTTTATTCCAATCATGTGGGATGAATGTTCTGTAAGAGTTTACACTTTTACTCCTATAAGATGTAAAGACTTTATAATTTGCATTTAAGCAGTAGAAGAGGAGAGCTCTTATACATGTTGCCTACACCCTCCAGGGAGTTGTACATGTAGTCCTCGACTTATGGCCTGTCACTTAGCACATCACCCAAAAGATATTCATGACTCAGTTCCAAATGATCCCCATTTTATAAATGCAGCATACTGCAATCACATGACCACAATTGCCAAAAGTTAGCTTTTATTCTTTTCTAGAGGAGAGGAGTTGAATTTTCTAGTCTCTCTGACAGCCAAATATCTATGATCATAGAGACAGAGGACCCAGCAGTCAGATGGCAGTCCTGTGGGGCCAACTGGAGTGCAGAGATCGCCAACCTCTGGAGATTCTTCCATATACTGTGAGTTGGGATCTTCAGCCATGATGGCAAGGAAAATTTTCATTCTAGATAACTTTAGTCTGGCTTCTGCCTACCTCAGCAGCAGAGTGCCATTAAATTGGAGTTTCTGATATGAGGAGATGTCGTCACCAAAGTTAGAAGGATATCTTCATAATGTGGCAAATAAGCTGTGAGGAGAAACTAGTGATACCAGAGGGGTAAGTGAAGGAAGTTTTTCACTCCATCTTGGGTTTTAATAAGTCAATAAACACAGCATAGCATCCTGATAAATGTTTTTGGAGCAAAATCCACAAATCTTGCTATATTATCTGCAATTTCATAAGAGCACTGAGAACTAGAAAGTGCTATGTTGTCAAGGAGAGCCAACTTAATGTTACTTAATATGTTGATAAAAATATTACAGTACAATTGTATCCATTAAGCAACAGATTACTGAATTACTCCATCACTGTAAATGATACTTTACAATAGTTTGCAAGGCGGAGATTTGATTTCTAGAGCCATTTCCAACTGCATTGGAAAACAGATATAAATTTATATTTTAGGGATAAATAACAGTCAAAACCACAACCAAATTATTGAAAGATTTATTTATTTTCTGCACACTCCTGATATGAAACTCTCAAGAAATTTCTACAGAGACAGAAAAATTAGAAATCGTAGGCAGAGGAAGTTTTTCAACCAGGTCAACTATTAAGTATTTATATGTGCTGTTATATGGTCTAGCTTTGATGATAAGATCAACAATTGAATTAATTCTATGTACAGTAAGCATGTACCTTATGGAGCTTTCTTTCTATATTTTTCTCTGTTATGTTTGGTTACTTTAATTACACGAACTATTTAGGTTTTTCCACTCCATTATCATCATTCAGTAGAATCTTTTTTTCTTTTATATTTCACTATTTTAGCAATAAAAAAGGTAAAATAAAAAAGGTAAAATAAAAAATGACTACATGTGTGTGCATCGATGAGACTTGATTATAGTGCAGCCTACAATCCCACAATATACAATGTAAGCATTGTAAGAAAAAAAATATTTATACTGTTTTATTAAAACAGTAATATTGATTTGGGTTATTTATGAAATTGATTTATATGGCTGCCCATCTCTCAGTTGCAACTCTGGGTGACTAGCAACACATTAGAAACAATAGACAAAGCAGTCTATTAACAGAAGATGTAAAATACCCCTTATAATGTTCATTCGTGATGTTGTATCTCTTTCAATTTTGAGGTCCCTGACAACCTTTAAGAATGATCAAGTTTTAAGGAATCTCTGCAATATCCCAAGGAAGAAGCTCCTTTTTTACTCTGGAGTTAAGCTGGCCCCCAGGAAAATGCCTATTGATGGATACAGTTATGAATGCAGATCCAGTGGTGGAATTCAAATTTTTTTACTACCGGTTCTGTGGGTGTGGATGTTTGGGTTGGTGGGCGTGGCCTGGTGGGTGCGGCAGGGCAAGGATACTGCAAAATCTCCATTCCCACTCCACTCCACTCCAGAGGAAGGATACTGCAAAATCCCCATTCCCTCCTCACTCCTGGGGGAAAGATATTGCAAAATCCTCATTCCCTCCCCACTCCTGAGGAAAGGATATTGCAAAATCTCGACTCCTACCCCACTCTGGGGCCAGCCAGAGATGGCATTTGTCGGTTCTCCGAACTACTCAAAATTTCCACTACCGGTTCTCCAGAACCTGCTGAATTTCATCCCTGATGCAGATCAATTCACCTTGTAAAAGGTATGCCTTATTGTACATGTTTAGAATAATGCACATACTTTTGCCTGCCCTTTCCTTATTATGTATACTCTTTCACAAACATTATTGTGCCTTAATTCATATTTCTTTGTGGGTGCTTTTATCTCAAGTGGGGAATATTTTCTTTTAATTCTAACCCAAGTCACAAGACTCTCAGGAGTGAAGTTATTTGTTCAAACACAGATTCTAGTTTGGCGATGAATGTGGGAAGTACAAACGGGATACATTTGTTTAACATTTGGCTCCAAGCCTGAAGACACCAGGGTGTGAGCCAAAATGGAAGAGTGTCACAGCTGGGGAGCTAATGGTGCCTCAGGCTCCATTGCCAAGTCTGACTACATTGTTCCTTTAATTAAAGACCAAATCCTGGATATGACAACTGAGCACTTAATGGAATAGGAATAGACATATATATGTAGAAACAGAAAATTCCCATATTGCTTTAAAAGAAAAGAATAATCTACCTATGTTTCTCTAGGACTGAAGGTTTATTGTTTCTTTTTTGAATTTTTTTATTTTTTCTCCAAAGATAAAATACAAAACATAAGATAAAAACAACAACAAGAAAAAGAAAACAAGAATACAAAACAAGATGCAAAAAAAGAAGAAAAACCTTGTACATAATGAATATAAACTTAACATTAAACATATAACCTCCACCCTGGTTGAATGCTGATACTTGTATCTCAAACAAATCTAATAGGTTCTCCCCTTTGTATTATGGGTCTACAGAGAGTTATACATTTTCCATCTATGCTTGCTAAATTACTACTTTACATAACGTTCTTTTAACAAATATTCCAAATATACAAATCTATTGTTTGTTAATCAAGTTGACAAAAATATCTATTTACTGTAAGAAAGCTGTTAACTGTTAACCCTTCTGCCAAAAAAATTAAATTTCAAAGCCCTCTGTTAACAATCCATTATTATATTCTATTTATGTAACTCATAGAAACTCCACAAATAGTTCCCAATCTCTTATAAACTTATCCAAACCATTGCCTCTAATGAAATCAATCCAGTTAGTTTCACTGTCTCTGCCAACTCAGTCAATTTCAAAATCTGAAGTTATTGTTATGTTCATTAATTTCAGAAGTTTCTGAAGAAAATAACATAAGTAAATAAAGGACTCTCTCAAACTAAATTTGAGGCCTATATAATTTTTGTGGAAACTATGGTTTACTATCACCTTCTAGAATATTCTAGAAAGTTCTTTCAGTTTCTCAGATAACCCTACAGTTCTTTTTTCCCCCTAATAGCCAATTAAGAATCTAATTATCAATCAGCTTTTATTACCTCCTTTAGTGACCTGGAGCTGAGCCTGGCTTAAGGGAGTCTTTTTAATTTGTTATAGATTCTCAGTATATATGCATTATACACTAACTAAATCAAATCAAGGTACTGACAATGGATTAACTTGACCCACACTCCTTTTCAGGAAAAAAATATTGTGTATCTCGAATATTTAATGTTACAGAGGCTGCCCAAACTTTTTCTGGAAAGTTCACCTGATCCGTCTAGAACTATTGAAATCTGGGATTATTTTAGTCATTGTTCTCAATCGTTCATATTTTCAGGGTTTCCTTTTTATAATATTCTATCAGTCTAATTCTTCTTGAAATGTGTTGTTCACAAGCCAATGTACATAATATTTGTTTTCCTCTTCCTCCTCTGCCTGCATCTTTGGGTCACAAACTAGATAAGGTAAAGGTAAAGGTTCCCCCGTACATGCGTGCTAGTCATTTCCCACTCTAGTAGCGGTGCTCATCTCCGTTTCTGTCTGAAGACGTCTCCATGGTCACGTGGCTGGGATGACTAAATGCTGAAGGCGCACGGGGCACTGTTACCTTCCCATCAAAGTGCTCCCTATTTTTCTACATGCATTTTTTGCGTGCTTTCAAACTGTTAGGTTGGCAGAAGCTGGGACAAGTAACGGGAGCTCACTTCATTATGCGGCATTAGGGATTCAAACCGCTGAACTGGCGACCTTCTGATTGACAAGCTCAGCATCTTAGCCACTGAGCCACCGCATCCCTGTATTGTTTTATTTTGCCATTAGTGATAATAGAATTCTCTATTAGAATAGAATTCAAGAATGCATCATCTGAGGCCTTAATATCAGGAAATCAGTCATTTTTGCAGTTCATGTCAACATCCATAGAACATTTAAGAAATTATGGATTCCGTACAAGTTTCAACATTTTTTTTTCATAATGTAACTCAGCAGTTATTATGTGTACATAGATTTTGTGATCAGAATAATATTTTTAACAATGGACTAAGGTTCTTTGTAAAACATTAAAGTTAATTTTTAAATCATTCTTTGGCACAATCTATCAGAATTCTGGATATGTTTTTTTATGAATGAAAAACTATCTACTCTACTATCTCCACAAACATTTGGCCTCAATCAATGGTTTATAAAAGGTTCCCAGTGCCAGAGGGGAGGGAGGAGGGAGGAGGGAGACAGTAAACTATTATTTCAGTTTTAGTCTTTTATGAAAAAAATTGAAGATTATTAATCAATCTATTACAGTCACAGACCAGTACAAAATTGAAAATCATATTTTTAGGGATTCCCCCCCCCCCCTTCGATTTCAGGCAGGTAATGCAAAAAATATACTGCTGAAAATTATTTGAGTCAGCAGTTCTAAACTTACTTATCTGTTAACTAATACACTGAATCTGAAGCTTTTTGGAGAGAAAGAGAATATATGTGTGTGTGTCTACATTTATACTGTACCTACATGCATGCAATACCCATTTTCAAACTGGAAAATAATTTTCAGGGAGTGTATAGGATTTCTCTATAGTGTTACGTATTCTCAAATTAGAAAAAGGCTTGATAGCACAGATGTACTGTATGTAATTCATTTTGTGCTGGTATGCATCAAAGAAATGTGTCTGTTCTGTTGACAGCTATTGATTTATGATGATTCACATATAAATGCATAAACTTCCGTTTGTGCAGCTGCAGATATTTCTAGAAAATAAAATAAGAAAACAATTGCACTCAAATAGTGGTGCCTGGTGGCGCAGTAGACTAAAGCAGTGTGATTAATATTCAGCTGCCTGAAATTACTGCAAATTCTAATCTCACCAGGCTCAAGGTTGACTCAGCCTTCCATCCTTTCTAAGGTAGGTAAAATGAGGAGCCAGATTGTAGGGACAATAAGTTGACTTTGTATAAATATACAAAAGCATGAAGGCTATTGCTTAACGCATTGTAAGCCGCCCTGAGTCTCCAGAGAAGGGCAACATATAAATCAATTTTTTTTTAAAAAACAACCCTGGAAGAACAAGGGGACACTTTTGTCTCCAGTAACCTTCTCTAAAGGGACTTCAGATTTATAACCCTGTGTTCAGCCTTGCAGGCATTTTGTGCAACCTATATTCTACACTGAGATACTGTCACAGTTTAATCCAGGCCTGCTAACTCACTGCTGGCATGGCTGGTAGTGGCTGCTCTAGAAGTGCCTTGGCCAAGTTTCTCTGGGCTTGCTGACAAATACTGCACTGCAACTGGTTTCAGTTTCTGCCTTTCTTTCCTGCCATTTTCTGATGTCCTAAGTGCTGAACAGCACCAGGA
The DNA here is from genome assembly GCA_012654045.1 of Ptyas mucosa. Taxonomy (NCBI): domain Eukaryota; kingdom Metazoa; phylum Chordata; class Lepidosauria; order Squamata; family Colubridae; genus Ptyas; species Ptyas mucosa. The sequence continues at coordinate 22,813,708 of WNWU01000012.1, forward strand.
GGCCTGCATGGGACAATGGTTTCACCTTGCCTGATCTGCTATCCTCCTCTCTCTGGTTATGGCAGGCAGAATGAAACCATCGGAAAGAGTTCAAGATGAACCACTTGACCTGCTAATATTAAGTGAGGAAAATTTCAGCAGCCTCACCAAGAGGATTTGAATTGATGACATCCTTTTCATCTTGCCCTTTTCCGCATGAAAGACAAACTGCAATCATGCTGGGCTTCAAAGCTGAGGCCTAGATAATTTTATCTAGGCAATATCTGGACTGTACAGCGTACTGGCATATTTCATCCCTCCTTTTTTATAAATGATCTATATGCAATGTCCCCTCCTTGAGCACTGCCATCCACAGCCATCTTGGGGTTGTCTGTGTCAGAAGAGAAGAACATGTCCTGTAGGGCCTCAAAACCATTCGATATTTTCTTTTTATTACTCCCAATTTTGAACCAACGAAACCCATATTTTTCCAGATACAGATGGACCAGTGAAACCAAGGGCCCTTTTTTCCTTTATTGAACATGGTGAAACTGACAAGAACTCCATGAGCTTCCGTACCCCAAGAAACAGAAGAAAAATGAAAATGTGGCCTTTGATTTTACTTTTTTCACTAATCACCAAGAGACATGCCAGGTGGATAACAAGTTCAAAGGCAAATGAATTGGAAGTCAGTGGAGGCGGTCTCAGGCAAAAACTTTATTGGTGGATCCCAGATGTCTTCAAAGACCCATCAATGGAAAGGAAAGAGATGGCCATTGTTTTACTGATGCAGATGGGAAGGACAAAGAATACACCAATCAGAAACTGTGACAACTTCTTTCTGGATACGAAGCCTGACCACATTGTTATCAAGCTGGAGAACAGATAAAAATCTGGATAGCAATAGCTTAAACAGCTTCATCTTGAGCCACTTTTAGCATGTGAGACAAGCAGCATAAGGTAAGTCACTGCTGCAGAAATGTCTGAAAAGCAGCAGGTGACAGACAAGGGTAGATACCTGCTCCACCCTGGCACTACCTTGGTCTGCTCTGTTCCTCCGGTACACTTCCTACCAGCAGTTTCCTCCCTGAAGAACTAAGGAACAATTATAGAAGTTTCATAAACTTATGAAGATTCATAAACTTTTCTGATATTTAGCTTTAAAATTATAAATGGAACAGATGAACTTGAGGAGGCTGTGTGTATGTTTCATTCTTCTTTTACTATAATCCTAACCTTTCTATAATGCATGTTAAAAATGAAGATAAAGTCATTTGTGTCACGAGTATTTTCAGGGTTGCTGCGGCTACATGATTAGCCACAAAAGAGGTATGGCCTCAATCAACCCATCTGCTGTAAGCAATTACCTGCAAGCCTTCCCCGCCCTAGATAATTGCAGGTTTGCTCACAATATAAGCAAGGACCTTTCGGCTTGCTACTTGGGCCTTGACAACCGGTCAGGCCTGATCCAGCTAGTGTTTACTGCTGGAAGAAGACTGCAGAGCCCAGCATGATGCTGTAGAAGGGAGGAGATGCAGATAAGGACTCCAGACGCCGGCTGCTGAGATACTCCCACAGATGCTTGTGTTTTTGCTGTTTTTAAGCACACAAGCCAACGGTTAGGTTGTGCTGGAAATTCTTCTCCACACAGACCCTCAAGCCACGTTGGTGCTTGAACTGCTTTTATTCTCAGGTGACTTTTTTATTGTGAAGTCTTCGCTGCTGCCCTTCGTTTGCCTTGATGACGTGTCAACGCCAAAGACGTCCACCTTTGTATTAACCTTTGTTTCTTGTGAACTGTTTTTGGTATTGTGGAGAGGAATCTAGGGAGATAGCCTGGCTTCACATACCCAGATAAGACTTTGCTTTTAATGTGGTTTTTAAAGGCACAGTGTCTTTTTAAGTATTTTAAATTATATATTTATTCAAGGCTCCTTTGTCGGCTTTATTTCAATCCCAGTGCGTTTGCCCATGAGCTGGTTTGCGGTCCGGGGTACCCCTCAACCCCACTCCCCACAATTTGGAAATGGAATAAATATTTACAAGTCTTGAAATTTGAGCCAATTCATCCCTTTTGTAGAATGTTAATTCAGGAAAATATATTTCACTATCCCCAATATAATTAGAAAACCCATGTTTCTTTGCAAAGCCAGATAATCCTAATGTAAAATAATCTGTGTCCACATTCATTTACTTTGAAATGAACGAATTAAACAGACATACTGGACAGTTGCCCTTTAATTTTCTAGGTATAGCGCAACTGGAATTAGTATAATATGAACCAGCCACTGAAAACAGGAAGGCTGATTCATTGCAGGCAAGGAATTGTGTGGGGTAGTTAAGATGGAAAACCATAAACAGTTTTAATATCTTCCTTGTTCTTTAGTAGCAATGAATTAAATACAGATGTGTAGTTTTCCTAGTCTTCAAAAGTAAGAACACTGAATTCTGCTATTGTTTAATGCCATTATCATGCCTGTTGCACTTGAAAAATTCCATACATGGTTGTAATTTCCATACAGAAATGGGTAGAATGCACATGTGTATTCTACATGTGAAACAGGTAGATTTCTCCTGTATCAACTACATAGGATAGGAACACCAATCAAACACTATTAATTGTTCAAGTACTGAAAGTCTTTGCTGGTATCTTAGATTTCCTGGTAAATTGTAGGCAAGTTGGGTGGCTGGGAGATTGTGAAAAAATCCTTAACAGTGCTAATGAATCAATTGTTTGATCGTTGTTTTGGTTCCAACCTCTTTCGCCCATTTGCTAGGTTTCTGATACACATTCCCCAGTATGAAGAACAAGAACAAAATGCTATGAATTATAATAATATATTGATTGCCTCTAATCTTTTAGGATTACATTGAGATACCAATTGTGAAAGAGAATTCAGATTTCTCAAGCATGGCATTTTAGTTATAGGATTATTATTATTATTATTATTATTATTATTATTATTATTATTATTGGTAGGCCTTTGTTCTCTTGAAGAGATTGGACAGCCGTGTGTCTGGAATGGTATAGGGCAGTGATGGCTAACCTTTTTGCCGTTGTGTGCCAAAAATGAGGGGAGCGCAGGGGGGTCGCGCCCACGCGTGCCCACACCCATAATTCAGTGCGCCCCACCCCCCGCATGCGTGCGTGACACTCCTGCACTCCCCCCGCTTTTGGCACTCGATGGCATGGTGGGTCCAGTAGGCCTGTTTTTTGCCCTCCCCAGGCTCCAGATGCTTTCTTGGAGCCTGGGGAAGGCAAAAACAGCCTTCCCCATCCCCCCAGAGGCCAGAAACGGCCCACTTGCCGACTTCCAGTGGGCACGGAAGGCCTGAAAATCAGCTGGCTAATGCTGAGCTAGGGCAACACTTGCGTGCCCACCAATATGGCTTCACATGCCACCTGTGGCACGGGTACCATAGGTTTGCCATCACGGATATAGGATCTCCTGCAGGAGCAGGGGGTTGAACTAGAAGACCTCCAAGATCTCTCCCAACTCTGTTATTCTATTAAAGAAGATTTTAGGGCACTTCAGAGCAACAAGAAATGGTGCTAGGGGCTATAGGGGAAAGAAAATATTTGTAAAATTAATCCTATAGACACACTCACACAAACACACAAACACCCCTTCCAAAAGAGCATCTTTCTCTTGGGTTCTTCTATAAACCAAAGAAGATTTAAAATGTCCTAAACCTATCTTCTAAAATTTAAAAAATAACAGCAACTCAGTCAAAAACAATTCTTCAGTTATTTTTAGGAAATGCTCATGTTTGAACAATAGGAAACCGTCAGAAGGAGGGAAAGCCTCCCTTATTCTAATCTGGCTCACAGATGCTAGTAGGCAAAACAGATGTGAAAGACCAATATACCGAATGAAGCCCCAGCAGTGTTTTGATCATACTGAAAAGCTAATCAGCCCTGGAAAGCCGTTTCATCCAAAGCTGCTTATATTATCCAGTATTGGTTTGTATTTTCTATTCGTATAAACCCCTCAGGAGCTTTCAGAAAAAAAGAAAAAGATTGCGATATGGATTATTCTCTGAGTAGGGATTATTTTCATGAAAACTAAAGACATTATGATATTAGTAAAGTTAATGAGATACAAAAGTTTATTTAAAACTACTAAGTGCCGTATGTATGTATATGTGTTCCGATGCCCACTCTCAAAACCATATATATATATATATATATATATATATATATATATATATATATATATATATATGTTTTTCTTTCTTTTTCGTAGGTTTTATGTGTATTTCTCATTAGCCAGGTTCTACCTACGTAAGCCAAGATTTTATGCAGCACTAGTTCAGTGAAATCTCATTCACAAGTTTCTGGGCTTTTTTTCCTTTTCTTTTCTTCTGGCAGCCAGCAGACCTTTTGCTGCCCATTGGGAGAGGTCTACGAAAAAGAAAGAAAAACAAATATTGTACCTTTACAGGGAGGATACATGAGGTGAGGGTGTGTCTAACTGATGAAGCCTTATAAGGCAGAAATAGATCTATCTTAGTCTCCCAATGGGCAGCAAAAGGTCTGCTGGCTGCCAGAAGAAAAGAAAAGGAAAAAAAGCCCAGAAACTAGTGAATGAGATTTCACTGAACTAGGGCTGCATAAAATCTTGGCTTACATAGGTAGAACCTGGCTAATGAGAAATACACACACACACACACACACACACACGTGTGTGTGTGTGTGTGTCTAAAACCAGATATCATATATAATGTGTGCCATTGTACAGAAAAGTGACAATAAAGGTTGTCCTGTCCTGTCCTGTCCTGTCCTGTCCTGTCCTGTCCTCTCCTCTCCTCTCCTCTCCTCACCCCACCCCACCCAATCTCATCCTATTTTATCATCATCATTGGTGTTCAGCTAACTATCAATTATGATGTGATAAAGCTGAAAAAGTTAAAGCAGCTTAGTGCATTATATATTTCAATTGTATGCCTCTCTTTATATTTGAAAAACATTGCTCAAGCTAAAAGAAAAGAAATATTTAATGCAGAATATAACAATAAGAGCTATAACAGGATATTAAATCAGAACCAAGAATTTTTGAACTAAGATTCTTTTTATGAAGTGCTACTTTAAACGTTCACTATCACATGTTATTTTATAGGGTACATTTTCAAGTTGCAGTAACTCATTTGAGCATGTCAGTCTCTGAAGCCTGATTTTGTAAGAAGAAAAGTTTACTTTTTCTTGAGATGCAAATAATTGGAATCTATGTGTTTCAGTCAAAAGGTGTATTCCAGGGTCCTTCATTGAGGATGCGACTTTAAAAACAAAAATGCTGTAGCTCCAGCTATCAAGTGAGATGTAGTGTTGGCTCTGTATTTGGGATTAAAGGCTATATGATCCTGGCATAGGTACTTCAGTAGAAAAGAAGTCTTAAAGAATGAAAGTTATAAAAGCATGTAAGGAATACTAAGAGAATATAGCGTGACTTCAGAACACCAATGTTTGTAAAATGGTAAGATGCTGTATCACAGCGAAGTTGGTGGGTTGCTCTTCACAAGCTCTTTTCCAAGTTACCTCTTCACTCTTTCCCCAAAGATACAATATATCTAGTTGGGGATTAATCAAAAAGATAGTAGAGAAAGTTTGCAAAATGAACTTTTTTTTTGCTCTTTGCAATGAAGTCATTTAAAATTGTATGCACACTTTATTGTTGAGAGGATATAATCTTCTTGTCTGCAGGATATTATAGTAATAATAACTTTGTATTCCAAAATATGAGTGGGCAGGCAGTAAAGGAACCACATTACCTAAAGTAAGCAGTAAGTTATCCTTTAAGAAGTAGATTTTTGTTTAAGTCAAAAAACAATATTATTTTTATTCCTCCATCTTAATGATCAAAGAGTCATTTTTAAACAATGGACCTTTTCCAGATCCTTCCATAAATAGTTTAGAGTACCATAACTGTGTAGCAGCAACCATATTAACCAGGTTAATTACTACATATGGAAATAACCCAAAGCCAACAACTCAAAAGCTTTTAAAAATAAAAATTCAATATAATTGTCATAGACGTATCCAGGAAACATTTACATTCTGTTTGCAATCATTTAATCCAAAATATATTTCATAATTCTTTTAGGTGCCCTAAATATGCTCTTTGTAATCAGATGCCTCAATCGTTTGGCAAAACTCATATCCCAATTAGAAAAATGGATTCCTACTGACCTTGAAGTTTGGGTATTGCAACAGATATAGTTGGAAGCAAATGTATCGCATGAAAAACGAATAGGATTGCTTTAAAATGATTCGGTCATGAAAGGTCTTTATAATTAACTAACTGGAACTTGTGATTTGTTACTTCCGTGTTCTTTAAAGTCCCAAATCAGTCAGACTCCATGCCCCAGGACATCACTATTCTGGGAAAATAAAGCTTCAAATGTCTGTCTGCTTCCGACATCCCTCGTTAGAAGCAAAAAAGTGATATATACCCAAAGGCTTAGTGAACTTCTTTCTTTCCCCCCTGGAAAGTCTAAGATAATAGCTATGTTAAAAAGAGAAGGATTATGGTTCGCTTTGAAAATAATACATCAAATTGATCTTGCATTTGACATTCACATCATTTATGAACTGTATTTGGTGATTCATTTCTTATCGGAACTTTGTGGTGGCATAAATGATTTGGGCTTTTTTTTTTTCCTACATTAAAACCTGTTATTTAAGCAGCACGACAGAAAAATGCTACATACTACTTGAGGTTTTTTCCCACTTGCTGTGGGGGTGACAAAACGACATTTCCACGAATATAAAAAAAGCTACTGTTTTGAATGCCACATTAAAAAAAATTAGTTACTATTTCTAGGAGCATAGACTTCACTACTTATAATATGAAACTTCACTTGACATCCATTCATTAAATGAAACTATAAATCAATAGCAATAGCGCTTACATATATATATACCGCTTCACAGTGCTTTATAGCCCTCTCTAAGCGGTTTACAGAGTCAGCATATTGTCCCCAACAATCTGAGTCCTCATTTTACTAACCTCGGAAGAATGGAAGGCTGAGTCAACCTTGAGCCGGTCAGGATCGAACTCCTGGCTGTGGGCAGAGTCAGCCTGCAATACTGCATTCTAACCACTGTGCCACCACAGCTCTTATAAAGGGACTATAGTTGCCTATACAGGGGCTAGAGTTGCCTCACCGCCAGCCCCATGTTTCATCCCCCTTGCTCTATTGGCAACCATGTCTATTGTTCATTGTTGCACTTAGCTACGTATGTATGCTATCAAAATACAGTTTGTAACATGTTTCTTATTTTCATTCATAATTTGAATATTAAAGAAGCGGGTTTAATATTTTTAACCATTTTAGAAGGGTAAAAAAACCCACAACTTTATTCATGTTGTTGACATTACTATGTCATCTTCACATCCATCAAAGGACACAATGGATATTCTCTTTTTCACATCAAATTAAGTGCTCATACTTTTCCAGCAAAGGCAAGTCCTATAAGTAAATGTACATGTGATATCCACACTAGACAGAAGCCGTTGCTATTTTGTACTTGAGGAATATATGTATAATATCTACAGTAAATAAAAATATGATGTCCAATTTTCCCTGCTGGTCCTCATTCTCAGAAAAAACACAAAAATATTTTTTTTAAAAAAAATGCGAATCAGGATAATTATGTGAGTCTTTTGGGTTGGATGTCAAAGACCCTACATTGTTTTGGCCCTGCCTTTTTCTTGTTTTGTTGACCTGCACACCCAGTTTTAAGAAAATGCATACTCTGGAGAAACAGATGCCTGCCAAATATGTATGTAAAGAATCTCTCTCTGTAGAAAAATATGATGTTCAATAAATGTGATTGATTAATAAGTTAAGCAAATCTTTGGTAGTGATTAATGCAAATAAGTAATAGCAATAGCAATAGCACTTAGACTTAAGATACCACTTCATAGTGCTTTTACAGCCCTCTCTAAGCGATTTACAGAGTCAGCATATTGCCCCCAACAATCTGGATCCTCATTTTACCAACCTCAGAAGGATGGAAGGCTGAGTCAATCCTGAGCCGGTGAGTTTTGAACTGCCGAACTGCAGCTAGCAGTCATCTGAAGTTGCCTGCAGTGCTGCACTCTAACCACTGCACCACCTTGGCTCTATCTAATCTAAACAATGAATGTACTGAGGAATCTCTGTTATATCTGAGGCACTAGAAGGTTTCCAGACTGTTAATTGCATTTTTGCTCTCTTTAATTGTTGTTGTTATACAGTCACCAAGTCCTGTCCTACTCTTCACAACCCCATGGACAATAGTACACCAGGCTGCCCTGTCCTCCAGAGTCTCCTGGAGTTTGCCCAAATCCATGTTCATTGTGTTGATGACACTATCTAATCAACTCATCTTCTGCTGCCCCCTTCTCCTTGTGTCTTTAATCTTTCCCATTATCAGGATCTTTTCAACGAGGTGGCCAAAGTATTTGAGCTTCAGCTTCAGTATCTATGCTTCCAAAGAACAGTCAGGTTTGATTTGATCACCTTGCAAACCGAGAGACTCTCAAGAGTCTTCACCAACACCACAATTTGAAAGCCCCTCTTTTTAATACCATTTTATAATTGATATTTTTGTCTACCATGGATGCTTGAATGTATTACTGTATGGTTATGTTATAATTATTGTTAATTGTCAGGAGGTTTTTTTGGGAGATTATGGCACAATGCAAATATAATAAACAAAATTGATTCATGCAGTGTGTATAGAAAGAATAGATGAAAAATTTATTGGAGAAACAGTACAGCTCAAAGCATGTTTGCAATTAAGAATTTAACATTCCCATAGTTAAACTATCCTTGGATTTGCTTGAAGGAAGGGAGGCATTTTTCTGCTTGTTGAAAGCATTTTGGCAACTGTTAACAGTTAAAGATGGCTTTTGGAAGGATGAATATATTGCAAGATCTGCTTGTTGGTTTGTATACTGAATATTACTAATATTGGAATTTAAATGGCAGGACAGTATTTTTATTCCTGATTGTGATGGTTGTTCCAAAGTTTTCTGTCCCAGGAACTCAGCTAAGACTCAGCTTTATAAGAAAAACCCAAGAACTGCATTTCTGATTCTGTGTGCCAGGAATAATTTTCCTGCAGAAGAATAGTGGTCTGCTGACCTTCAAGATCAGTACTTATTTGCAAATTCTCTGGTGAGACTAAAAAAAATAATTATATACAAAAATCTGAAGTGAAAATGCCTTAAATGTTTACTTTTTTCAATTTAGGTTATTTGAGAGAATTACACTTGATCTTGTATTTCAACTGCACAAAAATAATCGAGAGAACATTCAAATGTATATATGAGGACCGGATATTAGACTGCTCACTCACTCAAAGCATGGCATTGGAAGTGAATGGAGTGGGGGAATGAGAAGACTGAGATTTAAGTGGTGTGGATGAATGGATGGGTTGTGAGAGCAAGTTCTGAATCCTAGTCTTAGGAAAGGTTCATGTGAATTCATGTAATTCTGTGCCAGATTACTCAAGTATTTGTCATCTATTAAAGCACTATAATATTAAAGGAACCTGTTTATTTTATAAACATTAATTACATTCTTTGTTTAAATGTTACAAAGTGACTGTGCTGTTCTGTATCCCCCCTTCTATTTAGTCACATTACCTCTTGTATATAAATTGAAGAGAGAATTAAAAAAATATTTCCGAGCTAGGAGGGAATTTGGTGGTGCCAGGCAAACCAATAGACCCTCCCAAGAGATCTGTTTTATTGGGATTATGTTTCAGTTTTAAAGAAACCAAAAGATTTATAGAGGGTGCAATATGCCATCATAAAATTAAGACAATAACCTTTTTTAAAATACCAAAGTGAACTTTCTGTATATGCACTGGCCATATGGAATGCCTGGGAACAGCATTCAAAGCAAAGAGGTACTTCATTCATGTTCCTTTGGATGCTGAGAATTTCATAATTTTTATGAGCCAATTCTGAGCAAAACACTGGGAAGACTACAGAGTGATACAAAGCAACATCTGTTATTCAGTAGTATAGAAGAGAGAATTTCTTTCTAGACCAAGGCTGCATAAGGGAAGAAAGGTGAGAAAAAATCTTTCAATAGAAGAGTATATATGTAGCTCATTGTTGAATTCTGGAGTTCTTGGTGCTCTCTGAGCTTGATTGTTTGCTTGCAGTTTTTTGTTATCCAACTAAGTAACATCAGTGCCTGCCAGCATCAATATCTACTGACAATTTGAAGTAAGTACAATATCAAAGTAAGGATATCAATGATCGTTACTGTATTTAGATACAGTAAAAAGTTACATCTTTTTTTGCATTAAGAAACTACTTTTCAGAATGGCATCAAAGTTGAGGAAGGTTGTTTGAGACTTTGAATACTTTTGTTTAGCTATTTGCTGATTACACTGTTACATTTTCCTCATATTTTTCTCTTGCCGTCTCTCTGCTGATAGGGTCTTCTTCCAGTAGAATGGAGAAGAAAGAAAGCCTCATTAATCAATCTTCTTTCTGCAGGTCCTCACAGCTTTCTAAATCTGTTCCAGATTTGAAAGACCCTTCAGAAGACCATGGGCATAATTGATGGAAGTGTCTCATTGCTCTGAAATTAGAAATGTATCCAGATTTGATTCATGTACATTCCTTTTTACTCCAAGTATATCTTGGATTCTGCACCTCACAACTAATTCCAGAAACATAGCACTGCTGTTTGATACTAGGGTGGTGGAGTGCAGATTCCTTCAAGAAGTAAGGAATTCCCAACCTGGAAGAGGACAGTAACTTTTCTTATTAGTGAAACTAATTAGCGAAACTACCAGGTGAAAAACTTGGAAATCACAAATCTGCCATGATTTGTGTGATTTGCTTTAAGTGGCTATCTTGATCTTGATATTGCTTGCAAATAAAAATTAGAGTTTAATTTCTTTTAGAATTTTACACATGCATGTCCCTACCTTAAATCCAAGATGGCTGGCCAATATTCTAGCCCAAAGTCAAGTACTTTAGTGTCCTCCAATATGTTGAACGACAACTCCAATGGACACTTACCATCAGTCCTGTACAGGTAACATTTGATGCGTAAAGGTGGCTTTCAATTCCTTTGGGTCAATATCTGCAGTACTGTCCAAGGTACTGAACTTGCTTTGCTCCAGCTTTGTAAGAGATGCCTATCACCCCACCACACAGAAAAACAACCCTGTAAAGAACATCATTGCATTTTTATATTAGCTGCTTTGAGAGTCTGTTTTGAGAAACAAAACATGAGGTATGGACATGTTTTGAAAATGAATGGGGAATTTTTATTTAGACCTTGCACCCAACACAACATCTCTCAGCTACTCATTAAAGCAGCCACATTTCTCCCACAAAATGCTCTGCTTTAACAAATCCACTCATAAAATTCAGTGGGATTCCTAAGGAAGTGGTACCATCTCTCCTTCCACATTTGTACCGAAAGGGAAAAAGTGGGGCCATTCTAAAGAAGTGTAGAGAGGGGTTTTGCTTGCATTCATATGACATCATTTCCCCCCAATTCTTTTCCCTGGGTACTCATCTCTAATAAATAAAATCATAAATACTGTACTTTAAAATATATAGTACAGTTTAATCTGACTGTTGAAATAAATATTTTAAAAAGAACTTTGGGATTTTCTGATCATGCTTGCTTGCTAGTTCTGCAAGTTCCTGCCTTGTGATGTGATGCGCTCCAGCAAGTAATTAGTTGGAAGAAATAATTTAAGAGCAGATGCTTTTCAGCTGTGCAGACATATCAAGTTCAAAACAGAAACAATGCCCATCTCTCACTAATGAGAAGATCAATTCCCCTTTCTTATTTCCACAAATTGTTGCTGAGACATTGATGACTTTGAGAAAACAACAGTTTAGTATGTCTTCTTTAAATAATTGAGATTATGGTGGACTTCTCTATTTCCCAGCTGTTTAAATTTCAATCTGTCTGGTATACATTCATAAATTATTGATGCTTCATAAATCTCACTATTGTGTTTTCAGGCTTGTTATATCCTTACACAAATTGACAGATCAGTGAATCCAGTCTAGGCACAGCAAGTGATTATATGTTTTTATATCAATGCACCCTGGTTTATGGAAGTTATTAACATTTTATTTTTTCTCCATGTTTTATGTGAAGGGAACAAATTAAAAAAAATGACTAATTCAAGGCAGAATAGGGCAGAAAGACAGACCTTACATTACAGCAGACATTACAGCAATTGATTAAGTACCAATGTAAACAAAAAATATATCAGCCAATCAAACATGGGCCAGAAACCTTCCTGAAGTTTTTGATATCTAATAGGATGTGACCATAGTCAAGGTTGGACTGTTCTTCTAATCCTGTAATGACCCATTGCCTTCTGGAGTATGTTCAGTGTTTCTCTGCTACCATGGTTGAATAAGAAGAATCAAGAAACTCATATCTCATCTGTTTTTTCTTAAGAAAGAAATAGCAGATTGGGGGTGGAGGGTCCTTTCTACCCTCTCGACCCTCAGAGGACTGAGGCAATAGCATGTCCAGGATTCCTTCGCATGGTTCTAATTAAACTACCTCCCATCCCAGCTGCAATTAAAGGCAACTTCTGTTTTGGAATTTCTAGCAATTTTGAGGTTGCACATTTTATTAGGCTATGGACTGTTATCTAAACCATGACCAGATACAAACAGGGTCACCCATAGAGAATTTTTAATATAATTTACATTAAATGTTCAAATTCATTGCCATTTCCTTCTAAACATTTCCTTAATTAACACAATATTTTTGAATGTGCCTAAGAGCAATAACATTATCTCCAAATAAATCAATAAAAATAAAATAGTGTCATTAGCTTATGGGATTTGAGGTTTAATATATTCTGTGTATGTTTCTCTCTCTCTCTCTCTCTCCGTCTCTCTCTCTCTTTCTCTCTCTCTCTCTCTCTATTTCTCCACATATATATTTACAGCAAAGGAAGTAGGAATGTCATTGATTATACTGACTTAATCAGTGAACCCGATTAAGTTAATTTGGAATAAATTAAGAAACAATCAAGAAAAAAATGGCAGAAAACTAACATTGGACAGGAAATTTAATTTAAAAACATAAAGGGGAGTAAGTCTGATCTACCAATGTTCCCTAAATGGTAAAATCACTTCTTACTGATGTGAACAAAAGAGATAATTACTGTATAACCAATTGCAAGGTATTAAAAGGAAATCTGAGGCTAAATGGGAACTCTTCTGCTCAGGAATTTATATAAATCTATTCATGCAATCCAGAGGAAATGAAAAAAGGAGGATGAGATATTGACTTTTGCTTAGCAAAGCCATACATGGTTGGCTTAGAAATAAAGAAAGATGGAATCCAGTCGCAAGACAAGACATCTCATTACACCTGTCTATATGTTCAAATGAGGCCTATCTATGGGGATTTTCAGCCCAGGAGCAAGAATTATGTGCAGTCAATGCTTGTGATGTAATTTGGAAGACACAGTGAGCACAAACATAGCAGCTATCTGGATCACTTTAAGCCAAAAGCATATTTTCCCAGGAATATATACCAGCAACAAAGGGGAGCTAGACAAGTTCAGGAAAACACGTGGCTGCTTTTTAGCATTCCAAACAGATGCTTTGTGCAAAATAATATGGGCTTTAATCACATATTGACCAAGTGGCAACTCCCAGCTAACTTTGACTGATCTTGAAAAAACAAGAAAGATTAGCGAAATTAAATAAATAAACTTTATAAACTTTATTGTCATTGTATGTGTATACACAGTATACACATACAATGAAATTTACTTGACAGGCAAAGACCAGGTCCCACACACATAATCCCCTAACACACTCCCACCCACCACAATTCCCCACCCCTAAACCACCCAAACATCCACACAACAGACCAAGTAATACTGTCCAACAGCTCACTGATGGTGGCCCTTTAGTTCATTGTTGAGTGCAATTATAGCTCTGGGATAAAAACTATTCAGAAAATGTGTGGTCCGAGTTTTAATTGTTCTGTATCTTCTGCCAGAAGGCAACAGTCCAAAAAGATTGTAAGGAGGATGGGAAGAGTCTCTGAGAATGTTATGCAACTTCCTCAAACAGTGAGATTTGAAGATGTTGTCCAGGGCTGGTAGCTGGAGTCCGATAATATTCTGGGCAGTTTTAATGATTCTCTGCAGAGTTTTTTTGTCCGCTACAGAGCTGCTCCCATACCATGCAAGAATGCCGTATGTCAGGACACTCTCAATGGTGCTGTGATAGTAGGACAGAAGTAGATGCTGAGATAGATTTATCTTCCTGAGCATTCTCAGGAAGTACAGCCTCTTCTGTGCCTTCTTCACAAGCATGTTAGCATTCATAGTCCATGAGAGGTCCTCTGAGATATAAGTGCCCAGAAATTTAAAACTACCCACCCTCTCCACCTCCTCACCATTTATGTACAGTTGTAGATGTACACCTCTCTTCCTCCTGAAGTCAATTATAAGTTCTTTAGTTTTGGTGGTGTTAAATGTGAGATTATTTTCATTACACCACAGTGTCAGCCCTTGTACTTCCTTCCTGTAAGCAGACTCATTGTTCTTATTAATGAGCCCCACCACTGTTGTGTCATCTGCAAATTTAATAATTACATTGGTGTTATACAGTGTGGTGCAGTCATGTATGTACAAGGAATAAAGGAAAGGGCTTAGCACACAACCCTGGGGGGCTCCTGTGCTTAGTATCAGAGTAGAGGAATGGTGAGATCCCATCCTTACTGACTGTGGCCTACCGGTCAGAAAATCCCTTATCCACAAGCAAATCCTCTGATTTATACCCAAATTGGACATTTTAAAAAACAATCTGTTGGGTAAAGTAGTATTAAAGACAGAGCTATAATAACAGCCTTGCATATGTCCCCTGTTGTTCTGAGTGATTCAATACAGTATGAACAACAAGAGACATAGCATCATCAGTTGATCTATTACTCCTATATGCAAATTGGTATGGGTCCAAAGTAGACGGAAGACTAGCCTTAATATAGTTCAACACCAGCCTCTCAAAACATTTCATGACAACAGATGTTAAAGCTACTGGTAAATTATGTAAGGAGATGGCCTGGAAACCACAAGACAGTACACTAGATTGAGAAAGCAGCGTTGACAAGAAAACAACATGGGTATCAGGAATTGCCAAGAGTCAAACAAGTCTTATCTATAACAGATTTGCAAATGATAATTTGAAATAAATAACTCATTTTAGCAGTGGAATCCCCTGATCAATTCTGTACTAATTTTTCAAGTAACATTGTTCAACTATCATTTAGAATAAATTCCCTCTGCTTTATGAGTGTGGTCATATTTTCTATTACAAACTGACGGTGGCTCTTTGATTCGAATCTCCTACAATTAATAATATCTGACTAACTAAATGGCTTTCCTTACACCAAAAGAACCATTTCCTCTATTAGTGGAATAAATACAAAACCTTTTATGCAAAAATAACTAACTCCAATTGATGGTAAGAAACTGGACACACAGAGAGTCGTTCCATAGGAACCAGAGATGTATATTTGAATGTACACCTTAAACTCAATAATTGACATCACTTGGGAGAAATACTCACTGCTCTTGAGGGCTCTAATTGCTGCACATCTTTTTCAATGACCAGAGGTGGACCAGAGCCTGGACCTGAATATGCATGCAATGTTCCAAATGTTACCATAATTCTATTTCAAAACATAGTACGTCATGAAAGAAAGGTCAACTATTATTTACCAAGTTCTTTAAATTGATAAAATATGCGTCCTGCTGTGTGTGGCAGTGCAAAATTTCACAATGGGTTCACCACAAATATGTTAAAATGGTGACCTCCAGCTCTTCACTAATTATGCCACCAGAATTTTAAAAGGTAGATGTGATTGGATAGTTGTTTGGAGTATAACAATTGCTAAAAGCACCAACTATTTCAACACATTCAGGCATATTCAGGAGGGAAACTTTTTAGATGTTACTGCAATATACACTAGGTAATGATATGCACAAAACATTCAGAGAGGTTCCTTGTGGAGATGTCACCATTACATGTGTGTTTAAATGGAATTTGCTCATATTGTCACAACATGTTATTTGAAGCAGTTAACAATTGTTTGTATTGTTTGTGCATGTATTTGCAAAGTCGGTGGATTATATCTGTTGGTAACAGTTTCCATTTTTTTAAACAGTATTAATACTGTTTGTCTATAAAATCTAGTTATGGAAAATTAGGAAACTGCAGGATAACCTGATTGCATACGCTTAGAACATATCTCAGAAACTAAACTTGAATTGGTAGTTGTATAGCTATAGTTTCCTTCACTGGTGGGATTCAATTTTTTTTTACTACTGGTTCTGTGGGCGTGGCTTGGTGAGCATGGCAGGGGAAGAATACTGTAAAATCTCCATTCCCACCCCACTCCAGGGGAAGGATACTGTAAAATCTCCATTCCCTCCCCGAATGCCAGTAATTTGGCCTTGCACTGTTTAGGGGATGGCTCCTCATACACTACCTCTCAGGTCTCAAAATTCTTTTTAAGAGCCGTAACCATTAGAGGAGAGTGCTGTGGTTCCTCTCGGCCGGGGCTTCTGGAGGCCAGCTGTTCGTGATGATCTTTTCCTATGTTTTTTTTGTAGTTATGCTTACATTTTGGTCTGTGACCGTAAATAAAGTATTATTATTATTAACTAGTTAAATCCATTCCCTCCCCACTCCAGGGGAAGGTTACTGCAAAATCCCCATTTCCTCCTGATCAGCTGGGACTCGGGAGGCAGAGAATAGATGGGGGCGGGGCTAGTCAGAATTTTTACTACCGGTTCTCCGAACTACTCAAAATGTCCGCTACTGGTTCTCCAGAACTGGTCAGAACCTGCTGAATACCACATCTGGTTTTCTTAAAGTGTATGCAATTCCAGTTGAATAAGATTAGATTAAATATTCCACAAAATGTGATGCTCCTATTTAACTTCAATTAAATTACTATATAAACTCTCCTATTACATAAAAGGAGAATTAACTAAAGGAAGAAGAAAAAAGATGATTTCCACTGTTTTTTTCTGTAAGTTTCTGAACATATGTGTGTGTCTAAAACAGTGTGTGTAAAGGATATGCAGACTAAGAGATGTCAGTGGCCCAATCCAATAGGCATTGCCTTGGCAGTGGCTCCCCTATGCATATGAATGTGTTTGTTTCAGGTTTCCTCATTACCAATCCTATCTGAAAGACCAGATCTTGTGGGTGAGTCAGAATAGCTCTCAAAGAGGGAATCATCTCAATGAAAGAAATTCAGAATAATGCAAACACCTAAGAACTCTTTCTAGGTGTTAGAATTACACTTGTAGTGCAGGTGTGGTTCTTTTATAGTCAATGCTTTTCTGTTTGAAAGAAAGCCCACTGCTTTGAAGAGGCTTTAGTTCCATATCTGGATGGCTCTGACTTGGACTAATTTAAAGATAAAAGAAAACAAGGAAAAGAAGTCAAACATCTTCACAATGAATTGTAAGTTTATCTAATGTAAGCAAGTTGGCTGAGTGGTACAAAGAGAAAGGGAAGGTTAAAAAAAATAAATGGTATTAAATGAAGAGATGGCTTATGAAAACAGCAGCTGAAAGGAAAACGAACAATGGTGACCTTATCAGGATAGTGAAAATAGCTTAAGCCACTAAGCGGGGAGACTAAGCAGCTCAGATTGCATCTGCCAAAAGAATTCTGGGTCTTCCTGCCTTGGTTCCACCATCTGATTTGGGATAGCAGTTTAATAGTTCCTGTTACTGTTGGGTATAGACATTGACTGGTGGCCATACTTACAAATAGAATCAAGGTATAAAACAGATCGGGTACAATTCGGATTTCAAAATGAACCAAATGAATTGGGTAAAATTTTACAAGGAACGGATGAGAAAATGATAATCAAAATATATAATTATTTATTAAGATATAAATTAGAGGAAGAAGTGGTTAAAGAAAACATGAAAATTTGGGCCAAAAATTTTGGGTATAGTATTGAATTGGACAAATGGGAGAAATTATGGACTGTAAATTATAAACTGACAATGTCTATACCCTACAAAGAAAATCTGTTCAAAATGTTCTATCGATGGCACCTCCCACCGGCGCGCCTAGCAAAAATGTTCCCAAACACCTTGCCAATTTGCTGGAAGTGTAATGCACATAAAGGAACATATTACCATCTATGGTGCTCATGCCAAAAGACGAAACAATATTGGCACAAAATAAGGAAAATGATAGAGGAAATTACAAACCAGAAGTTGGAAATGAAGCCGGAAACCTTTCTACTCGGAATAATCACAGCACAGTATGAGAAAGAGATAAAATACTTAATTATCCATATCCTAACTGCAGCTCGCATACTCTTTGCCCAAAATTGGAAACAGGAACACATACCGAGAGAAAACAAAATAATCACTAAAATCACAGAATGCGCAGAAATGGATAAACTTACAAAAGAACTACAGGAGAAAGATGATACAGAGTACTACTTAGCATGGCAAAAATAGTATAACTGGTTGTAGAAAAAGTTAGAAATACACTCATAGGGACACTAAAGAATAAAGTCAATTTTAAGACAAAACTTTGAGTACCAATTAAGGAATGTAACAATTTGAAGGAGGGAACTTATATTAAGGCTTCACATGTAAATATGTAAATATAAAGATATATAGATAAATACGGAAAAATAGTGTACCGATGTGACAACTTTAAGAGTAAGTTATAAGACTTGATTGATGTTCGTTTGTTTTGTATGTTGTATCGTCGTATTTATGTTTGTACTTTTTAACTAATAAAATTTATTTAAAAATAATTCCTGTTACTGTCATAGAGAGGCATCTTAGGTGGTGCCCTAGCTTATGATATGTGAGATAGAGTGCCCATTCACCCACAGAAAGACACAGCAGTCCCTCCAACCAGTTATTTAATTTATATAGGTTTACCAGGTCCACAGTACCACAGAGGAACAGCAACCTTGTGTGAGAAAATCAAGAGGGAAATATTCATGCCTTGTCTATATTATTTTAAACATTGCCACAGTCTGGGAATAGATAACAGGAAAATGGCTGTTCCACAGCTGTCTCAGCATAAAACAGTTTTAATCTAAAAGTTTTGTCATTTGGATAATATCAGAGATCTTTCCTTAATGCTACTTTGAACAGATTTAATCAAACCCCAAAAATAATAAAAGGAAGAAAGGATTGATAGAAGATATACAACTCACACAGAGTAGTTTTGAATCACTAAGAGCATGCAAATGAAGTTTGGGCATCAGTTCCCTTGGAAGCTTACAGAAGAGCTTTCAATGGACTTGTCATTTCAGCAAAGATCTGGTTAGTAATTTTACAATTAGCTGACTCATAGAAAATTACCAAATCCTACACCCTACATATGACTCTCAGCAAATTTCTTAATACCTATTAAATGTTTATATGTGTAATTAATGTATTTGCTTTATAAAACATATTCAAGGTGTGAGATGTAGGAAAAGAGTACCAATTGAGTACCAATTAAGGGTACCAATTAAACCCTGTATGGGTTTTGTTGTACTTGTTATTTATTCCATTCCTATTCTTTGAAGTTACATAAAAGCAGAAAGATGCTCAGGCCAGGCTCATACATTTCTCAATGTTCTAGTTAAAATTAATAATGCCAAACTGTGGAAACGATTGTTATTCTTTTTCATAAAAGATTCTTTTAAAATACTTTGCAAAGAAAGCCCAAAACAATATTAATTCTCTGAACAGACACATTTCTTCAAATACTTCTCACAGTTGATAAGCAACAAACTGCTAGAGTTCCTCTCAAATTTTTCTGCTGTAACATACTCTGCAAGTAAAAAATAATTATGATCAACCATTTTCTGCTAGTAGAATAACTTCCTATTGGTTGGGGAATTTCACTAATTCCTAGTAAATAGCTGGACTTGGCTTCTCTTTTTTCCTCAGGAGACATTGAGTAGATGTTTTAACAGCTTCACCCTCACTGTCATTGCTTTAGCTTTTAAGGGCCTCCTGCTGCCCATATCATGTAAATTACGACATTGAATGTAGTGGCTGTGTGGAAGTGTAATGAATATACTTGTAAATGTTCATACCCAATTACATAATATTCAGTTTTCTATTTTAAGCCATAGGAATTGTTCATTTTAGCATATGTTCAAGAAAATTACTTTTTTTTCTAGCTTAACTTTAAGCAAAACACTCCCTGTTCTTTGTGCTACATTAATCAAAGGCTTATTGTAAAGGATTTAGATGTAGTCTGTCAGCAGTGGAAAAGAATCTTCTTAGTGAACCCTTAGCTCAGAAAGTAATTGTGCAGCTACTTTGCACCAATTCGGTAATTCTTCCTCTTCCCCACTCCTGCAGTGTTACTCAGACAAACTGGATCTTTTTTCTTCTTCTGGGTAGAATTTTCCCATTATGAGAAAAACACAAATATAGAATAGAACCTATAACTGAAATAGACTCCCTTTCTACAATGTTCCCAAAAAGATAAACAAAACCAAAACAAAACAAACAGGTGGGGAACCAAACAGTTTAAAGCAAAACAAACCTCAGGGCAAACCTACATCTAGCTTGTCTGAACTAGAAATCTTGTCTCAAACTATTCCTTGTTGTAAATTATTTGTGTGTACAACACTTCTTTTTGAACGACATCTTTCTGCTACCCCGGCTGCAATCCTATACAAATTTACATGAGAAGAATTCTCCTACTGAATACAGTGTGATTTATTACTAAATGAACATGCTTGAACTGTGCGGGTCAAATTCTTTGTGGTCAAAGGAAAGGTCCTATGGGGTTTAGGGAGGAAGTGAAGGGAGTGCTAGAGAAAGTAACAGATGATTAGAAAACAGCTGTGGTAGGTATTGGCACGTTATATGGTGCCACATTATAGTAGAGAAGGTATGGCATGCAGAATGCCACCAATGACTCATGGCCCACACAGGTAACCTGCTGGTTGTAGTTTAACATTGAGGTATACAATATATCAATGTCTAAGCTGAAGGGCAATAATAGAAATGAAAGTGTTATCTTGACCAATGACCATGTAGCTAGCCCTTTAATTCTCTGAAATTAAAATAAATAACCACATGTTCATACCATCTGCTTTTTCTCCCCTGCTAGATGAATATTATAACAATCTGGAATCTCTTACTGTTACCTCTGAGACAGAAAGACAGAGAACGGCATGCCCAGAAAAGAAGTAAACAGGACAGCTCTTCTGGTTTTTGTTTTCTTTAAAATAGGATATCTCAGAATTCTGAGTCTCCTTTCCTGAAAACCAGGCTGTTTCTTATTTAGTAGGAACATGGAAGCCTTCTATTTGTTGCATTTTCTGAATTTTGCTACTCATCCTAAATGTCACTAATTGTTTTTCCTGAATTTGTGACTACTTGAATACACAAACCAAAAACATGTGACTCCCTGCAGACCTGTCTTAATGCTTGCTAAGGTTGATGGTCCGATTCATCATATGATAGATCCTTATCTGGAGCAAAGGTAACCCACTTTCATTCAAAATTCCATTCTGTTTTTCTGACTTGGGCTAGATCAGGGCTGTCAAAATCACAGTCTGTAGGCCGGGCGCATCATCCACTGGCCACACCCACGCCAGGTTTAGCAAAGGGGGGGGGGGGAAAGGTCCCAATACATCACGTGATACCGCCATGACGACATGAGTTTGACATCCCTGGGCTAGATCAATGAACTCTATGGAATGAATGTGGATGGCAAAGAACATAATTGTCATAATTATATCTGTTAAATTTATTTGCGGCCTATCTCACTGTGGGGCTACTCTTAGGCAGCTTATAATAATAAAAAGGAAGAAAAATGAAAAGAGATTAACCAGAAGTAAAATAATAGAACAATAAAATAAACAATGACAAAAGAATACAACAATTGTTATATAACTTAATAACGATGACAACATAATCAGTGGTTGGTGGCTACCGGTTCACCCTGGTTTGGGAGAACTGGTAGTGGCGGCGGCAGGAGGCTCCGCCCACCCACCTGGACATCATCAAATATGCTTTGCGCATGCGAACCGGTAGCAAAGGTAAGTGAAACCCACCCCTGAACACAATTGGTGACTGTGGTTAAGAGTCTGATTACTGACCCTGTAGAAAGGAGAATTCCTGCTTGAAGGATGTGAGCATATGAGATATATCTTCTGGCACTTCGATAAGAATGAGATTTATGCCAAAAAGAAAAAAAGAAAGAAGACTAGTAGAGCAGCTATGGAAAGGAAAGCTCCTGAGGGTGGGAGGCAAGATTGAACTACAAGTTCTTAAAATGCTGCTGTCACATTGCTGAAAGATTAGTGTCTGGGGCTGATTTGTTTTTTTCCTGCTATCCAGTAACTGCTTTCTG
Source organism: Ptyas mucosa (assembly GCA_012654045.1). Lineage (NCBI taxonomy): Eukaryota > Metazoa > Chordata > Lepidosauria > Squamata > Colubridae > Ptyas > Ptyas mucosa. The sequence goes on from WNWU01000012.1 coordinate 22,836,069, forward strand.
CAAGTAAACTGTCTGAGTCAAATGAAGCTTCTTTCTAGGTTAAGTAAATCTAGCATTGCAGGTTTAGACTAATTTCTTCACATTATTAACTGAATGTATATTAACTGGATGCCTACAAGCAGCCTTAACCACTACATCAAACTGATTGCATTAGACCCCAAACAACTGGACTGCTTCTCCCAATAACCCCATATAAATATTCCAGTGAGGAGAAGGGGGAAGGGAATAGGCTTATCCAATACCGCTAAGCTGCTCAACTCCTCTAAGGAGGGGTGTCCAGTCTTGGCAACTTTAAGGCCTGGGAACTTCAACTTCCAAAATTCCCCAGCCAGCCATGGGTGGTTAGGGAATTCTGGAAGTTGAAGTCTACAAATCTTAACGTTGCCAAGGTTGGACATCTCTATTCTAAGGAAAGAGTAAAGCAAACATCTGATTAACAAGCCAGAAGCAATGACTTCACACCTGTCACCGATCCTCCAGATAGTTTCTTCCTTATTATCCCCAACTCATTAGACAATATACCTCTTAATGCTTACACTCAAGATGACCTCCCCCATTGGCCCACTCTTGATGTCCTTGAGTGTAATATGGACGTGGTCTTATTGGAGGCAGATGTGGGGCTTTCCAACAACTGAGGCCAGGTGTTCTGACACCAGATACCCAGGATTAGATAAAGGAAATGAATAAAGGAATTATTTTGATGATTTTCTCCTCTATTTCAAATATCCATAAATAGAAATATTTAGACCTCTTTTGTGAGTTAATATCAGAGAAAAGGAAAGGGAAGAGAACTTGGTTTTGTGTGCTTGTATCCTCAATGTTTTAGTATGTAATTTTTTAAAAAAGATAACACATAACAGAAACACAAGTGCTGTCCCACAAGGCATTTACCAACAATAGACTTTTGTTTGCCACAAATCTCCATCTTCTGTCTCTCTCTTGGGTGGTTACTCATAGACTTTGTGTTCTTCAGCCAGGTTTTACATTCTTGATATTGAATAAGTTTTGTTAAGAAGCAAAACACACATTGGGACTTGAGATCAAAGTCTAGGACTTCTAGCATTTGGGTGGTCATTTGTAACTATGTAAGTCTTCAGGTATTTAAGACTTATTTTATTAAGCACAACATTCTTAAAGTTTAATGAAAAAAAGCAGATGAATATTAATCTTACACTGCTCAAATGGGTGACTTCTGGGGATTTAGTGGAGCAAAGACCCAAATGCCTAGAGCTTTAGGCTAAATTTTGAATTATAAAAGAAATATCCAGGAATTAACAGTAGGTTTGGCCCAGTTTATTTTTAAATGTTTAGGTTTCTCCACTTTAAAATTATGGATAATTCAAGTGATTGATAATTCAAGTGACTGATAGCTCATGATGGAATTCAAAATAATAGCTTTGGGTCAGCTTGTCCTTGATATAAAGGTCAGTGAGTGGAATGCCAATTTACTGTATGACACAAATAGATTAGCACTTCCAAATATGTTGTGAAGAATTATATTGGGTCCTTTCTGCTTCCCTCCCTCTCAATATAACATAACATCTAAACACCGTAGAATTTAGAATTACAATTATCTTTATAATGCTGGTTCTAATATCAACACCTTTAGTCTTTTAAACTAAAGGATGCTTTGAGATGCATGAACTCACGTAGGGACTCAAAAATACCACTAGATAATATAATAGTTAATACACTGATTTTGGGAAGGGCAGCTGTCATGATTTCTTACAGATTTATGACATATCTTTCATAAAATTTATAAATTATGATTCATGGTATAGGCTGACATGTTAATAATATGTATCTATCCTGAATTACTGTCGTGTTAAGATGCATAGACTGTTTAACAACAGAATCTAGTAAAGCTAGTGTAGGTGTTTATAATTCTATTCACCCAGGAATACTTAATATATGTTTTACTTTTAGAAGGATATACCTTATGTGTGCATGTGTGTGAATGCAGGTGTGTATATGAGAAAGAAAGACACAGACAGGATTTTGAAAATTGAAAATGGTCCCTAAAAATGGACATGACACTTTTCCAATGGCACTGCTGTTAGGACTGATAAGAAAGCGATCTAAGTGAAAGCTATTGCTCAATGAAAATACAGACATCTAGAAACATTAGTGGTTACTTGGAGATCTACTTCAGGCATGTTTTAAAAAGTCTCAAGGAAGTAGGAAAAATGTGAATACTGTATGTCTTCATTCCTTTTCTAAAGCCTGTATTATAGCTTGTCATTTGTGCCTGATAAATAAACATTAAGCAAAAATAAGTCTATAAACATCTTCAAGATGATTAAGACTGGTGACGTCTGAAAATGGTTTATTTTGGAAAAACAAATGTTATGCTATTTGAGGATAGGTTGTTTCTAGGTGATAGGAAGACTTGAAAAAGACTTTAAAAAGTCTCTTAGGCATTCAAAATCCAGGACAATAGGGGTTTGGTTGTGTTCAGCTTTAGCTCTTGTGCAAAACCGTCACTAAATTATGCTGGTAAGTTGAAAAGTGATAATAATGCTGACAATCCAACAAGGAGAAGCCAAAGGACAGCTTTTCTTGCTGCTACTCCCAAGTGAAGCTGAAGCTCTTTTGATCATTATGTTGAAAACATCCCACGTGTTCATATGCTGTGGATGTTCATGGAAGTGGCCTTATGACAATTTGACACATGCCCAAATCACTGATGCAAATTAAATTTGTGTGCAAGCACATGGTTATAATTTGTATGCAAAATAACACATTTCTTCCTAAAGGAAGCAATTTTGAAACCTAGCGTGTACTGGACCTTGTAGAAATCAGGGTCCAGGCATTTGCTCTGTGTGAAGATGTCTCTCTCCTTTGCAGCGTTTATTGCTTTTCATACAGTTTTTTACAAGCAGTAATAGTGCTGGTTTTACAAACCAGTAATAGTGGTTTAATTGGTAGATACTATTCACCCCCCTTAAGATGCCATCCTCCTGCATCCTCCTGATGGTGAAGGCAAGGTGAGATAATACAAATCAGAGCCAGAATGAGATCATACAAGCAGGCAAAATGCATAGCGTCTGAGGCAAGGCGGTGTGCTGCACTCAGCCTGACACCATGACCTTTTACCTCAACAGACCTAAGTTTGGGGGGGGGAAAGTAGTTGCTGTTAAAAAAAAAAGTGGCCGAAAGTGTGCTGCATTGATATTTTTTTTTTTAGTGATTGTTTATGTGCTGTTACATCAGTGCAACCACATAGATTTTCACCACAATAATCTGGCTCTTCAGGTCTTCTACAGCTATAAAAAGGTAAAGATTCCCCTCGCACATATGTGCTAGTTGTTCCCGACTCTAGGAGGTGGTGCTCATCTCTGTTTCAAAGCCAAAGAGCCAGCACTGTCCAAAAACGTCTCCGTGGCCATGTGGCTGGGATGACTAAACGCAAAAGGCACATGGAACGCTGTTACCTTCCCACTAAAGGTGGTCCCTAATTTTCTACTTGCATTTTGTACGTGCTTTCGAACTGCTAGGTTGACAGAAGCTGGGACAGATAACGGGAACTCACCCCATTACACAGCACTAGGGATTCAAATTGCTGAGCTGCCAATCTTTCAATCGACAAGCTCAGCGTCTTAGCCACTGTGCCACCGCATCCCTACAACTATAGTTCCTTTCAAAATTGGAGAATCATTTTCTAAACAGATAATCCGCACCATACGACTATAATTGAGTCTAACGTTCCTGTTGCTAAACAAAACAGTTGTTAAATGACTTTTACCCCATTTTATGAGCTTTCTTGCCACAGTTGTTACATGAATCACTACAGTTGTGAAGTTAGTAACACAGCGAAGTGAATCTGGCTTCCCCATTGACTTTGCTTGTCAGAAAGCCGCAAAAGATAATCACCTGACCCTGGGACACTGCAAATGTCACAAATACATGACAGTTGTGAAGCATCTGAATTTTGATCACAAGGGCATGGGTATGTTGCAACAGTCATAAGCTTAAGAAATGCCACTTTTTTCAGTACCTTTGAATGGTCACTAAATGAATGGTTGTAAGTCAAGGACTACTTTCAATGGTATGGATGGAAGATGTTGTCCAGGACTTGGGTACGGTAGACAGTAACCGAGCAAAGGGGACTTACATAGATATAAGGAGGCAGGATTCTATCCCTTCTTCCCTCAGGGTGAAGATGCAGCATATCATTCAGGCCAAGGGCAAGAGAACCATGAGTTCAGCAACCTCACCAATCAGTCAAAGCAATTTGCTTCTCCAGTACATTTATGAATTACATGGATAGAAAACAGATGCTGTAGCATAAAGTCTAATATTTAAAGGCTTCTTTCTTTTCTCTCTTAGCAGAGGATGGGCTTTAGGCATTGAGTTAATAGTTAAGAGCTATTTTGTTTTTCTGCCTTTGAGTTGGCGTCGATTCCTATCAACTACCAGACAAGTCCCTACAGTTTTCTTGGCAAGATTTCGGAAGTGGTTTGCCATTGCCTGCTTCCTAGGGCTGAGAGAAAGTGAGTGGCCCAAGGTCACCCAGCTGGCTTTGTGCCTAAGGCTGGATTAGAACTATTTCTGTAAAGCTTGAAGCAAATTAAGTTTTATTTCCTGTCAGTGAATAGATAGACATGAGCAGATCACAAGCCAAATGGTGCAGATGGCTTTTCTATTCACAGGTGTTATTTCCTACAAATAGGAAAAGAAGAAGAGGGAATGTAAAATCCCAAGAATGCCAAGATTTGGACCCATGAAGATGCTTTTCCTGAAAACATGCCAAGTCTCTTTGATGTCTTTGTGACATTACCTGAGATGGGTGGGCTACAAAGTTTTCAATGGTTTTGGAAAAGGAAGGGACCCAACTGCTTACACCTATGTATGTTTTCATACTGTGGGAATTAAAGATGTAGGCTATGATCTGCAAAAGTGGGATAGTACACTGGAAAAAAGTTTCCAGTACACTGGAATCAGTATGAATTAGAGAAGTTAAATGACAGAAAATGACAGATATATGTATGGTCAACCTTGGATGGGAAGATTCTATGGAGATTCTCAGTCATCCAGATCATGGTTGTCCCAAAGGTTCTTTTTCAAAAGGCAACTGGACTTTATTTTTCCTCGAAGAAGTTTCGCTTCTCATCCAAGAAGCTTCTTCAGTTCTGACTGAATGACTATCCACTTCAGTCAGAACTGAAGAAGCTTCTTGAAATGAGAAGCGAAATGTATTCAAGGAAAAACAAAGCCCAGCTGCCTTTTGAAAAAGAATCTTTGGGACTTGGGTGGGAAGCACCGATCTAGGTCCGTAATACTATACTCAACTGTATATCAAATCAGTAGTCACTTTAAAAAAATTAAAAAAAAAATTCCCCCTCTCCTTTCTCCTTTAGGATGATATTTGGATTAATTAGTAATGAAGGTGACATCTTTCTCCTCCATCTCGGTGTTCTTGTTCGGGGGTGTTTATCATACTTTCATCTTCATTGCCATGGACCCTAAAGGCAAAGCATAAATTAAATTTAGTGGATACTAATGAAAGCAAGTTTAAGGAAAATGATACTTTAAGGTCCCAATGGATTTCAGATAAACATGACCACATTTATTTGATTGTCTCACAGAAGAACACCAATTTTAAATTGCAATTATTATGTTAACTTCTTAATTGCCAGGTTCATATCTGGTTTCCTAAGAATAATATTTTCATTAATGGAATTGACAGTCATAAATACTGATCTACTTGTAAGTTTAAAAAAGGAATCCTTCCTTCTTTTCTCTATCCACCCACCCCCACCTTAATTGATATCAGATGAGTAATTACTTCTTTGATGTTAGAGTTCCTTTGGTCCACTTGCCAAAGAGGTGAACAGTGGAATCGTCTTTCCGCCTACACTCTGCCACTCACTCCCCCTCTCTTTCTCATGTATTTTCTTTGAATTTGTTTTTTGGAAGAATGCCATTTTGTTATTCATTGATTACGGTGTACTTAGTACATCATACCTATAATGGACAGCTGTGTAAATATAATTAAACATTTTACTATATGGGATTATGCTGGAGAAACATTCATTTCCACAGTATTACAAAACAAAATCATTTTGGACGATCCGTCTTGTAATTATGGGACAAAAAACCCACCCTATATATCAATTTTTTCTTCCTCTTTTTCCAGCTCCTTGTTCTTCAATCAGTAAGTTGAACATCTTCTGGGTACAGCCAAGTTAGAAATAAAAAATCTGATTTGGGCATTCTATTTGAAACTCCAGACCAGGATAGCCGAGATTGTAGTTCAGCTGACTCTGAAGCCAGGTTTGGGAAGGAAAACTATTGGATCTCCTTGGAAACCCCTTATGCTTTTGGAACAATTTATTCAACTCCCCTAAAGTGTATCAAGTAAATGATCAGCCTTTCATTGCCTTCTGGATAATCTAGTTCTCAGATTTTGTATATGATCCAGTCCTTCCTATGTGCAAGAAGTTACTGCAAAGAAGAACCACATAGTCCAGTGCATCTTTGTTTACTCCAGTTCTTGAGTAAACAAAGATAGCCTGGGCATTTGAGCCATGATGGTGCAGTGGTTAGAATGCAGTATTGCAGACTAATTCTTCCGACTGCCATTAGTTCGATCCTGACCGGCTCAAGATTGACTCAGCTTTCCATCCTTTGAGATTGATAAAATGAAGACCCAGATCGGGGGCAATATGCTGACTCTGTAAACTGCTTAGAGAGGGCTGTAAAGCACTATAAAGCAGTATATAAGTCTAAATGCTATTGTTATTTCTTGGGATACTTGTTCATCTTACATCTGCACCAGAAAGGTATTCGAGACCCTGTGAATCCTTGCCAAAAAGGGTTGTTTGGTGTGAAGGAATGCCAAGTCAGGCTGCTTTTCTTCTTTCCATTCTCTGCTGATGTACATTGGCCCTTCTAAATTGCCATCCAACACGGAAAACCAGTACAACAAAGAACAGTATTCAGAGAGGTTGCAATTTTAGTAAAAGGACTAGGTCAGTCAGTGTCCATAGTCATTATTAGCAAAAAGATGGAATATTGCCAGATAGATGCAACATGCTTTATCAGGCTGGAACTATAACCTATCCATAACATACGAATACATGGGTCTGCAGAAGCAAATTGCATGAAGTTTGGAAGAACCACCACATCATCAGTGTGAACCAAATAAATGGATTAAATTAAGCCAGATATGGGTGATAATCAAGTTGATCATCAACTCAACTTCAACCAAATCAAATTTACCTTTAAGAGAGACATCCCTTCAAGTTAGAAGAAATCGTAACTATTATTAGAAAGGATATTATAAATTCTCATCCAGAAATAGTTGACATCCCTGAAACATAATATTCATATGTACATTGTATACATTTATATATTGATTCATATACATGCATAATTGAAGAGTTCCATTTCATACTTCCTCAATGAGGCCTCCGCAAAAGTTTTTATAAGCTTCTACATATTGTAATCAGTTTCCTGCTGCAATGAGAGAAAACATAACAACGTAACAAAATATTTCTGGATTTAGCCAGTTCTTTAAAGGACCCCAATTCAGACTCTATTATGAATAGACCAAGAAATGCTACAGGTTTTGTTATTGCACACAGGACATGTAAACATTGGTGGTTTATACAAGTGCTACCTTGTTTTGTTAGAAGCTGTTCCCATTGGTATCTGTTAACATCTAGAAATGTTAACCTTATGTAAAATGAAGGCCTACACTTAAAAAAAAATCTGTGGTACAAAGGCCAAAAGCTATTCAACTATGTTTTTATAGGATTGGGATTTTTTTAAAAAATATATTCAATGATACTCCAGAGGGTTCCACAAAATGCTTCTATAGCTGTCTCTGTTCCACAGAATACAATTTGAAAGTTTGAGAACAGAAACAGAAATGTTTACTATACTGTATGTCGGCAGTCGAAAACATTTTTAGGTTTCCCATTCCACTGTGGCAGGCATCAGTTGCTTTCATGGCAAATTGAAGCTCCATATACAACATCTCATTATTCAAAACATTTCAAGGTTTTGAACATTTGGTAAGTGAGGTGTAGCAAAGCTGCAGAGGAATCCTCAAATGCAAACAGAATTGACAGGGCCATCAAATACAGGTAAAACATTTTATTTATTTATTTTTTAAAAAAGAACAAACAACTCCACCATCCTCATCTCCAGCAACAGGTTTAAGGCACTCAGAGCTCATGTTTTTCAACATACTGAGAAACAAGCTAAATTTTTAACTGAATTGGATTTAAAACATTAAGACGTGGCATGAGGATTAGCTGTTGATAGAGGAAAGTGAAAACATCCTTTAATCTGGTCCAGATCTTTGGGCAGATCAAACTAATCTTTAGAAGCCAATCTCATTAATGTTCTGTTTCACAATGATGGAGAGATGTTGAAAATACTTAAGAATAATGAGATATATAACACTTTTCCCCCACAAAGAAAGGTTAAAGAAGGTCAGACTGTCTTTGTCTTATTTGGAAATATATTTAGTTGGTGCTCTTATTTTATTGCAGTACTCTTTCGAATTTGCATTTGAACACAGATCTTTTTAACATTTATATTTTATTGTGTTTTACTAATGTAGGTGAAAAGTTAATATACAGTTTATTGCTAGTTCATCTATGATATGCCATATGCTAAATAAATACTGTAAATGAATACCCATTCAAAAAGACTCCAGAATAATTTACATATAAACAGTGGGAAGGGAACAGGAAAAAATAGAAATCTTAAAGTTTATTAGTCATTCTTGTCAGTTAAAAGGTAGAAGAAATGCTCAAGAATCCTGTTCTTAAAGCAGAAATGCTCTTTGTGGAAGTAATTTGAAATGTCTGTATCAGTATTCTTTTCTCCGTCTGACAATGGAAAATATTGGCATTTCAGGCCATCAAAAGCATTATCAAGATCAGCTGACAGTATTGACTTGGGGCTGCTAGTTATCATTGTCACACTCCAGTCCTTCAACTGGCAGAAAAAACACGCTGGAATAAATTGTTCTGAGTGTCAAACTCTAATCTGCCCCAGCAATAAGAATGGGCATGGCGCTGACCTTATTGCTTGAAATAAAAGAAGAATTCAAAGGCAATGAATGGCAGATTCCTCAGCTTCATTGCCTAGTTGATCCAACATAGGAAAACTATTGACTGTTCTCTTAATGTACAGGTGTGTGTATTGGGTGGGGGAGTTGGGTAGGTGCATGGGTGCAATTCAGTGGGTTCTGACAGGTTTTGAAGAACTGGTAGCAGAAATTTTGAGTAGTTCAGAGAACCGGCAAATACCACCTCTGGCCACAGAATGGGGTGGGAATGGAGATTTTGCAATATCCTTCCCCCAGGAGTGGGGAGGGAATGGAGATTTTGCAATATCTTTCCCCTGCCATGCCCACCAAGCCACTCCCACAAAGCCACACCATGCCCACCAAGCCATGCCCAAAGAACCGGTAGTAAAAAAATTTGAATTCTACCACTGGGTGGGTTGGTTAGATGTTGACAGAGTACAGGTGAATGCTTGGGTGGAGGTTTTAAGCCAATTGCCCAACTGGCAGAGGACTGGCCAAGGGGGGCTTTGTGCCTGGTACTTCTCAGCTGAATGGTTTCTGAAAAAGAGCCTATCCCTGTTTTGAGAAAGCATTAAACTTATGTTTGCAAATTAAGCCTGGCCGACAGATTGTAGGCAAGAGTGAAGGATGTGAGGTGAAGTACGATCAATGTCTACCACATTTATTTTTATTTTGGGGTTTTCTTTTTTTCCCCCCCTCTTGTTCACATTTACTACCCACTCAAACCAAAACATCTGCCAAGTGGTGAAATAAGATAAAATTCAGCTCATAATGTTGCAGAAATTACTCCCAGTGCCTTGCCTTCTTTCCCCAAACCTTGATGCTCTACTGCCTTTTCCCTCCCCCACTCCTTGCTTTTGTGATGTGTGTGTGTGAGAGAGAGAGAGAGAGAAAGAGAAAGAGGGCGGGGGAGAGAAAGAGAAAGAGAAAGAGAACATGTATGTGCCCTGATGGGGGAGGTTTTGTGTGTGTGTGTGTACACTGAGTTTCCTCCTCAACCAACCTCTTCCCTTCCCACTGTTTACATGTGAATTATTCTGGAACCATTTTGACTGGGGGTGGAGGAAATAAAGAGTTGCTTAACAACCACAACAGCAGCCTCCAAAATGAGAGATGCCATAATATCCAATCTGGATCTGCCACCAGGCAGTGATTGTACACAAAGTCCCATCCACTCTCTTCCCTCTATCATTTCTTCTGCATGTGGAATCCTGACTGGGCTTTTCTTGCAAGCCTGGATTTGTGGTAACCCAGGAAAGGAAGAAAGGGAAACTCAGGAAAGGAAACCACTCCTATCCCTGCTTACCAGCCGTACAATTCATCAGCATTCTTCAGAGAGGGTAATGTGTTTATCCCTGGTTAACCTGCAGGCAACAGCACAGCCTGGGGCAGAAGACAACACACAAAAGGGAAGGGTTTCTCTAGAGGCTATTGGATCATTCTGCCCACTGAGTCTTAATCTTAAACTGCCCTTTGCCTCTTCAGTTTGGAATCATTTTTTTTTATTGCTCTTTTCTCTCTCCCTCCCTTCCTCCATTAGTTCCAAGGGTGCTTTTAAAAAAACAACTGGACTTTCTTGGTTCTTTTTTCTTTGAAAACATTCTGCTTCTCATCCAAGGAAAAATGAAAAGTTTTCATCTTCAGCTTCTTCAGCTTCTTGGATGAGACGTGAAACGTCTTCAAAGAAAAACCACAAAATCTAGTTGCCTCTTGAGAAAGCACCTTTGGGACAACCATGACCTGGATGACTGAGAATCTCCATAGATATACCGTAAAGTTGGATTCCCTGGGGTACTGATGGGAACACCGGCATCTTTCTTCATGCATACCAGGGGTGAAATGCTCCCGGTTCGGATCGGATCGGGCGATCTGGTAGCAATGGCGGCGGGTGGTTCGGAGGACCTGTAGCAAGGATCCCTGGGCCCCCCGCCTATGGCCACCCAATTGCCCGGTCCCCACCTGCCCACTTGGCAGCTTGCTGCTTTTTTCAGGCTCACTCGCTTTTCCTGCCTTGCTTTGGCTGCTGCAATCAATTGCATCAGGTAGCAACTGAATCTGCCTACCTGCAATCAATCCAATCGGTGTGCAACTGAATCTGCCTGCCTTGTGCCTTCAATTTGGTAAGTAACTGGGTTTTGGGGGGAGCTTTAAAAAAATAGTTAATTTTTTTTAAGGAGTTTTATTTTTAGTTTTAGACATAGCAATTTAAAGTTAAGGAAATTTTAAATTTAGCTGCTTTTATCTATATTTTATAAATAAAATAAAGTAAAATAATAAAATAAAATATTTGTGCAGCTTTCTGAGATTTGGTGTGTTTCTGTAGTGTTTCACTCTAACTACACAAGCACACAAAATCTCACAAAGCTGTATGTGGCGTTTTGTGTGGAAAAAGTGTGAAAATTGGTTTTTGAGCTTTTTGTGGCTTGTTGCAGGGGCCATTTTGAGTGAAGTACAGCTGCTTTTACATTGTGTGTGAGTCAGTTGTGTTGTGTTGTGTTGTGTTGTGTGTGCGTAAAGTGTGAAAGTTGGTTTTTGGTACCTCTTATTGTTTTGTGTACTTTTTATTATTTTTATTATTTATTATTATTGGCCACACCTATCCGGTCACCTGACCACTAAGCCATGCCCACCAATTAAGCTACGCCTACGGAACCAGTAGGAAAAAATTTTAGATTTCACCCCTGATGCATACCTAGATTGGAAATATTTCATTCTTTCCTCTAGAAGGGAATGGTTGAATCTTCACCCTCTAAGAAAAACACTCTGGAACCTAAGGTAAAATGGGATCCTCAGTGATGAGAAAGCAAAAGGAAGGTTGCCTGCTGTTTATTTCCTCCCCACACCATAGCCTGAGAGGCTTGGGAGCAAAGATGACAGTGGCCAATGGGGAATGCTGGAGAAGCCACAGAGATGTCCAAGTGTTCTGACTTCACCCTATGGATTTGCCTGCCTTGCCCCATTTCAGGTGATCTATATAACTACAGGAAGGCCTCAATTTACAACCACAGTTGAGCCCAACATTTTTGTTGCTAAGTGAGACATTTGTTACGTGAGTTTTGCCCCATTTTATGATCTTTCTTGCCAGAACTGTTAAGTGAATCATTGTGGTTGTTAAGTGAATAACATGGTCGTTAAATGAATCTGGCTTCCCCATTGACTTTGCTTGTTGGAAGGTTACAATAGGTGATCACATGGCCCCAGAACACTGCAACTGTCATAAATACACAACAGTTGTGAAGGCATCTGAGTTTTGCTCATGGAGATGCTGCAAAAAGTGTGAAAAACGGTCATAAGTCATTTTTCTCCAGTGCTGCTATAATTTCGAATGGTCACTAAATAAACTGTTGTAAGTTAACTTCTACCTGTATAAGAAAAAAAAATGCATCTGTGGAGAGCAATGTAGCTCCTGTTGACTGAGTCACTAGCAAATAAATAGCAGGGGTGGGGGTGACATAGCAGCAGTAATTGTGACAGCAACTCTCTCACTCACTCTTTCCTTTCTGCTCTACTCCTCTGCTAGAGATCCTGTGTGTGATGACTTGACTTCCCCTGGACAATTCAACAGATACCTCTCTAGATGTCAGCTCAGGGGAGGCTAAACCAGTTCTGGGCAGGACAGGAGCTGAGTTAATTGATGACTCTGAGAAGCAGCCGTCTGGAAGGGCTGGCTCCAGCTGGGGAAAGCATGCAGTTGCAGCCGTCAGTGAGGAGGAGGAGGAACTGCCTTCTGCACCTGATCCAAGAACACATAGGGCAGAGAAAAGGCAGGATCAGAGAAGGTCATCCAGACTACTTGAGAGGAGAAAGCCTCATCTTTCTTGATTGGCACCACTGGAGGCTGGCCATTTAGCACAGCAGACAGAGGGAGACATTGCTGAGAACAACACATTTGTTTCCTAGCTGTGTGTTTTCTGGTCATTGTGATTCCTGACTCACTTTGGATTGATACCATGCCGTGACTTGAATCATGCCTTGGAAACTCTGGATTTTTCTATATTCGTAAGCTCTCTTGGGCTGTGGACTTAAGTTTGCCTGGCAGGTTTATTTTGTTTGAGAAACTTTCAAGTACTTTGTGGACTTTTTGGACATTGCTCTATGGACTAACATTGGCCTGCTCATGGCTGCACTTATTTGGGACAGTTCTGGTTTTTTTGATGAAGGGAATTGTTTGGGAATATTAATAAACTCATAAACCACGGTTACTTGTGTGTGTGTGAGACGGAGTGGGGCAGCACCAGGGGTAAAATCCAGCAGGTTCTGACAGGTTCTGGAGAACTGGTAGTGGAAATTTTGAGTAGTTCAGAGAACCGGCAGTGGAAATTAAGAGTAGTTTGGAGTACCAGCAGCAGAAATTTTGAGCAGTTCAGAGAACCGGCAGCGGAAATTTTGAGTAGTTTGGACAACCGGCAAATACCACCTCTGGCTGGCCCCAGTGTGGGGTGGGAATGGAGATTTTGCAATATCCTTCCCCTGGAGTGGGATGGGATTGGAAATTTTGCAGTATCCTTCCCCTGCCACCCCCACCAATCCACGCCCACAGAACCGGTAGTAAAAAAATTTGGATTTCACCACTGGGCAGCACACTATTAGAGACCTATGCAAACAGATTCATTGTGCGGCAAGAAATGAGGCAAGGAGAGCCAGGCCCCAAGGCAGCTGTCTTTGCTGCTTCACTATTGGTATAATTCCCATTGGGTAGACTGGACCCAGTTGTAGAAGTAATTTTATGGTTCCCTTCAGTTTTATTTCCAATGTAGTTAATAAAAAAAAGATAACAATCCATATATCTTGAGTTCCATGTCATTTGAATGCTTCCAATATATTATAGTCAGATAATGCAGGAAACAAGTCTTCTAAATCTTATAAGGGAGTATATAAATCTCTTCTGATTTTGCACATGTCTTTTGGGGAGTGGGTGAGGAGGGGGGAAGTAACATGTTTTTACACATTTTTTTTCTATATCAACTATCATCTGGCCCTCACCCCTAGCTATGTGAGGCCAGAAACATACACTTGAAACAGCTTGTATAGATGCATCTCCTTGACAGCAATATGACATGAGGTATTTTCCTCAAGTCATCAGGACTCTGCTTGCACTTTATCACTGATCTTCACAGAATGCCTACTTTCATAAAGTTTTGTTTGGAGTAGGACCTGAATGATAATCATACAAGAAACATGAAATACATTGTAGAAGATAGCACAGCCGTTATTTATTTATTTTATTTTACTTTATTTTATTTGTCAATATATAAGATAACAGATAAAAGTATAAACATAATTATGAATATATGAGATGGATACAAATAAAAGGGAACATTAGGATAGGGATGGTAGGCACACTGGTGCACTTATGCATGCCCCTTAAAGACCTCTTAGGAACGGGGTGAGGTCGACAGTAGACGGTCTAGGTTTAAAGTTTTGGGGGTTTAGGGAAGAAACCACAGTCAGGTAGTGCATTCCAGGCATTGACCATTCTGTTGCTGAAGTTGTGTTTTCTGCAATTGAGTTTGGAGCGGTTTACCTTAAGTTTGTATCTATTGCTTGCTCGTGTATTGTTGTGGTTGAAGCTGAAGTAGTCACTGACAGGAAGGATGTTGTGGCAGATAATTTTATTAACATTATTAGCCCTCTTCGTTTTATTTGGGCCAACCTTACAGATGGAAAAGAATCCCAGGCATAGATCAGAGGCTGGGTTGAATGAGGGACCTGGGAGGCAAAGAAGTCAAATAGAAAGCCAACAAACACTGATTAAATGTTTAAAGCATCATCACTCTGTACATGTGAGTAATAGGATTCATCCTCTATGACAGAGGTGTCAAATTGGGGACCCATGGGCTGGATGCATCACGCACAGACCAGTCCCACCTCAGCTCTACGAAGGGGGAAAATGTCACAATACATCACATGATGGCGTGATGGCACAAGTTTGACACCCATGCTCTATGATCAACAATCTTTGCTCTTGCTGTTTTCTTTTGCCTTCCATTAAGTCTTAACATGTTTGCTTTTTCCCTAGTCCAGGTAGTCCTCAACTTAAACCACAATTAAGCCCAGCATTTATGTTGGTAAGTGAGAAATTTATTAAGTGAGTTTTGTCCCATTTTACGACTTTTCTCACCACATTTGTTAAGTGAACCACTGAAGCTCTTAAATTAATAACAGTGTTGCTAATTGAATCTGGTTTCCACATTGACCGTGCTTGTCAGAAGGTCTCAAAAGATCATCACATGATCCTGGGACACTGTATCCATAATAAATGTGAATTAGTTGTCAAGCATCCAAATGTATACCATGTGGCCATGGGGATGCTACAATGGTCATAAGTCACTTTTTTCAGTGCCGTTGTAACATTGAACAGTCACTAAATGAACTGTTGTACATTGAGGACTACGTGTAGTAGCATCTGCTTTTGAGATATACAGTGAGTATTTACACAAAGGCTTTGCCGTTTCAGAGCCTGCTCTGGACCTGTGAGATTATATGGCAATACTATAGCTGTTTTTGATACCTGAAACAACCAACCTTCCTTCCTTCCTTCCTTCCTTCCTTCCTTCCTTCCTTCCTTCCTTCCTTCCTTCCTTCCTTCCTTCCTTCCTTCCTTCCTTCCTTCCCTCCTTCCCTCCCTCCCTCCCTCCCTCCCTCCCTCCCTCCCTCCAGTTTATTGATATTCCCTTTGTCATACTGATCTGTTACTCAGTTTGTAGCCGTCTGTTTCCGGAATTCACAGCTATTAAAAGATCAAGCAGGATTGACAGAAACAGACTCCTTGTCTTTTTCTGCAAGAGGTCATCTGTCAGGGCAACCATAACTGTTTCTTCTTCTGGGAGGCAACTGGTCTAGTAGAATGTTCAAGATGAAAGATCATTTGATGCATTTGCAGCTTCCTTTCATAGACTCTTTTTTGCATTCATTCAAGCATAACAAACTGAGGAGAATTTGTAACAGTGTGTAAATACTCTGTGTTTGCTGTTCCCTTGGATATTAGACTTCTAAATTGTTTGCAGTAATAATCATGTGTACAAACATGCCAGGAAAAACTACCAAGAGCCTTGGTAGTACAGTGGTCTAAAGCACCCTGTTATTAACACCAGCTGCCAGCAATTATTGCAGGTTCAAATCTCACCAGGCTCAAGGTTGACTCAGCCTTCCATCCTTTCTAAGGTAGGTAAATTGAGGACCCAGTTTGTGGGGGCAATAAGCTGACTTTGTATAAATATACAAAAGTATGAAGGCTATTGCTTACCGCATTGTAAGCCGCCCTGAGTCTCCGGAGAAGGGCGGCATATAAATCAAATTTTAAAAAAATCCTAACAGATTAAATACAAGTAACTTGGTATAGAAAGTAATACAGGAAAAATTTAACACAATTTTTCTGCCATATACTGTACCTTAAATACTATCTTCTGGGAAACAACCCCCTCTTAAACATGCTCATGAGCAGCTCAAAAGCGTCTGTTTGAAAACACCATGACACAAAATGCTGAACTAGAAGAAGAAATGAGTTGATGCATCTGATATTTGGGGGGGTGGGGATCTTCCCTCTACTTGCCTCATACCTGAAGGCAAGCCCAATCATTTCTCTTGCAACCCCTTGTCAACTTTTAATGTAACAATCTAATTATATAGAAGTTTCCATTGTAAATTCTGTGTTTAGTGTTTTGATTTTTTTTTGTCGACCAATTTATTTATTACCATCATTTAGATAATACAATAATACAGTCAAATTGTCATGTTATGTGTTGAAGAGCATAAAGTTCTGGAACTGTATTTGTGGTCTGTCCAGTCATTTGATAATATTCAGCTTGGGTCAGTATGTGATTTGTTAATTTGGCTTCGCTAACTGATAGTTAATTTGACAAATTTAGATGAATGTTGGGAACAGAGATTCAGATTAAGTAGGGATTTATTTCATATACTGTTTTCAAATTAAGACTATATATAATTATTGTGTAAATATTGATTTGCACATAGAGAAACCTAAGAATTTAGCGATGCATTGGCGGATTTATACTGATGATTTCGGTATAAAAGCAATTTGATTGGATTGTGCAACTACCTTACACTAGACATAAAATAGGCTGGGACTGTCTCAAGCCATATTTCTGACTCCTTGTGGCCCACAATGGATCTCCTTGTGGCCCCTTCATACTCTAAAGTTGAGATGAGTGATATGTAATACTAGTCATTTTAATTTCTGAAAACCTAAGAAGCATCTCTCCTTATGTTTGCCCATAAAAATAAATTAAGATGCAAACTTATAATATACCCAATAACACTTTTTAAGATAAATGAGATGAATGAATATTATTAAAAATGTGGCTATTTGAAAACTACCTCCTTTGTAAATGTTAAAAAGCCAACTTCATTCTGGACATTTGACTCTTGGAAAGTTCCCATCTCCTAAAAAAAAATAAAAAAATAACCCACTATATTGTAGGCTGCTACTGAACAAATGTATAGTGGCTACACAGATAATACCAGAGGTCCTGGATTAGTATTCAGTGTTTTGCTTTGAATGTTTAGTTTTGCAAGACAAACAGGTAGACGACTGATGGGTAGTGGATGTAAACAATAAATGTTTTCCCCTTAAAACATCTGGTATTCAGCAAATGGTGTTCCAGGAAACCATTTCCATAACAGTCCAGAATGCCTCCTTTAATTCTCATTGAGAACCTTAACATGTTGTGGCAACAACTTTGTGCCTCAGCTTTCTTTATGGAAATTAAATCTGATGCAAAAAACATAACGATAATCAGACAGAGTTCAGTTTCTTTTTTTAAAAAAGACTTGTATAGATAAAAATGGCATTCTTTGTTAAAGTGCATGTATAAATAGCATGATTTAACATGGAAAACATTACTGGAATTTATTGCGGCATGGAGAAAGTCAAACATGACAGTAGAATTTAAGGTACCATTTCAGGGAATATTTTGCCTACAAATTTAATATTTAAAGATACAGTGAATTACTATATTTTAGAGACTAATTCAATTGGAAGTATTCAAATGGGTTATGGATAAAGCCTTCCTAAATATATACCACTCTAGAAGCTAAAGTTACTTTGATCTATAGTAAAGAAAGGGTTTCCCAAGATCTATCAAATGATAATACTTTTATGGCAAAATGGCAAAAAAGATTTCAAAAATATACCCAAAGTTTTCATCTATGTATGAGGTCTGTACATCAAAATCAAATTCAAGTTGCTCTGAGTAGTTCTTTAAAAAAAAAGACCATAGAAAGATGTTCTGAAACATAAAGGAGTGTGTATGATTCATTAGAAAAACATGGGGTGATTTCCTCCCAGACTTGGGAAGTCCTCATGGCTACTTTAAAAATTCAGAAAGAGATGCTTTATTCACATTCCTGCACATTCCAAAGCACCTTGTTCAAAGGTTTTTCATAGCCATTATTAGAAAGATGGGATACATATTTATATGTATATGTATGCAATTTATTCATTGTATAACAATGAATAAATACAGAGCTTGTAGGCTGAACAGATTAGTCATTGGTAGGGTTTTTTGATGTCAGGTTCCACCAGCAAAGACAAAAATAATGGGGTAACTTTCCTCTCTCACTTTTGAAAATACAAAAGCATGTGTCCCCTTTTTCTTCTGCGCTGGCATGACAGCATAGAATATGTTACTAGATGAATAGGTAAAGATTACAATAGAGCCAGCTGATTTTTTCCAGAATACTTGGTTGCTGGCTTTGTGCATGCAATATTCTTAGACTTGATACTTGAGCGGTGTTGACAAATAAATAGATCTGCCATAATTCCTCTAATGAAGTCCTTCAACCACAACTCTAATCCAGCCTTTCCCTGCCTTTAAAAAAAAAACATTTAAGTAGGTAGTATGTACTGACTTGTTCCTTTTCTTAACTCTCTCTGTTTGAAGCATATTATTCTCTCGATGCCTGAAGAGTTGACAGTACCCACCCAACTTTGGATGATCCCCAAACTCTACAACTCAATATTTAGTACTTAGATAGGAGACCAGGGTTGTTGGCTAGGCTGGGAATCCAAATTAGCATGCTTTTGAGTCAGTTTTGACTTCTAGCAGTTGAAGTCAATACTGATTATCTGTTGATAAAGAGTTTTGAATGGAGTTTGCAATTGATACAAAAGAAGAAACTAGAGGCAATTTAATCACACAGAGTGAATAGAGACTGAATTGCAAAGCATATTTATTTATTTATTTGTTGCATTTATATGGCATCCATTCTCACCAATAAAGCAACTCTGGGCCTTCATAATATCTGAAGAATGAATGGGTCTGGAAAATGAAAAGGACAAAAAACTTTTGAGAGTGGGAATGGAGGTGGTAAGGCCCTACAAAAGAAAGAGATAAGAAGTTTAAAGAACAAAAGACAATTATTCCACCAATACACTGTGGAAGCAGAGATAATGAGGATAATGAGACAGAAATGAATGGGTGTAAATTAAATATAGCTACTATGTGAATACCTTTATTTCTAGGGTTTAGAATACCTCACTCCTTTTCTGTAGTTTGTATAACTTTAAAAAGGAATAGAATGATGTGTGTGTGTAAATTGTAATTGCAGTTGTTGTTTGAATCTATTTTTTAAGCAAACTGCTCATATCATTTTGTAGAGTTAGAATTCCATCCCTATTCATCCTGATACCAGTTAGTTCATGGATGTCAAACTCGCCACGTCATGTTGCTGTCCTGTGATATTTCACGATGTTTTTCCCATTCACGGAGCTGGGGTGAGCGTGGCCTGCTTGTGACGCATCTAGCCCACGGGCCACCAGTTTGACACCCCTGAGTTAGGTAAAATATATATGACAGACAGACAGGCAGACAGACAGACAGACAGATAGATAATCAAATATATCGTCTGATATCAGTTAAGTAAAATGTCATGATATTCACAATATCAGTCTTGTTAGCAACTAGTGTCATACTTATGGTCAAGAAAGGAAGCTTATGATGAGGAAGAAATGGAAGTATAAATCGTCCTCTCAGATTCTAGTACATATGAATGTTACTGCATGCCATTCCTTGTGTAGGATCTGACCTGCTTCTCAAATTAGGCTTCATTTACAATGTATATTTTTTGGAATGAGCACAACGTATCCTTGCTTAAAACGACTTTGTGACAGACACTATGAGGTTTTGCCACAAGAACAAGTTTCCCCTACATTTCTATATGTTGCGAGTGCTTTAAATGATGGATTTCATATAGAAGAAAAATATCTGTTCAAAAAAAGATTTATGTAAGAACTCATAAAGCAAAACAGATGTTATGGGTTCTATAAAAAATGACAAGCCTACATCCATATATTTTTAAAGTAAGATAATAAGAACAACCTTTGTTTTAAACAAATGGTTTAAGCCAGAAAAGCTGTCACAGCTGGTTAGAAAGAGATTACTCCCATATATCTATCCTGAAGAAAAACACCTGGATTTAGAGACTTAGTGACAACATGTTTTGAAAGGAACAAGAGGGTGCTTAAAGAATTTCAGAAGGTGCTCTACTATTGATATTTTATGCTTCCTTGACAAATTTTGCAGAATGACCTTTATTACATTATTCTATAAACCTGTAGATTATAATTTTGGAGAAAACAGGTGTTGATTTATTCCATTTACAAATGTAATTTGTTCAATGTTTCTTATATTCTTGTGTTGTTTAAAGACAGACAACAATGTTATGTTTATTATAAAAAATTAACAACCAATAATTGTATTTGCCCAAAGGAAATCTATCCATCGCTTCTGAATTTTCTCTTTTGCCTAGAACCCATGTGATTGTCAGCTGCTTTTATCTGGCTATTGGGCTAAATTCAAAAAAATCAGCTCAGGACTTTCATTTCTGTCACTTTTGTGCAGCTGCTTGAAAGAGAAAGTTGTTCAGAAAGAAAATGCAGGAGAAGAAGCTGACTGTATAACCCATAAATGTATGTACTCACTCTATATTGGGGTCCTCAAACTTCGCAGCTTTAAGACTTGTGGACTTCAACTCCCAGAATTCTCCAGCCAGCATAGTTGAAAGTTGAAGTCAACAAGTGTTAAAGCTGCCATGTTTGAAGACCTCAGTTCTATATATTTAGGATCAGTGGTGGGATTCAGCCAGTTCGCAACACTTCGGGAGAACCGGTTGTTAACTTTCTGAGTAGTTTGGCAAACTGGTTGTTGGAAGAAATCATTAGGGCAGAGAACCGGTTGTTAAATTACTTGAATCCCACCACTGTTTAGGATTATGATATCTGGACTTCAAAAATCTTCTCAACCAATAGATGGCAGTAAAGAGTTACAGAAAACTCAGATTCTTTCCTGCCAGCTAGTGGTCATACAGATTCATGCAGCTACAATAGCCCTAATAAAATGGTGTAATGAGGAGGGTCCCTAGGAATCAAAGAAAATAATATTGCTCTGTTTTC
Source organism: Ptyas mucosa (assembly GCA_012654045.1). Taxonomy (NCBI): domain Eukaryota; kingdom Metazoa; phylum Chordata; class Lepidosauria; order Squamata; family Colubridae; genus Ptyas; species Ptyas mucosa. The sequence goes on from WNWU01000012.1 coordinate 22,857,530, forward strand.
CCTACTGCCATTTCTTGGCTGCAAATAAGCCAGAACAGGCTCCTTCACTTGCATAAATGCAGACATACAGACTGAGGATTTTATAAGGAGAGAAGAAAATTGGACATTGATGTTAGTTTCTATGTCTTTTCTCTATGCTAAAATCAGCCTGGTAGTGGCAACTCATAGTATTTTCTTTCAAATATGAGGCTGGGAATTAGTATCATTGAATCCTTTTTCCAATTTGGATTTCATGAAAAAGAACTGACTAGGTGGCTCAGTGGCTAAGACGCTGAGATTGTCGATCAGAAAGGTGGTTTGAATCCCTAGTACAGGTCTCCTGCATGAGCAGGAGGTTGGACTAGATGACCTCCAAGGTACCTTCCAACTCTGTTACTGTTATTATTAACCTTCTCCTCTCCCCCATTCATCTGTTTCCATGGAACCTGCTAATCGCATCAGGAAGGTTTCCATTTCAGCCTGCCATGTGTAACTAGCCCCGTTATGTAGAACACTTTGTTAGCAATGCAACTTCCAAGAAGATCAGGAGTAGGAAAATTTAGAGGTCTGCCACTTAGCATTCTCCACTTCATACACCAGAGTCTAAAGGTAGCAGAACATATCGCAAGACTAGAAGGATATCTAAAGAGATGCGCTCAAGGTCCAAAACAACTGATGGCCCAACTGAGGGATTGTTACCATTAATTGCTGATTTCACTCAAATTCAATTGGTCAAGATTCTTCATTGCTGCCCTTATCACTGGGGTCCCCCAAGATTAGATTGGCCTTCTCATTCTTGAGTTAACAGCTTAGCTGTTTTGGCATGGTTTGGGGATATGTTGTGTGGTTTCTTTCTGCAGCGGGGAAAGACAAAAGAGGGAAATAATGATCTAACTGATTAGAGTGGGAAGTTTGTTATCACACAACCTTATTAATAGGAAATAGCTCTCTACTGTTAGTTTGAAGAACCGCAGGGCAAAGTTGTAATAGGACGAGGTTATTTAGCATGTTGTAGTCACACAGCAATGTATGTGTATGGGTGCATGTTTTATTAAGACAATATTAAGATCTGGGTTGCACAAATCAGACAACCACTAAATGGTAGCAAAATATTAAAGGGTTTTAAATATATATATATATATCTTGCTTACTGTTCAATAGTTGTCTATGACACTTTGAACCCATCTCATCAAATATGTCCTGTGACGACACCGTGACGCCGTGAGTTTCTGATCTAAAATCTCCAGTCTTGAACAATATGGTAATAAATAATGGTTCAAGAAGAAAAATGTAACATTGGAAAGTTCTTGGTAGAATTCAATTCAATTCAACCTCAGTTCAACCTTTATTGTCAAAGCACAACACATGTACAATGAGATTGGCTGAGCCTACCTTCGGGCACCACCACCCCCCGCAACATAAATACATATCAATAACTCACAATGAAAGAAGGAAAATCCTTAACCCAATAAATCATACTAACAACACACAATCCTCTATACATATTTGTACGTAACATTGCAATATGATATATTACACCAATATGAATATGTTGCACCAGCCACGCAAGTCTATCATACTACACGCTTATGATGTTATGTTGCATAAAAATGCTGCTGCTCATAAAAGCGATAAGGAAATAAAACCAGTCAACTCCATCAACATTATTTCAACTTACTGAGACCAGTCATTTTAGAACTCCCTTGGAATCTTATTTATGACCTCACACAAGAGTACAAACTGCTTCTTTGATATCACAGCTGAAACTTTCCATTATTCACAGCTTTAACAGGAGGTAAGCATGGAAAGAGACTATCTACTTATCTCTAAAGCATATGATTTATGGACAAAAGTTTGAGACACATAATTAAGGTTGAAATGAAATGAAGTTTCATAAGAAACGAAATGAAGTTATGTGATTAGATTCTAAACCTCCCAATCCCTTGAGCTGAGATACCCTTTTAACTTCTTCATCTCATGATAAACTTTAAAAAGTGTGAGTTTTTACTGTATACTAAAATCTTTACAGGATTGACTGAAATAGCTTTCAATGAAATACTGCTCCAAAAATTATAATTGGTAGGGAAAATAAAGAGTTATTTAGGAACGGGTATAGGTCAAAATCTTCAAATACAATCCTATGTGAGGAAAAAAAGGGTCTTTCAATGTTCCTGTAAAATACAGCTATATATTTCAATTATTATTATAGCCGAAAGAAGATCAGATTCATTTTGTTACCACTTAGAAAATAATATAAAACTTCGTCAATGATTTAAAGATGGATTGAGCTATGCACATTTCTTAGCCTTCAGCTCATTTAAGCTCTCTCATATGCAAACATAATGGCTACGAACACTGAGCTCATTAAACACTGATTTAAATATCTGCTAGGTTAAATCAATGGTAATGTTTGACTCTGGTAAACTGTGACTTGCTTTCATTGCAAGTGCACTTTTGAGATGGATAGGAAGGCACCAAAAAATCTAATTTCCAGTGGTGAAATCCAAATTTTTTTACTACTGGTTCTATGGGCGTGGCTTGATGGGCATGGTGTGGCTTGGTGGGTGTGGCAGGGAAAGGATACTGCAAAATCTCCATTCCCACCCCTCTGGGGCCAGCCAGAGGTGGTATTTGCCGGTTCTCCGAACTACTCAAAATTTCTGTTACCGGTTCACCAAACTGCTCAAAATTTCTGCTACCGGTCCTTCAGAACCTGTCAGAACCTGCTGGATTTCACCCCTGCTAATTTCCCTGCATGCCCTTCAGAATATTAAAATCGTTTGTAGGACAGAGAAAAATTGTAAACTGGATTAAACAAAGAAAATATCCTGGAAAAAGTTATGGGATAATGTTTATAGGCATGGGTAAAACTATTTTAAATCAATGAGCAATACGGTACCATAAATAGATTTATGCACACCTGATGGAAAAATGGAAATCTATAATATGCTATTCGGACTGCTTTGCATTCAGCAACCACCATTTCTATGCTTGATTGAATTGAGCGCTGAAAAGCTAAGAACAATGAAGGAAAGAGCAACAACAAATGGAAATATGAAATTAATTTAGAGTTAACAACGGCTGTATATTTTTCTGCTTTGCAAGTAATGATCGAGAATTGAATCCAGAAACATTCCTTGGTTGAAGTAGCAGGACTTAATTTCATGAAACACAAACACAAACACACATGGAGACTTACTATTTAGATGCTAACAAGCCTTCTGGTTTGACCACATTGTTCTCCTTCTCTATTTCATGAAGGAGTCCTACTGTTAAATCTTTATATCACTTAAATATTCCTCGCTTATGAGAGGTTCATGCTTAACTCTGGGAGCAGAGTCCATCAATATAATATTGTCACTTATGACCTTCTCAACTGGATGGCTTAAAAAGTGATGTTTGTAAATCTATTCCCGTGGAGCAATTGTATTCTTTTCTAAAATGATGTTGCTTTCTTCTCTTTTTAATATTGTGAAGCTATTTAGGATCATTACGCAATTGGACGGCTTAGAAATTTGATAAATAAATTCAGCACCATATATTCCCATCCTATTCTCTCACAATTTCCAAAATAATTGTTAGTTAAACAAATTTGGTTGTAAGAATGATTTATAGCTACAGCATCAACTCTTCTCCTAGATCTCTACTAAAAGACTTAGTCCAGAGATTTTGTGCAATTGATATAAAGTTTACAATTAGATAATCCCTTTTCCAATCCCATATAGAATAGCAGAAATAATCCTTTCAACACTCCTGTTCAGTGGTGGTTTTCAAATTTTTTTACTACCGGTTCTGTGGGTGCAGCTTGGTGAGTGTGGCATGGCTTGGTGGGCGTGGCTTGGTGGGTGTGGCAGGGGAAGGATACTGCAAAATCCCCATTTCCTCCCAATCAACTGGGACTTGGGAGGCAGAGAATAGATGGGGGGGGGCAGTCAGAATTTTTACTACTGGTTCTCTAAATTACTCAAAATTTCTGCTAACGGTTCTCCAGAACTGGTCAGAACCTGCTGAAACCCACCTCTGCTCCTATTCAATTGAGATGAATATACAAAGATGTTAAATATCCTGAGGCTCCAATATGGAAGACCTTTGAGACTAGGCAATACATTGTTATATCCAATGCCCGGGCTTTTACAGCTGTACTGGTTTCTAAATAAATTATTTTGTTTTGATATTTTTTGCCCATCTTAAAGCTGGTCAGGATGAAAAAGGAGAATAATGTAGAAGCGAATGTGATGATACATGAAAAGGCCTACAGCAAAAAAATGAGGTACAAATTAATGAAGAGACAAACAAAAAATGGAATTTCTCCTTGGCAGAAAATTGAGAATAAAAAGGTATGAGATATGTTCTCTGATTCAGTATTAGAAGCAGAAGGTCTTTATTTTTTAAAAAATTTCTCTACCACAATTTTAAACATTTATTTGTTACAATTATACTCTGCCTTTCCTTCAGGAGTATAATGTAGCATACTTAGCATATGAGCCTCGATTGCTCAATGGTTAGAGTGCAGTACTGCAGGCTACTCAGGGGTGGGTTCTACTTACCTTTACTACTGGTTTGCAATGGGGCCGCGCGCATGCGCAGAAGCTTCTGCACATGCACAGAAGCATTCTGATGACGTCGGGGTTGGTGGGCGGAGCTTCCTGCCAGTTTTACTACCGGTTCTATACAACCGGTGCGAACCAGGGGCAACCCACCACTGAGGCTACTTCTGCTGACTGCCGGCTGCCTGTAATTTGGCAGTTCAAACCCCCCAGGCTCAAGGTTGACTCAGCCTTCCATCCTTCGGTAAAATGAGGACCCAGATTGTTGGGGGCAATATCTAACTCTGTAAACTGCTTAGAGAGGGCTGTAAAGTGGTATATAAGTCTAAGTGCTATTGCTATCTCCCTCTCTCAAGTTTTCCCACAACCATCACGCTAGTTAGGTTGGGTTGAAAGAGAGTAACTGGTGCAAAGTCACTTCTTGATCTCTTGTGGCTGAGAATAACCTGGGGTGTCACTGAGGCCAATCTAACCCCTCCTCCATTTTTATTCTGACTATTGCTTTCTTGCACAAAATGCTGCATCCTACTTATTGAATTAACTTAACTTACTGAAACTTATCAACAGACAAAAGATGATAGTCTTTTTCAGAATGAGTGGGAAGTATTATATGTTCTTTTGCTTTAATTTTCCAGTGTACTTTCTCTTGTATTATCTCTCTCTGTTTTTTTTTTCTCCAACATTATGAACTTAGATGACATTTGCACGATATTCTAAATAAAGGAGTGAGGGGAAAGATAAAGATTCCAATTTCTCTTATACATTCCATTAGAATTAAATACAGGTAGTCCTCAACTTTCAACCACAATGGAGCCCAAAATTTATGTGGCTAAGTGACATAAGTTAATTTGTTAAGTGAATTTTGCCTCATTTTACAACTTTTCTTGCCACATTTGTTAAGTGAATCACTGAAGTTGTTAAATTAGGAACTCGGTTGTTAACTGAATCTGGTTTCCCCATTGACTTTACTTGTCAGAAGGTCACAAAAGATGACCCCGAGACACTGCAACCATCATAAATGTGAGTCACTTGTTAAGCATTCAAAATGTAAATCATGTGACCATAGGGATGCTGCAACGGTCATAAGTGTGAAAAATGGACATAAGTTATAAGCCATTGTAACTTCAAATCAAAGGTGGTATTCAGCCAGTTCTGACCCGTTTGGGAGAACCGGTAGCGGAAATTGTGAGTGGGCCTGCCCACTGCCCCCCTGCCCTGGCTCTATGCCATCCTATTTAGGTATATTTTTGGGGCGGGACACATGTGTGGAAGGCGCGTGTGTGAGCAAAGCAAGGGAGTGTGCACACAAAGCAAGTGTGCGCATGTGCGGCGAACCAGTGGTAAGAAAATGTGAAACCCACCGCTGCTTCAAATAGTCACTAAGTGAACTGTTGTAAGTTAAGGACTACCTGTAGATCATGTTTGATACCACTCAGTTTCCAATCAATCGAATATTTAGGATTCCACTGAAGAGAAATAACTGCACCAGTAATACATTGCAAGTAAAGCATTCTAGATTCTGTGATTCCTGATAAAAGCTGGAGGTGGCTTTTTAATCAACTAATGTTGGAGCCTTCATCCATACTAGTGAACCAAGTCATTTCCGCATTTATAGGAAGGCACTCATCATTAAACTAAACTAGGTCTCCCAATGGCTTCTAAGGGGAAAGTGATACCTAAACTCATTTTCCATCCCACTGATCATCCTTCACACTTTGAAATAATACATTACAGAATTTTGTCTTCATCTGTCAATATCTTCTAGGATGGCGTCCACAGTCTTCAGGAAAGAAATGAAAGCCCTCCAACATTAATCCATCCAGAAACTTCAAAACCCCTACCACCGTCAACTGAAGATGGTGCTGTGGATTTCAGTATCGAGTTGACACATTTTAATGATCTGGTCAGGTGCAACCCAACAACCTGTTCTGAATACATGCCTTATTATAGAACTGATACCAATCTTGTGGAAAGCCCTTCCTGCCTAAACTCCAAAGTGAACCAGAACAGCTCAGAGGGAGAAGATAGAGTTCAAAGCAATTGCTGTGTTTTTAAGTTAAAACACAAAGAAGAGTCCACAGGTGAAAGAGAGCTTGACACTGAATATTTCCCATATTATCGAACATATGAAGAATATTTGACCAGCTCAAATCCCCCTGAAGAAATTAAAAGTAGAGAGCAGAATGAAAAAGCTACCACTAACAGTGATGAAAAAATAAGGAGTGAAGCTATCTCTAATGCTGAGACTGAATATGCTAATACAGTAAGTTGCACAAGAATGGCAAAACTTATTTATATTTGATCCAGCAGAGTAACTTTTCCAATGTTGTGATCTTCAGATGTGTTGCAACTAAATTTATTATTAAATTTATTCTAGAATTTACAGCCAGCAAAATTGCAAAATTGTATTACAGCTACTTTTTTCAAAGAAAAAGTGAAAATTACCAACATGGAAAGTGTACTTTCTATTCACTTGGGGAATTGGAATTAAGGCATTTAATTATTTTTACAGATAATTCTTCGTTTTCAAATTTGGCAGTCATTACAATATTTTATATTTTTATAACTATCACAAATCCTTTCAATTCATTTAAAAAATTGAGCAGTCTTCTTCCAACATGGGTTAGACACCTATAGTTTGGTAATCCTGCTCTTTCTATAGATGTTTTGAAAGGCTGCCCCATTTCAATTTTAAGACACATTTTAGGAACTAGTTGTTAGTTCACATAAAACCCATTTTGACAATTTGTCCATTTTTTTTGTTTTTAGGACTTTCAAGAAAGCAGTATAGCAAATGAAGATACTGGCCAATGCCTTGAGAATTTTGATTTCACTGAAACACTTTTACCCACTAATTCCACAATAGATTCTGGTGATTCTGAGAACTTTCTCTTAGAAGAAATATTAAGCCGGAATCAATTACCTTCCTCTTCCAATGGCTATTTTCCATACTATCGGACATATGGTAAATTAATTATTACTCCAATTGTTAATTAACTTCAGCCCTAGTGGCAATATACTGGGATATTTGAGGTGAAAAGGGAAGATATTAGAAAGGGACGCAAATCCAGCTGTCCAGTGTGTTGACTCTAGTGAGACAGAAGTCACAGGCATTGTTTTAAAGAAGTTTGCCTTATTACAGGCCTAATTATAATTAATACTTAAATCTTCATCTATGATATTGTTATAGAATCTCAGGGGATGTTTTTTAAAGAATTTAGAGAGACATATGAGTTTTATCTGGAATGATTTTGATCTCGAAATGGAGGATCTTTTGCAGAACAGAGTGGAATGGACAACAGTGAAAATGAAAAAAAATGCATTTTTTTTATCAGAGGCTATAGAAGGCAAAATATCAGTTAACAAGGGAGAGAGGTTTGTTGTCCTGATTGGGCATGTTCTCAGATAAGGATGATTTTTTTTAAATTGGAAAAAATAATATGAGATTCCAGATTGAAAGATTCTTTTCTTCTATATACACTCCATCTATGGAAAGGAAAGATACTGTAAGATGTTTTTTAAATAATAATACTAATAATAATAGAGTTCAAATGTAAAAGATGGAAAGTGAGATGCTGTAGATGAAAGTGAATGTGCAATACATAATTCAGCAGCAACTGATTTTATTTTTGTATCATAATCTATTTAATTTCATATATCATCAATTCCACCAGAAATGGTCCCTCAAAGCCTATCCTTCTCTGTAAGCCCAATTTCACCAAATAAAAAGGAAACCAAAAAGAATTTTCTGTACATCAGCTATTTATTTTTGCTGACAAGAAGTCTCTGCTTCCATAGATTTTGAAGGGGGGGGGGGTTCTATTTATTTTAACTTTGGCTATCACAAAGGGAATTAACTTTTGGGGAAAGGGATCTGGTTTAGCTCCTGACACTCAACCAGAGGCTTGTCTAGGTCTCCCAATTTTGCTTTTCCATCCACTGTTCACACTTGGAGTAAGTGTATCCAACCATATCCTTTAGGACAGTATTCAAACTTGTGCTTCCTACAACTTCCCAACTGGTCAGAGTTGAGAATTCTGAAGATTGAAGCTCACACATTTGATGTTGAGGAAATCATGCTCAATAGAAGAAAGAAGGCTTTTCGCTACCTTTTTATTGGCATTTGTTTAGCTGAGTTTTATCCCTGGGATTTGCAAAATGTCCAGAGGAAATTTGGTGGGCATGACTTTACTTGGGTTTTAGTAAACTGAAGCAGATGGACAGCCTATAGAAGCCGAAGATGAGAGAATATATTTGTTTCCACCCTACCCTATGAGAATAATCTAAAGGGAAGGATGAATATAGATAGTTATCAGCCTAAAGTGAGGGTGATAAATTGTCCTCAACTTACGACCACAATCAAGCCCACAATTTCTGTTGCTAAAGTCATGATCTCATGCCTTGATTGCATTCAGAAATGGCAATGAGGGGAAAGTTCTTTTGGGAAGTCTAGGTCTGGTGCAGTGCTGCACAACTGAGGCTGATCCTGAGTTGCAGCACCTACAAGTGATCTATGGAAATCTTCCCCTAGGGATTGTGATGACCCGGGACAAGGTGCGAAGGCCACACAGCCAGCCGAGAGTTCAAACTCCCCTTTAATGCTCCAACTTTCCCCCAAATGCTCCCACATTCTTGGCAAGTCCTAGAGCAAAGCACACACGCACCTACACGGCAGCCTCTGGCTGCATGCAGTCCAGCAAAGCAAAGGAACAGGGAAATGAGTCCACAAAGCAAACAATGAGTCCATGAAGCAAGGAAGAAGCAAGAAATCCTGCAAACTCCAAATGTCTGCAACTGCACACAAAACTCTACCAATTCAGCATTTATTCTTGACAAACTCCCCTCCCCACAGCATCTCCTTAAATCTCAGTTCCCAGGTGTGCCTTGTCAAGACGGGCGGGGCACTCCTCTTGAGTCATTGGGTTGGCCTGCACTGTTCCCGCTTTCTCTCCACGCTCAGTGCTTGGGGATCAGGAGGGGATGGGTCCTTGCTCATCACCTGAACTCTGTCACTCCTCATTTCCACTGTTTGCTCTCTCTTGGTCATCCTGCCCCTGTTCCTCCTTGTTAACAAGCCATCCCTATCCTGAGGGACCCTGGGTTGTTTCGTCCCCCTCCTCCCCACATTCCTCTGAAGCCAACAAAGCCTCCCCCTCGATCTCTGTTGGCTCTAGCTCCGACTTGTCCTCTTCTGCAGATTCAGGCTCTGACAGGGGCATGACAGGGACTTTATAACCCTCAAATGTTCCTTTCCCTTCCTTTTCACTAAGCAGGATGTAGCAACAACTCCCCACCCCACCCCTTTTAACATATGTGTTCGTCATGTTAAAGAATGGAGATATTGCTCTTCCTCTTGCTGATTAACCTTGTTCAGAGTTTTTTTTTTAACCTATCTCACCCTGCTCTTGGGGTCTATCTGAAGACTTGAAGTTAAGGGAATATTGTTCTTGCTAACATGTAATCAGGTTATCACAGATAACTGGCAGAATGCGCTGGAGTAATTGAGAGTTAACCGCATCTCATTTGGAACGCCATTGCGAATCAGATTTCAAAGATGGGGTGGAAAAATCATACTTGTGGCATATGTTGCCCTTGGGATAGAGGCTTCAATCTGGACACCAGGAGCAAGAGGTGCTTTGATTTGTTTAGAACCTGGGTTGCTAGCTACATGGAGAAAGGAGGAGGGTTAGTTTATACAAGCACAATCTTTCTTGCAATGTCTGCCAAACTTTTTACTTTCTGGGGATAAGCTCAGATTGTTCTCATGGAAGCTGCAATCCATTGTGTGAAGAGCTCTGCCCAAATGTAAATCCTTACTATATACATTTGCTGTTGATGTTCTGTTGTGGAGTTTGGGCTTACTTTCCCACACCTTTGAAACATTAATTTCGGTAGCTAATATTTTCATTTTAGGGCAGGACAGGACATGACTTCTTCCCCTTCTGGATTGCTTAACTCTAGCCTTAATTTCAACTCCTCTTTCCATTCCTTTTTCTGCTATTTCAACTCCTATTTGAAAAGCAGGATTCTTCATTGCCAGATTTGTCAATGGAATGAGTTCCAAGATTCAGACATTTGGGGAAATTTTTAAAAAATGGTCCCAGGAATAATTATATTTTAATATAAACTATAAAAATAAAATATCTATAATTTAATAAAACTATAAAGTTGATATTCTGCAAAATTAGTCCTACTTACTAATTTAGCTACTATCAAACAGCCTAAGAAGTCCAAATCAGCTTGCATCTGGTTTGCAAACTATGCTGCCATCCAAATATTATATTTGGAATAACCTCTGAATAAAATTTCATTGTGTGCTGTAAACAGATCATTTTCCGGGCACACATAATATGTAGAAGTAGTTTTAAAGTGCTTGCCCATCCTTATAAAAGAAAAGATGAAGGGGGATTTGAGCCAATACTGTTAACTAGTTGTTTTCAATTATTGATTCCAAACTCCTTAGAGCTGCTCCAAAATCCATCATACAGATGTGTTAGAAAAGCAAATATTGCCTATTCTCACAATATATTTCAAGGAGCTAATCATTGGTGCTTTTATTACGTGTTCACCCTTTTTAGTAACCCTTTGTCATTTACAATATTTGAACCCTTCCTACAAAATCTGCATAGCTTCAAATACATAAAGACAACCTTTGGGGGGTGGGGGAAAGGAACCTATGTGAAGACTGTACTGTATCAGGGCAGCCCACCAAGATTCATTATGATTTATGAGAAAGATTGTGAAACCAATCTTTGATAATAAACACATCAGCCAATTGATAAAAAGTCTACATCTGTTCAATAATCTTACAGAAGTGTTTTGTTTTAACTAATCATCAAGAAATGCCTATCCTAAGATGGAAAGGGAGAATGATCTTGGAAGACATGGAGGAAGGATTAGAGATGCTGCCTAGGGAATGATTAGATAAAAGGAGGTGGAGACCACAATTTAGTAATGAACAGAAAAAGAAAGTTACAAAGGACTCATTCTAACTACCAGGTAATAAAAAGAGACAGGGGAGACTTATACTTTCAGACTTGCAAGATTCTGTTAATGTAACCTCATAATAAAGTCAGATTAGCTAACTTGTCGGTTTTCCTGTCTGGTCCACTTGAGAGGCTGACACATTCTTATCAATAGTATTGAATGCTATTGACATTCTTAATATCATATAATCTATCAATCAATCAATAGTATATGCATGACCTGCTTTGAAATAATAGCAGCAGCAGCAATAATTTATTATCATTGTAAGTATTGCAATTAAGCACTGCGATTGGGTGGAATGTGCAAAATGCAGTAGAAACATACAGTTTAAAAGGCAACTATTTTCATTGCTATTAGGAAGAATGAAGAATTGGAGCATACCTTAACCCCTGCTAAATATATCGTGTCTTTGAGAATGAACTAAAACTTGACAAAACATATAGACAGCCTTTCTCCCCTAATATTAAACGTGTGTATCCTGGCATTTGAATAGCATCATCATTTATGTTAACGTAACATAATTTACGTTATGTTAAATTGGCACTAGAAAATTGAGTTAGTTTGTTTTCCTTAACACAGTGATCAGCAAGATCCTTTAGCAATGACGGCAAGAGCTGAAGGTTCAACCTCTTCACTTTCAGCAACCTTGAATTTGTAGAGCCAAAGTTCTCAACTTCTCTCTCCTTGTTTACTGTATATATTTACAAAAAGCCTTTAAAGAATTGGCAGTCCACATCAGAAGAATTGGCAGAAGTCAACTGATAGAGCTGCAGCCCTGGGTCTTTGGGGCTGGATTCCAAGACCAAGCTCATCTAATGAATTTCTTTGCAGAATTTCTTCACCAGCTTTCTATGATCAAAGGCAGATTAAACTGTTTCGGAGGGGGTTTAAACTACATTTATTTACCTAAGCATTTTAATTAGTCTAGTGGTAAATGTTTTTAACTGTTTTAATATTTACTGTTGTGTAATATGTGGAATCATTTGAATGTTTTAATATTTGGTTTAAAGTGCATTTTTGTTTTAATTGCTTTTCTGGAAGCACCCTTGAGCCATTAAGGCCATACATATGTTCAAAAGAAACCAACCAACCAACCAACCAACCAAACAAACAAACAAACAAGTTGTAGTAGCAGTGATATCAATATAAAAAGAGGAGGCTGACTCCGCTTCTCATTTCTCTAAGTTTGTTATAGTTGAGGACTATTTTCAATGTTCAACACTTGATGTATTAAATGCAAGGACTGAGTGTCCTGAAACCAAAAGAGAATTATTTATATAATCAGAGACTCTTTTTATGAGGTCCACCAGTCCCATTAAGAGAAATGACAGTATTTTCATAGATTTGAGTAAAACCTATGGGTTTTGTCTCTTAAGAGATTTAGGTCTGTACCTTCATCTCAGGGGATTTGATTTTCTTGAGTTAGATCTTAATCCAAGCAAGAGAAGAATTCAGAATTTTTAGAGTTCACCTTCCATCTCCATTCTTGAGACTGTTCCACGTTTAATCCCATACTGTACATTTCTTATTTTATCTTCTGCATAGCACAATTACTAATCAGTAGTTCTGTTTTCTGATCAAGCAGGGCAGTTCCACCCTGCTATGCTCTTGAGTTGAATTTAGGTTGGCCAAACTATCCTGAAGATAACAGATAATATGAAAATAATTCCTTATCCAAGGAAGTCAGTTACATGTGCTTAGTTAGTATTCATACAACACCTGTTTGCCAATTCCAGTGCAGATTATGACAGAAAAGATGATTTACACTTAGCAAATTGTACTAGATATACCCCACAACAGTTTGGATTTTCCAGACTACAGCCTAGGAAGACTCTTGTAAAGAAATCAGGGCAACTGGAGCCAGCAACAAAAATGTTGCAGTGTATCTCCTGTTCCTAACACAGAAAGAGTGATGTATGATTCTCCTAATTTGGTGAAATATGGCTTCCAGCTTAATTGGGCAATGGTAGGTGTGGCTAGGAGTTGTAGTTTAAAGCCACATCTGAAGATTAGTACCTCATCTGTTCCTCCCCAAGATTTTGGATAGCCACAACTTTTTCCAGCATCCTGCAATTCACAGTGAGCAGACTTTTGGTAATTACTAATTGTTTTAGAAGGACAAGGTTATGGTGCATTATAGCTTTTGCCCTTTTGCTGAAATTTCCCTCTCAAAATCCCAATTTTTAAAATCTTTTCTCAGTCTGTAGGTTATCCAAAAATATGAACATTATAATGCAGTTTTATCTTTTTCTGCTCCAACATCAAATAAAAATATAACATGTAAGCTATGAGACAGGTCTAAAATTAGCTTCCCTGCACCGGGAGTTAAATTTATTGAAACCTCTATAATATAGAAGAAGCTATTCATTTTGCCTATAGTTACAATGGAAGAACAGAAAAGTAAACAAGGTGCAATAAAGTTTCTTATTTTATTATCTAAATGTATTTTTATTAATATTTCCCCCTCCATTGTTTGTTACCTTCCATAGAATTTATGAAGGAGAATAAAAACCCTCAAAACTTTCTCCATTTGTTATGTTCAGTCCAAAAGAATACCATGTATCTTTTTGCCAAACAAAATGCTTCACTGAGGGATTGATAAATATTTTGGTAAAGGCTTGCCAGATGAAACATATTTACTTTTATGTTTCTATCTGAAATATCTACAATTATTATTCTGAGACCTCAATATTTCAATATGGCCCTTTCATGTTTGCAAAACAATCCACAATTACTTAGGAACACCTCGTGTTGTTTTCATTGATCTTATATAATCCTTTAATTTCAGGATTCCACAAAGTTCATTCTTCAAAACAAGCCTAAACAAAATATACTGTTTTAATAATGAATGGGACATAGGGTGTATTCATGTTTTAATAATGAAATTATTGGTGTGTATTGGTGAATCGTTAGAGATCTTTCTCAAGAAGTTAGATCAGACCATATTTTGAGACATATTTTAAAAAATCCATCACATCTTTTGTTTCTGTACTGGATAACATTTTAACTAAACCTATCTCAAAGTGGTAGACTTCAGCTCTCAGAATTCCCCAGCCAGCATGGCGGGAGAACTCTGGGAGTTGCAGTTCACAAATCTTAAAGTTGCCAGGGTTGGAAAACACTAATTTAGATTCTCTACAGCTTTCAAACTGAGAGAAAAATTCCAATAAAGTACTGCTTTCCTACCAAAAAATAAAATCAATATGATCTTTTCCACCAATATACTGTATAATCTTGGGGTACTGAGTTTCAATTTTGATATTATCCATAGATTATGTGCAGGAATTGTCTTATAACTTCTGTTGACATACAGTATTTGTAATGCAAGGTGGCATTGCTCTATATTTTATATCATATTATTATTATTATTATATATGTAATCCACCCCCCCCCAAATCTTAGGCTGCTTCATTGTGGGGTGGGGGCTCTTGGGAGGGATAAGTGAAGAATGTTGGAAGTATATGCAAATATATATATATTCCCCGCAGAGTCACCCAAGGTGTGAAGGTCAGCTGTCCAAGTAAAGCAAACATGACAGAAGCAGACAATAAATTTAGAGATAATAGCAAAGGCATCAATTCATACTGTGTGGGAGTAGACAATCGTAAATCACTCCTGTATTTCTACCAAGAAAATCAAATTTCTACCAAGCCAATCACTTTCTCTCAACCCTAGGAAGGAGGCAATGGTAAACCATTTCTGAAAACCTCTATCAAGAAAACTGCAGGGATGTCCAGATTGACTCTGAGAATCAAACACAATTGAATGTAAGAGAAAAAAAGAGATATCAACATGGAAGATATTTTAGAAGATATTCCTTAGTTAAAAGAACCTTTAGTGCTAGAAGATGAAGCTAGATCAGCGCTCCAGTCATTATCAGGTTGGAAGGTTACAAGGGTACCCATTGAAATATGGCAAGCAACAGAAGAATCAGTCCAGATTCTATCTAAGTTATGCCAGAAAGTTTGAGAAAGTCACAGTGACCAACTGTTTAGAAGTGGTCAATCTACATTCCAATACAAAAAAAGGAGACATAACAGCATGTGCAAACTACCATACAATAGCCTTAATTTCACACACTAGCAAAATAATGCTTAGGATCACCCATCAAGCTGCATTTATTTTATTTTTATTTATTTTATTAAATTTCTATACCGCCCTTCTCCCGAAGGACTCAGGGCGGTGTACAGCCAGAAATAAAACCATGACAATATAAAAATTAAAAGCAATTTAAAACAATTAAATGAATTGGCTGAAAACTCTAATAAAACAACCCATTAAAATAGTAAAATATTGTTATTATTTAGGCCAGCCCTGCTTGTTGGAATAGTAATGGTTTTAGGGCGCGATGAAAGGTACGCAGGTCGGGAATCCTACGAGTCTCCGGGGGCAGCTCATTCCAGATGGTAGGGGCCCCCACAGAGAATGCTCTCCCCCTGGGTGTCGTCAGCCGACATTGCCTAGCCGACGTCACCCGGAGGAGCTCCTCTCTGTGGAAGCATACCGGTCGATGGGAGGCTATCGGTGACAGAAGGCGGTCTCGTAGATACCCCGGTCCCAAGCCATGGAGTGCTTTAAAGGTGGCAACCAGCACCTTGAATTGCACCCAGAAGACCACTAGGAGCCAGTGCAGCTCGTGCAGGAGCGATGTTACATGGGATCATTGAGTCGCTCCCATAATTACCCGTGCGGCTGCGTTCTGGACCAGTTGGAACCTCCGGGTGCTCTTCAAGAGGAGCCCCATGTAGAGAGTGTTACATGTTCAAGTTGGTTTTAGAAAAGTCCAAGGAATACAAGACATTACTGTTGATGCCTGCTGGATAATTAAGAAAGCCAAAAGAATAAAGCATGCACTACACAATTACAGAAAAACCATTGACTGTGTCAATCACATCAAACTGTGGCTCTAATGTTGGAAAAGGTGGAAAGCAAGAGGATGTTCAGCAGCCAAGTAGATGGACTCAGTTACAGTGGTAATGCGTGCACTGTTGGAAGACCTGAAAGATCAGTTATAAGGATGGTGTCAGCCTTTCAAGGCTGCCATAAAGAGGAGGATATGAGGCTTGAAATTTTACCTACTTATTCTTTTTGTAGATAGTGTTGCTTGGAGATGGGACGGGAGGGGGGAATTCCTGGGGTTGGAGGCAGGAGCTGAGAAGATTGAGCTGGAAGATGGCCAATAAGAAGTTGAGGTTTGGGGGAATGGAAGGGGAAGGTTTTGGGGTCAGAGGATTAGTATTGGCTACGACGAAGTTGGGACCAGATCTGTTGTTCTCAATAAATGAAATATTTCAGCAAAGACTAATTGCTTGGGAGTGCAATTTATTTGAGATGACATCGGAACCTGACATATGGATTGTCATGCAGAAAATCTATGTCATCACTAAGGAATCAAAAATGGCACATAATCATTGATATAAATAAGAAAGAGGAAATTGGGAACCATTGCAATCAAGATATAGCTTGTTGCTTACAACAACAGTAGATGCCATTGATGTTCATCAAGTCTTTGCCAAAGAGATTTTAAGAGCAAAAGAGATTCCCATACTCTAATAGGCTCTATAATGGTCTGTTTGGATTTAGTTGAGCATTGCATATGCATCTAAACAACCATGGTCTATTGAATAAACTGTGGTTTAAAATGAGTCAGCGGAACTGTGGCTTGGAGTATTTACCAAGGGGACAAAGTTCTCTCCAGCACAAACAGACACTACCTAGTCAAGCTAATCACTGCATTGCACAATGAGAAAGAGTTATGCATTAGACTTAGATTGACATTTAAACTGAGCAAGAATTGGTTCCAGTAGAGTTTAATGTAGTTTTCATTCTTTGGCACAACTGCTGAGAGTAACATAGGGAAGGCTTTGCTTTGGAATCACGCACAATTGACTCAACCACTTAGCTCAGATTGGTAGTGGCTCTCCAGGAAGCAAGAAGATGTTTCACTCTCACTCTGAATAGCAGAAACAAGTTTTAACTCTTGTGTGTAAAGTCAAACAAGCTGCGTGGATAATAATGACAAATATTTTTAAAAGCTTGTTTTTTCTTATAATATATTGCTTCCTTCTATTACTCTCCCTCCTGAATAGCTCAATCAGCTTTTCCTAAACTATTGCCTTCCAGATGTGCTGGAGGATAACCCAATCATCTCCAACTATGCATAGCTGCTGGGATCTGTAATCTAACATATCTGGAGGATAGGACACTGTGAGAAGGATATGTGCAATGCTTCAGCGTACTGGGGCTTGAACATAGCACCTGCTCCCACTCCTTAAACAAAAGGATTTCTCAGGATTGTACAGCAGCTGGGAAGAGCAGTCATACAATTGAGGAAAGAAACACAGCTCCTTGAAGGAGTTAGAGGTCAATGGTACGTTTGCATTCCAGCACACTCTGAAGCACCTTTTTCAGCTTCAAATTGTTTCACAAGCCTTATTAATTTATTTCAATATTTATAGATTGTCCTTTATTAACAGAGATGGGTTTGTATGAAATAAAACAGTAAAATGCAATCTCAAAACTCCCAGAAAGGATATTAAATATGTTACAGAACAAACTGATCTAAAGTACACTTATAATAATATAATAATATAATAGAATTGCTCTCCTTTCTCATCAAATTCTGGATTCCCATTCTAAGCAAACTTCACTATCTCTGTTCTGAATTAATGGCATATGCCTCCCTCTCTTATTCTTCCATAATTATTCCTACTTACTGATCTTTTTTATCATCTCCACTTTTCCCCTCCTGTTTCTGGGAGAGATGATCATGCATGTTGCAGATATGTGAGTTTATTCAAAAGCAACTTTATTTTCAATAATGTCTCCAGGGAACCACACAGTGTGTCTTCTCTGTTTCCAATCATTAAGGGCAGATTTTTTAAGGGGAGGGGGGTTTGACATCCTTAAACCCTATATCTACAAAAGCATATTTCCATTCCAAAAAGCACTGAGGTTAATCCCCAAAGCTTCAGCGTTTCCTTCTTAACCCCCCCAAGTTTAAAAATTAAAAGCATAAAGTCAACTGCAGAAAATTATACTAAGGGCCAGCTTTGTCTGTTTTAAAGCAACATAGACAACAATCCTCTGCTCATTTACTTGGGAGGAAGCTGCACTGAGCTGTACAAGACAAGCTGGGGCAGTACGTTTAAGATTGTGCCTCACCTGCTGAATCTGATTTAATAACTTGGCTTTGAACTCTTGTTAGAAGCTCAGCTTTTGGCATTTTGCATTTATCACAGAACAACAGAACTTGACATTTAACAAAAGACGCTTATAGAGATTTTGTCTTTTCATTTCATGCAAAAATGGAAATGATTCATTCCAAAGGAGTTAATTTGCTCCTGGAATTTTCCTTCCCAAGCTGATTTTAAAAACTCGCCAAGCTGATTTTTTTACGTATAATATCATTTTATATATTCATTTATCCCTGAAATGTCTACATTCAGAGCATTTCTGGCTTTCTTCACTAAGAGCTGCTTGAATATTTAAGTGAAGTACATACTGACATATTCAACAAAACCTCAATTTATAACAAAATTCCCCTTTCAGTTCTTGTTCACATGAGTGATTTAGGCTTTCTCCTGAGAATGGTCATGCAAATGGCTACAATTTGTATTTAGATCTAAACCATTCCCCAAACACATCTGTATGGAAAATATAATTAGAGGCCTAATTCCCTCTAACTCTCATTAGGAAATAGAGTTATTAAAATAGTATACGATCATTATTCCCATGAATATATGGTACGCATAATATGAAAAGTATAATTACCACTAGAAGAAAATATTTGTTACTCATGGTTGAACTGTGGGGTCCTCTCTGAGCTCTGCTGTCTTCTTGTAGACATTAATGCACTTACCTAGTTTGGTAATGAAATGTCTACAAGAAAACAACCGAGCTCAGAGAGCCCCAAGAATCCCATAGATTATAATTATCCACAAAATGCAGATAAACAGTATGCTATTTGGATTAAATAATATTTACTTTTAGGGCCAGGTAGGAATAAAGGGAACACATTTGAGTTTCCATTTTCTCTTTTGCTTGTGTTGTTATTTCAGAGAATGAATAATTATTTATTTATTTTATTTATTTATTGGTTCGATTTATATGCCACCCTTCTCCGGAGACTCTGGGTGCCTTACAATGCATTAAGCAATAGCCTTCATACTTTTGTATATACCTGCTTAGTAGGGCTAATCATACCCTAATCATGGTATGATATGCCCATGTAACCATTTTTACATGTCACTAGACAATCTCATGGTTTCAGAGATAATTCCTTACCATAGTCTTTGGTGCCTTCAAAAATGAGACTTTCTAATGTACTTGAAAATGCACTGGAAAAGGGTGAGAAGGAGATATTCCGGGAGATATTCAGGTATACATCTGTCTTATAACTCATGTTGAACTGTGTAGTACAGTCAAACATCAGGAAATGTTTTAGGACATTTTGTATTTAAATTGTACAAATGCTTTGTAAAGCATTTATGTCATAAGTTGCTTTATGGAATTTTTAATATCAACATGTTTTATAAAATTTGCCAAATTTCAGTTCCACTGGAGTCATGGGTCCCAGAATTCGGACTGTATTCTGTAAGATGATTTGAAGCATGTTGATTTGAAAATTGTTGCCCTATTGTTTTTCCCAATTAAAGATTACATGAATGAGAGTTTTAGTAGTTTTGGTATGTAGATTATCACTTGATATTACATTCTTCCCATCCCCAGTGCATAATAGAGACTCTTTAAAGTTATACTTAATCTTCAAATTTGACATGATATTTTCCTAATTCTTCCAATGTAGATTTTGCTGTGGACATAACCTAGGATACTTTATCAACTATATGGTTGATGATTTCATGGGAGTTGAGAACTTTAGGTTGTTACTGACATGCTCCCTTTTCCCTGGTTGCTGGGCGTTGCCCTCTATGGATATTTTCCTATGATTATGTAAAGGATCAGATAATTAGCATCTACAGAGGTAGTTGTCATGTAATGCCTGACCAGTGTTTTCTGGAACACTTGTTAGGTCTTGGGTAGACTCTTTATACACATAGATTTAGTGCTGCTTTGAAAGATGTATAGATCTGTTTTGTAAACTTAGTTTTGTGCTCTTGAAAAGAGAGTGCTAGTTCTGAAGGTTAATTTTAGCCAGGAAAAAGGTCTGGATTCTGTAAACTGTGCATTGCTGCTCCTGTCACCAGGGAATGTGTCACAGGTTTTTGCACTGCAATAAGGTGATTCACAAAACCATAGCATACCAACCCAGTGTCCAAGGTTAAAACAATGCCACTCACAAAGAAACGCTTCAACGGTAGCAGAGCTCACCTAATTTGTCCCAAATAATATTCCAAAGAAAGGAGTTTTGAGATTTTCTTCATTGTTAGCATCTACATCTAAGATTTTGGGATTTTAAGCTCTGTAACCATCAGGGATTGCTACCTGTTCTCATTTGGGATTTTATGGAATGCTTTTGAAGGGCAAGCTTTTCACTACATTGGATACAAGGGGAGCTTACAATTTCATTTGAATGAAGGAGGGCATGAATACTTTGCAAACTTTCATCAAAGTCAAGGATGAAGCTTGCTATTGGTTGATTGATTGTTCCACCACACTTCAGCCTGTTCCCCTTTGCCATGTCTGTTAGCCTGACTGACAGCACGCAGGCTTGAAGGAGGAGAAAGTACATCTGAACCAGTAGTGAAATCCGAATTTTTTTACTACTGGTTCTGTGTGCGTGGCTTGGTGGGCATAGCTTAGGCGTGGCAGGGGAAGGATACTGCAAAATCTCCATTCCCACTCCACTCCAGGGGAAGGATACTGCAAAATCCCCATTCCCTCCCCACTCCTGGGGGAAGGATATTGCAAAATCTCCATTCCCACCCCACACTGGGGCCAGCCAGATGTGGCATTTGCCGGTTCTCTGAACTACTCAAAATTTCTGCTACCGGTTCTCCGAACTACTCAAAATTTCTGCTACCGGTTCTCCAGAACCAGGCAGAACCTGCTAGATTTCACCCCTGATCTGAACCTCTTGGCCAACCCCACTTCTGCAGCTCTGACCTGTCGGCTGGGCTATTTTTTAACATGAGTTTAGAATTCTTTGGAAACAATGCCAATCCCTCATCCAAAAATGACTATTTGAAAAGTCCCACATACAGAAGTGGAGAGTGGGATGAAGTGAGAGCTCCAGACATAAAATTATGACTTGGGCAATTTAAAAGGTGGTTGTATCTTCAATTCCAAGCACCCACCCTTTCTAGTTCAATCCTGCTCTACCTCCCATTAAAAGCAAGAATTGGTGGTTATTTTCTAGCTGGTAGGTTTGGTGGGAGGGGAACCAAAAGCCAGGGAATCTGCCAACTGCTTTTCTTAACTTGTCCTGCTGTAGAACAGTAAGGATCACATTAGTCACCAGTCTCATTATTGTGGCTTGGCAGCCAAGGCAGTGCAATATATTCCAACTCAAGGACCGAAGGATAGCATGTTAACATGGACAGCTGGCTGTGCCCGTACAGAAAGAATTGCCAGTTTACACTTGCTCAGCCACAAAACCAAATGGAATCTGCAAAAACAATCCTATTGAGCAAAGATGGATGGCAACCGCACAAAAAAGCAATTGCCCACAGGTTGCTTAACCCTTGTTATTTTGTTTTATTTTGCTTTCTAAATAAATAAATTCTGGCTCTCAGGGTTATTGGGAGAAAAATTACAGTCTTATGTCAATCAGTCTTCATGACACTTAATCGTAATGTTATTGCATACTTGAAAAGAGACAACTGAGGAAAACATACTTTTCTCCCATTGCACTATTCCACAGCCAAGATCACATCTCTATAACCTCAGTATCAAGGCCTTCCATCTACCCACAGACTCCAGTTCATGATCATTCATAGCTTGATTGTGTAATATACATAGAGTGTATTACCAAAACTTAGATATGTCAAGGCAAAAACTACCTTCTGCATTTTAGATCCTGCCACAGTCTTGAACTATTTACCACATGAGGAGAAAAGATGGCAGTGATATTACCTATCTTATTTGTTATTGAGGGCTTGCCCCCATGATGTCGGATAAATAAATACCTATTTTGAACTGTCAACACAAGCTGGATATTCTTCTGTTATTCTGACTACCTTGTTGCCCAGTGGGAACTCCCTTGGGGCTCCTTGACTTTGTCACTTGGCTGATATTTAGTTCAGATGTCCTTTGGTGATGAGTTACTTCAATCCCATGTCCTGTGGGAAAGATAAGGAACAGCTATAGAATTCAGGACCTTCATGGTAGCCATGATTTTGTACAGATAATCTCTGGTCCTTCACATATAGGTAGACACATTTTGAACTTTATCTTCTCCTCAGAGCACATATGCTGTGATCTGGAAAAGGAAGACATTGTTGCTAGTCCATTACATGGTCAGATAACTTTCTCATTCAACTGAGATTGACTGCCACTTGAAAATTTGGTAGAGCTGAAAGACCCGTTAGGAGGATTCTTTTCCCCCACTTGGGGCAGATCAAATTCAAAAAAAAAAAGTTGAAGTTCTATTTTCTTACTTCAACATCCTTACTCCTATAGGGATACGTGTCTTATTGAAATACTGTAAACTGAATGACTAATCTGCGAACCAGTGCTTTTCCTATAATACATAATCATTCCTTCAATTTAAAAATGCAGATAAACAGTTTTTCTTTTTCTCTTTCTCTTTTTTCTTTTTTAAAAAAAGATGAAATTTAAGCACATAGTGCTGCCTAAAGGAAATACAAAGAATGACGCAGAGTTATGGAGAAAGAAATATAGGTTCTCTGGAAAACTAAACATGAGAGGGTTGGTACATCTGCATGTCCTTTCCGAAATCAAACATGATGCATTTCCTTATGATAATTACACTGCCTTTAATTATTCTACCTGTATGTTCAATTGCTATTTTAATTATAAGTCTCAAAATTTATGGAGGCAATCTTAAATCTGCATATATTTCCCCTCAAAGTTTGACTGATAACATTTCCAGGAGTGTATAACACTTTATCACGTGTTCTTGAAGGTAATGTTCTTGTAAATCAATACTTTTACATGAAACAGATTCTTCACTAAAAACTGAAGTACCCTTCATGGTACTTTTTAAAGAGCTTTTTAAACAGCTTTTATGAGAAGAGCTTTTTTAAACAGATCAAAACCTATCTAGATCAGCTGTCATCCCCCCAACCCCCCTTAGTGGCTAACTAAATTTTCTAGAATTTTCACATTCCCTCCCCTCAGTAACTAATATTCAGCATAAGCTTTAAATTTTGTGTAAGAAATTATGTATGGGGATGGGAGTGGGATAGATAGAGAGGAGATTAAAATGTTAACTGCTTTGGGAATAGACAATGATAAATCTTAACTCTGGGTCTATGTATGTGAATAAACATTCATTTAAAAGTAAGGTAAACTACACCATTATCCCTAGCTCCAAATTTCAAGAAACAACAGTCTCTAATTGTAGGAGATGAACAGGCTGAGCCCAAGAGTCATCAGTCTCAAGTCCCTTTGCGCCCACAAGAGATCTAAGTCCACCTTAAATTCTACTGACTCTTATCTACTGCCAATTTGTTTGGACCATTAGTAGTTCAGATTCTTGTAGAGAGCATAAGCTTGCAATAAACCTTTACATATATTTTCACTGCCTGGAACTTCTGATTTCCCTGGTCTTGACACTAATATTATGAAAATTTCAGGCTAGCACTTACACACTAGGATAATGTAGTACAACTACTTTTATCCAGAGATTTATCTAATCCCCTTTCAAAGCCATCCAAATCAGCAGCCGTACTGCATCTTACTAAACTCTGCATTTTGACAATGTGTTTATGAAGAGGTAATTTTTTTCCTCTCTATCCTAGACTCCCATTGTGCATTATTGAGTATTTCAGGACAGTATCTTTTGAGAAGAACAAACTGGACACAAGAAGTGAAACTTTATCTCCTTACATTGTTGGCGAGGATTTCTTTCCAAAAAAAATTAAGGATAGATCATTTTTTCCAACCTATATCTTGATATATCTATTTCTAAATTGTATTTTACTATGTATTGTATTCCCTTTGGTAGGTATAAGTTCTTAGGGGCTGGTCTCTATAAAATTCTCTTTTTCTGTTACAGATAGGCTTCAATTGCCCAAGTTGGCCCAAATTATTTTTATTATTAAATATCACTGTTAAAGTAATTATCAGGGCTTAGCTGGGCCCATCTTAGTCCAGCTAAAGAATGTGAAGAAACAAAAAATATTTTTTTCTGCTTAGCTTGAGTCCCAGCCAATCTTCAGCCTGTGTGGTTTCACTGACATGGTTGTTAGTTGGTTTTTCAGCCAGGTTGCCTCAGCTGCTGTACATTTCTGGTTGGAAGGGGAAATCTTGTTATGCTGTTGGCACTGCTGCAGAAGTTGGTGTGGCTGCAGGGCTCTGTCTCTCTGCCCACAGTGCAGCTGCTCTTCTGAACCATTTCCTCCTTCTTCCAGGCCTTCAGTTGCCCGTTGCCCGCTGCCCAAGGGCTCTGACCACACACACTCATTAAACCAGTTTTATCTGGGGCATCCTTTGCTTTGATCTTCTGTCAGCTGTGACGCTCCCTTTCCTGCACTCCAGTGCAAAACTATGTAACCCCTCCTCCTCCTGACACACCCATATCCCAGCCTGCCAGTCTCCACCTTTTGTGGCTCAAGGATAGGTGTGGTACAGCTAATTCAGGTCCAATCTGAAAGTCCTGGCGGGAAAGGACAGATTTATGCAGACTGCTGCCAGCCTTTCTTCTCCTGCCTTTATTTTATCACAATTGTTTCTTCCCTGCATAATTTTTAACCCTTTATCGTGCCTCTAGTACTGTAACCTTTCCTCATAGGGGAATTCTTCCAATCTCATGATGACTTTGGTTGCCTTTTTCTCTGGACTTTTCTTACGCAGCTTCTGAATTATGTACAGAGTCTTCCATTTTCTATGATATTCTGGCATACAGAAGGATGGAGATGGCAAAAAAAAAAAATTTTTTTTTGGCAAACCTCTGAGGCATGTCCCTGAGTATGTCCCTAATGATTTTAGTTCTATATAATAGCAATTTCGGCAGTGCGATGGTGAATGGCTGGGTCACATTAGTCTAACAGCAAGAGTTATGATCATTTATATATGCCTGTGATCTGAATGATCCCCAGTGCAATTCTGCTTTGTATTTGTATGGAGCGTTTCTTCCCATGGACTGTAATTAAAGTAATACTTTTTAAAGTATGTCACTGCATTTGTATTTTAAAAGTTCTCCCTTTTCTTTTCATTGAATTTGCAGTAAATTATCTCCAAATGTTTTGTCGTGGTTCACAAACCCTGAGCACTTCAGCCTGCAAAGCACATATTATGCTTTGTGGTAGAAATTAACTGTTGTTTTTAATACACATAACATCTGCCAGGAGCATTTCTTGTTAAAATTTCACACATGCACATACTTCTGGCTTTGCCATGACTTCCCAAGAAAAAGTACTGTTTCATTTGATGATACATAACTTACTTACTTATTTATTTATTTTATTTGACAAGCATATAGGATAACAGATATAAGTATAAACACGATTATGAATATAGGAAATGGATATGGATAAATGAGGACAGTAAGACAGGGACGGTAGTCATATTGGTGCGCTTATGCACGTCTCTTACAGAGCTCTTAGGAATGGGGTGAGGTCAACAGTAGACAGTCTAAAGTTAAAGTTATGAGGGTTTGGGGATGAAACCACCGAGTCAGGTAGTGTATTCCAGGTATTGACCACTCTGTTGCTGAAATCATACTTTCCGCAATCGAGTTTGGAGCGGTTTTCTTAGGTTTGTATTGAAGCTGAAGTAGTCATTGACAGATAGGACATTGTAACAGATAATTTTGTGTACTATGTTTAAGTCAGGCCGAAGGCAGTATAGTTGTTGTGGCTCCGACCCCCAAGTCCATCGTATCGGAGGAAGAAGACTCCGAACATGAAGGAGAGGAGCCGGCTAGGCCTCCCTCTCCATGCCCCTCCTCTCTGGCAATTCCTCAGGTGTCTGCCGAAGGAGAGGAGATTGGCCAGGAGCAAGGTGTCTCCGATCAGAGTGAGAATGAGGGTGATAAGTCGTGGCTGGATCCATGCCAGTGTCGGCGAGATAAACGTTCACAGCAGATGAGGAGGCATGCCAGGGATTAAGCTGAGTCACTGGACCACACCCCACAGGCTATAAAAGGGAGTGTGGTGGCCATTCAAACTCTGTGACGGACAAAGCTAATTTCTGCAAGTCACTTTGTGCAACGCCTAAATCTGTTGAAGGCTTTTGAGCTGGACTGTTTCCAAATCAGTGTGTATTTGTGTATGTTATCTGGTGGAGGCACAACCCCTCCTTCTTGTAGTAAAGCACTTGGCAGTCGGTTCTTGTGCTGCTGCCAAGTACCTGATAACGGACATTGTTTGTTTGAGCTGTTCTTTAACCCACGGCTGACTGTTTGAAGGTGTGTGTGTGTGAGAGAGAGAGAGAGATGGGGACAGAACAATAGTTGTCTAAGCCCAAAATTCCAAGCCTGGTGGCATAAGGTATTCTGTTGTGAGCAGAGGAGTGGAGTACTCTTCCCGTGAAATATCTCTAGACTCGCTCAATTGTATTTATGTCTGATATGCAATGTGGGTTCCAGACAGATGAACTGTATTCAAGAATTGGTCTAGCAAAGGTTTTGTATGCCCTAGTTTGCAGTTCAATATTACTGGAGAAGAAGCTTCACAAGATTAGGTTAACAACTCTTAATGCCGTTTTGGCAAAAATAATCTTTTTTATAAAATAAATAAATTTTAATAAATAAATAATATTATTTAAATAAATATAATATTTGAAAAATAATATTTTTGGGCAAAAATAATCTGAAACAATAATAAAATATAGGCATGTACAATCCGAGATAAGAAAGTCATGTGATTATATATGGCAGCAATCGGTGAGATTTTTTTTTTAAGGACAGGAGATGTTTAATTTGGGATTGCATAACTCTCCCTAAAGGGACTATTTTGAAACATCAGTTGAAGAAAAGGCATCTGAATGAAACAGATTTGTAATTAAAATTGGGGGGAAGTTTAGAACAAATATGGAGAATTGGATTTTCAAAGCAATGTATTAGCATAACTATTCCCTTTGTCCTTACAAATAGTATAAAAGATGAGGAAAATCATCCTGCCACAGCCCAAAACTTCAATTAAAAGCAGCACACTATTTTTATAGCATCCTTCAACACAACTGAAAGGTGCCTTTCCATATAAACAATTAAAACAAAAATCCATGGGAAGGATA
Source organism: Ptyas mucosa (assembly GCA_012654045.1). Taxonomy (NCBI): domain Eukaryota; kingdom Metazoa; phylum Chordata; class Lepidosauria; order Squamata; family Colubridae; genus Ptyas; species Ptyas mucosa. The sequence continues at coordinate 22,885,363 of WNWU01000012.1, forward strand.
CTTCTTCCATACACCAAAAGAAACTAATTGGCAGATTATTTCAACAATTAGGCACAGTATAGTTCTCAAACAAGCAAAAAAAAAAGGTGGGGGAAAGCAAAATTAAATGCAAAAGGTAGTTGCAATGGGTATGAACTGCTATTAAAGGTTTTAAACAACCAATTGAAACTTAACCACACAGAATATTATTACTAACCTTTATGCTGTTAAAGAGTTCCTGGTTATTACCTTTATAGTCCTATATGGCATAGGGTCAGTTTATTTGTGGGATCACTTCTCCTTGAGGGATCTACTATCCTATCAGGTTATAGAGTGAGCACACTCCACGTCCTCTACCTTAAATGTTTTCACCTGATAGGATTTAGCTGTTTTTGGCAAATCATATTCATTTTGTGATCTTGCAAGCATTTTAAAAGCATCACTAGGGTAACTGTTCCATTCTCATTCTATACTTATCTGTCATTGTTAAATACAGTGTACCAATTCTGAGGTGATTCTAGTGTCTGCTATGTTCATTCTTTCTCAGAAACTCATGGGTACTTTCAACCATCTATTAATTTTACTATCAATATACATTATCCAAGTGTGCATATGTGTGTGGTGGGTTTTTAAAAAACAACACTGGCATCATTATTTATTGTAGTGTTTACTTTCTCTGTTAAAATTGCTCCACAATTAAATGGCCTTTCTAATTGTTTTGTGATTTTTCTGTAAGACATTCTTTTTCCTCGTGACTGTTTGCCAGGGTCTGTGAGTAAACAGAAACATTTTCCTTTAAAACAAGCCAGTTTCTCTTTCTTCAGCCATTACCTCAGAGTACAATCATGCCAAATGTTGGCACTAAAACAATCCCATGCAAAGAAAGCAAACAACAGAATAAGACGGATAGAAGAATGCCTGAGAGATAAACATGGACGAAACTGTAATTAGCTTTCCAAAACCTCCCACGAAAGTTGAATGAAATACATCAACAATTTAAAAACAGGATTTGTGTTAAGTTTTGGAAATCGAGACTCTAAACTTGCGAATGTTAAACTATGTTGCCAGACAAACTCTAATTCACTTCTTCTTCTTTTTTTTTTAACCAAGAGACCCTGAGAACCTAGCTGCATGTCACGTTTGCATTTGAGTTTTGAAAATATTAAATAGATGGCTATTTTTAATCAGGACCACTGCATGCAGGAAGCACTATGGTCCTTAAAAGGACTTGTCCTGGACACAGCAATTCACAACTGACACCATTAGGGCACTAGGAGCTTCGTTTTCCAAAACTACAATGGATTGGATTGTTGTTTTTTTATCAAAAGTATGGAAGAATTTAACTTACCCTTTCTTTACACTCTGATCACACAGTTATATTTTAAATGCTATTTCATTTTTACAAAGTGCAAGGCACTGTGGGCAATGTTTATAACATTCTGAGTAATTAAAGCCCTGGGTATTTTAATTACATACACTCATTGTTTTTAGCCACAAGTACTGAAGCAGTCCTGCCAGCGACATTTGCAGAAAGAATAATACGAAAGATTATGATGCAAACCACAACCGCATGGTTGAATCCTCCACCATTTTTACATGTGCCTTCTATTTTTTTACATGGGGCATCCATTATTTTTGTCATCTTCCCAGAAGCTGCTGAGATCAGGAGCTATCTGTACACTTCAAGTAACCAGTTCTACTTTCCTCTTCTTGAAATATAATAAGAGGCAATTATCCTCAGGACAGCAATATGGGAAAAATAGGGCCAATTCTTCAACTGTTGCACCTGTATTTAGAAAAAAAGGGGAAAGCAAAGTAAATGGAAAGGCAGTATGATGTAGGGGACGTCTGACGGATGGGATGGCTAATAAAAGCTCAGTCATTTTTCCAACTTAGAAAGTGCATTAACTGCTGTTTTTAGTATGATGGGGGGCAAAATTTACTATTTATGAGTTCCAATCACAATTAATAAGTGCTAATTGACATGTTGGAAATGAACACTGACACTAGTGTTTTGGCTAGAATTAGCAGAGCTAGCTCCCAAATAGAATGGACCAAATACTCTTTACTGAATTGCAATTCTATTCAGGTGATGTGCAATAAATGGAATTTTGCAACTGTTTGGAAAGGATCTTTTTCTTTGATGTGTGATCATATTGCAGTATGATGTAATATTTTGCTTGTTAAAGCAATATGTTCATGTTTTATCTCTTTGTAATCTTTGTGCTTCTCCTTAGAAAGAAAAGATTATTCTGAATTCTGCCAGGCACAAAAGGCTATATGAATCTATGTGTGAGGATCTATACAAGGAATGCTGCCAAAATTTGAAACAAAAAAAGTTCTTCAGTGTTTTAACTGTGAAGGTAGTGACTATGTCCATGGGATGTGAATAATCTTGTTGTGTTAAGCCACAGGCAGACAAGAATGTTTCTGATAGATGAATTGGGGCTCTTGTTGCTATCCAGGTGGCTTCCTTCTTCCACTCTTGTCAAATTTCCAATTACCAAATGACTTGAGAGCTTCTAGGAAAGCTGCTCCATTATAGCAAAAGGTATTAGTAATGAAGATAAATGCATTGTTGAAATGGAGGTTCCATAACAGCTAGAATTCAAAAATTTTATATTGAAGACCTGGAGTATGCTCACTCTATAACCCGGTAGGATGATAGATACCCCCAAGGAGAAGTGGTCCCACAGATAAATGGACCCTATACCATATAGGACTATAAAAGTAATAACCATGAACTCTCTTGGCATAAAGGTGAGTAATAACATTTTGTGTGGTTAAGTTTCAATTGGTTGTTTAAAACCTTTAATAGGATATCATACCTGTAGCTACCTATTGCATTTAATTCATCACATTTTAATTACATTTCCATTTGAAATGTTCTGTTCTGCCAGAAACAAACACTAATGTTGAAAGACAACCCAATGACTAATTCTCTGCTCTGTGAATGTATTTCTTTCGATCTCATCTTGAAAGCTATTGTTTCCCTCACCACCTCCATTCTCTCCTAGGCCAACTGGAACTAGCACAAATTAACTTTTGTAACAAAGCACCCCCAGCAGGTAGATTTTATTGTTTCAGTTTTCCGTGAGCACAATAGTCTCCACATAAGGTAACAGTGGCTGGAAGAACATAAAATGCTAACTGAAAGGCTACAATTGCCATAGACTGAGAGGATCAAAAAAGTAGAATAAGGTCTTTCAGAGTCCCAAGCCATCTCAGTTTGAGCTCTTGCATAGCAACTGCCATTTCCTGACATGAGGAGATTTCCCTCCATTGTCAACTATGTGAATTCCAACTGTTAAATCCTGCTTCCTTCTCCAGAAAGTCTAAGGGGCATTAATCCCTAGGAGTTGCTAGCCAAGAGATTGTGGAAAGTTGAGGTGTCCTTGGAATGTGAGCATTTCTGGAAACAGGAATATGACCTGACCAAGAGATAATGAAACAGGTTTTATTATTCTATCTGAAAGGAGATTGGGAAAGCCTAGCACCTTGCTAACCATATCCTATGAAAAGGAGAAATCAGAAGCATTTGCTCTGTGCATTTGAGCCTGGAAAAAGGAAGCAATCTCTTAGACAAAGATTAGAGTGCTATACAAAGATGAGTCAGTGAAAATCCTTCCTCTCCCCCCATGGTCTTAAGGTACTGAAGTGTTGGTGGCATTGGATTTGGACCTCCAATATGGTTTATTTTAGAGATATGAAGAATGTGGGTAAGAAATTCTGCCTAAAGAATTCTGGCTTTTTATGAGCATCGTATTATTTTGTTCTTGATATTACATTGGTACAGAAATATTTTGTAGTAACTAATTCTTGCACTGGGTCTGTGTGCCAAAACTATCAACTACCAAACCTGCAAAAATCAAGATTATACCTAAAAAGCAGCGAAGAGTAAGAATTTTCTCTATCTCTTTGTTTCCATCTAGTACAGTGATGGCTAACCTTTTCCGGACCAAGTGCCCAAAGCGTGTGTGCCAAAAGGCAATGCGTGCATGGTGCCCTGCATGCGCCCTGCCCCCCATGCATGTGTGGCAGAGACCCGAAGACCAGCTGGCTGGCAGGAGGTACACATGCATGCACGGCGGAGCTGAACTGGGGCAACGGCTCACGTGCCCACAGAGAGGGCACTGCGTGCCACCTCTGGCACACATGCCATAAGTTCACCATCACGGATCTAGTGAGTATCTACGTTTTTGCATCCCAGTCTGATAATCCTACTTTGTTTCTCATATCATGTTAGAAAATGTAGCACCTTGTTACCAAAGGTGTTAAATATTTATCTCTATTAAACTGTTTATATTTAATTGGAACTTTTAAGGGAAAAAAATTACATGTTATAGCAATTATGAGAAATTCTGGAATAGCAGCATTAAGAGAATTTAACTCTCTTTGTGCAGTTTGCCCTAATTAATAGCAACTGGAAGATTTGATTTTATCAGACTTACATTTAAGTATTGTTTCTTTAAATTCCTAATATCTAATTTCAGAAGCTTTTCACATGTTTCTGTTCTCAACTGTTAATTTGTTACGAAAGGGATGGATAAACTCAAGATAAATTGATCTTGCTGACAGCAGATGGCAGTGTGATAACATTCTTCCTTTAAAAAATAATAATATGTAATTCATGTCAATATTCACAGAGGATTCAGAGCATGTGGCTAAAAGTGAAAATTCAGAACATTAGCTGATGACCTTTAATCTGTCATCATTGTACATTATGATTTCTTTTTCTAGAGGTGAACCATAAACTAAGGTTACAGATTCACGCAAAGGGCAGGAAACTAACACCTAACCCCTTTCTCTTTTCCTTGTTTTGAGAAGAAGGGTTGGAGATTAGTGGGAGAGCTATCTCAACAAATATTTTTAAGAATATCTTGAATTCTTCATTATCTGTATGCAGAAAAGTATAATCAGAATTTTGAACACAATTCTAAAAAATATACACCTGTTTCAGGATGTATACATATGCTAATTAATTACTTAACAGGGTGAGTTAATTTAAACTTGTTAAAAATGTCTACCTATTTGTACCCAGCAACCTGTTTCAACCCAACAATGAGTTCAGTAATCATTTATTATTAATAATCGGTGGTAAAAAACACAAGCTTCAATGATGCACATGCACAGAAAGTGCATTTAGTATTACAGTCTTGGAGTATTTAAGACTAGCAAAAATTTTCTTTCAGCTTGAGTTTGCTGTCAACAGTCCTTCTCAGTCAGTCTGGAATTCAATCAGAGCTGGACTTGGATTGCTTCTGGCAATGCAAGAACTCTAAACTGATAATGCATTTAACTTCACCCTCCAGCTTTGCCTGCTCAAACTCTCCATGTCAGGTTGCCATCAAATGACCTTTCGTGACATTTTTCCCATTCGCAGAGCTGGGGTGGGCATGGCATGTGTGCAGTGGTGGGATTCAAATATTTTATTACCAGTTCTGTGGGCGTGGCTTGGTGGGCATGGCATGGCTTGGTGGGCGTGGCTTGGTGGGCGTGGCAGGGGAAGAATACTGTAAAATCTCCATTCCCACCCCACTCCAGGGGAAGGATAATGTAAAATCTCTATTCCCTCCCCAATCCAGGGGAAGATTACTGCAAAATCCTCATTTCCTCCCAATAAGCTGGTACTCAGGAGGCAGAGAATAGATGCAGGTGGGGCCAGTCAGAGGTAGTATTTACCGGTTCTCCGAACTACTCAAAATTTCCAGTACCAGTTCTACAGAACTGGTCAGAACCTGCTGAATACCACCTCTGTCTGTGTGTGACGCATCCGGCCCATGGGTCATCACTTTGACACCCCTGTCCTACACTTATTTTTGCAATTTCCACCACATTTAGTCAGGCATGGAATGAAGAATGGGTGCAATGTTGATATCACCTCCAGTTATTACCCAGCCTTCCCAGTCTCCTTGTACTCATGCCCTACTGTGCTATGCATGCCCCAGTCTTTCTGTGCTCATATGTGGCCTGAGCCAGGCCTCCCAAGCCCTCCCAGCCTCATACACGACCTGCACCAGCCCGTCTAAGGTCTCCCCCAGACTCCCAACAACACTCCCCCATGCCCCTCTATAGCAGCACTACACACCCCTATTCCTTACCTAGGACTCCTTCTAATTCCTGATTAGTGACCCACACATCTTGTGACTATGTGATTATGCTAAATAATGTGATTAAATGACATCACACTTTGCAAGCACAAACTGAGTCCCAATTGCCATCAGAACCCTCGGACTACCTGTATCATCCCACAGGAAGTATTTAAATCAGAAGAGTGGCTGCTGTTTAATATAACATAGTATGGCCATGTAGTGTTTCGCCTTTGATGACAGATAGGTACTTGAAAGCAAATTGAATTCAATTATAGAACTTGTACCCATGGCTTTAAAACATTATTTCCAGCCCTATATCTCATAGCAGGTGCAGAGAGTAACCATATAAATTTGCTTTAAAGAATAAAGATGGGTGTTATGTTTGCATTCCTACCTGTACCATAGAATCTTCTTAGAATCAAATTTAAAGATGGCAGAAACTTATAATAGAAGGTCTTTTTAAAAAGGTGCTGGAGTGTGCAGAATCAGATAAATTAACGATGGAACTTAAGGACAGAGAGGAAACGATTTATTATGAAACATGGAACAGATGGTATGATTGGCTGGAAAAGGAATCTAAAATTAATGGATAGTGTATAGCAAAAGAGAAGATATTATAATGGAATGTTATATTTAATGTGTAGTAGGTATGTATATAAAATGTATGGATTATATGAATAAGTATGTAACAAACAAAATGTGTATGTATATAGTTGGCTGAAAGATAAATTGGATATTACTAAAAATGCCAGTATTGGAAAGCAGTAAAAGTGTAACTAAGATTTAAAGATGTAAACATTGAATAAAAACAATTTTTTAAAAAAAGGTCTTTCTACATCTAGGCCAGTAAGTCTACAGACTGAGTCACTTACAAAATACAACTGAAGAACAATAAGGGAATACTACTACTATTGGTTAAAAAAACCCTACAGGTGCCATAAGGCCTGATCCAGATGGTTATCAAATCATTAACTTGATAAACTCATAAACAAGATTATTTATGATATACTGCCTGAAGTTAGATATCATAAAATATTGAGGGCATGGCAATTAGAAAACTCTGGGAACAGCAGAAACAGTTTAAAAGCAACAGTAATAACTAGATATTGGGAGGTGGCTTCAATTAAAAAAAAACTATTATATTTTTAACCACTTGCTTTTATCCAAAATAAAATAGCTAAAATAGAAGCTAAATTGTTTTAACTTCGTATAGTCTGCTTTTGTATCTTGGTTGAAAAGTATTTTGTTTCTGTAGATGTTTCAATATCATAGTTAAAATCATAATTATATAATTATGTTAAATTACTCACAGGTAAGGCTTTCCTATGCGAAGAAGAATTATCTCTAGTTTAATGATTCTTTCAGACTGAAATAGGTTACCTTTGGGAAAAAGTATATGATGGAGATGATCATGCTATGAAATTCATTATCCCTGTTAACGTGTCACTGAATCTGTATGCATCGGGCACAAGGAGCTGTGTACGACATGATGAATTGCACGAATAGTTGGCTTATTGCTACTCGCACATAGAGAGGACCTTGCCAGACTAAAGTACACTCTGCATAACTATCAGATATATCCTGTGAAGGTTTAGGAAGAATCCTTCAAGCCTTTTTCTGTATACTAAGGGCTCAAGGCTGATTTGTCTCTTAGCTCCTTGGGAAAGAACCCCTCCCTCTTAGTTTCTTATCTGGCAACTTAGTGTCAGATTCCATGATAGAATGGTAAAGAATAACCATGAAGAATGTCAGTTCTGATAGGTTGGTTACTTACTGTAAGTCCATGAGGCACTTCCCTCTTTCATTCAAAGTACAGTATTATTTTAGAACTCTCTGGATCCTGTATGCACATACTTTGGCCACAGTGAGGTATCAAATATTTAGATTGGAAAAGAGAGATATACATTCTCTCCAAGAAGATAGGTATTTTGACTTTTGTGACAATTATGCAGGTTGCTATATCTCATTTTTTAGTTATGTCTCATTTTTTAGCATCTATCTGGAATGAGTGTGTGTGTGTGTGTGTGTGTGTGTGTGTGTATTTGTTTTCGTAGATTTTCACGGGTAGAGGTATGCAAGTCTTGGCGTATTCGGGTCTTTTCCCGTGTAAGATTGAGAGTATCTTGATGATGTTTCGATGAGGTCCCACTCATCATCTTCAGGCTGGTGCCTTCGGTTTCGTGCCTGTGCGAGCAAAGCATGACTGGAGCTGCTGTCTCTCTATAAATACTAGTGGGGAGGTGTGGGGTGCTGGCTTTGTGGCTGTGAGCGGGTTGGTTGCCTGTGTTGTTACATCTTGATTAGTTGATCGAGTTGATGTTTGCAGATTAGTCAGCTGTTTTGTAACATCCTGTGTGGGTGAGGTCCTTGAGGTGTGCCATTAGTCTTTTGTGTTGTAATGACCTGGGTAATGGGCTGGGTAGTTGATGTAATGTCCTGAGCAGATGGCTGTGATGCTACATCCTGGGCTTTGGTTTGGCTCCGAGTTTGAAGTCTTGCCATGTGTTCATGGCATGTGTCAGTTTGCTTTGTGTGGGGATCAGAGGGGGGCGCAGCAGCTGGTGATGCCGCTGTGGTCTGGCCTCTGGATGGTGGTCTGGTCTCTGGATGGCAACCACCATTATATATATATATAATGTATGTGTTATGACCATTATGACTTAGTGACCTTTTGAAATTGTGACAGACATCGCCAGAGCTACTTACGATACAATTTCAAAATTCTGATGACCGACACCTCCCTCCTGCAGCCACATTATCACATTTTGGCAACCAGCCCACATTGACAGTCATTTGCAGTATCCAGCAGTCACATGATCTCAATTTACATTTTTTATTTGTAAAAATTATTTCCAGTTTCTAGTAAAAAAAAAAAGTGTGTATTGGTCAAGATGGGTTTGCTTAATGACCACAGTATTTGGCAAAGAAACATGCAAAAAGGGCATAAAATTGGGCACAGGACACAAGATAGCCTGCTTAATGACAGGTATGTCTTACCAGTGTAATTCTGAGCTCAATTACAGTCATAAGTCAAAGAATGTAATTATAGATAGACACACATCGACAATGCTAATTATGCTGTTTTAGACCCTGTGCAAGAATGTGTGTGTATGTACACACACACACACAGAGCTACTTTATATTTCAAAATGTTGAGATTGCTTTTCCAATTCTCAGCATTCAGATAAGAGTTATTATTACTCACAGAACACCCAGTGGTTTAGATCTTTAGGAATCTGTCTTCAAATATTTCTATCTATTAACTTTCTGCGCTATTCATTTATTTCATATTCTCTTTCTGTAAAAGTAAAGGTAAAGGTTCCCCTCACACATATGTGCTAGTTGTTCTGACTCTAGGGGGTGGTGCCCATCTCTGTTTCAAAGCCGAAGAGCCAGCTCTGTCCGAAGATATCTCTGTGGTCATGTGGCTGGCATAACTAAATGCCAAAGGTGCACTGAATGCTGTTACCTTCCCACCAAAGGTGGTCCCTATTTTTCTACTTGCATTTCTTATGTGCTTTCGAACTGCTAGGTTGGCAGAAGCTGGGACAAATAATGGGAGCTCACCTCATTACATGGCACTAGGGATTTGAACCGCTGAACTGCCGACCTTTCGATCAACAAGCTCAGCATCTTAACCACTGAGCCACCATGTCCCTTTCTGTATTAAGGGTCAATTCTGATGTGAAAGAAAAATTAGCAGAAATAGTAACAATAGTGGAAGATACACAGGAACAAATCTGACAACAATTGTGCTGTTAGTAATATGATCCCAAATCAAATTAATCATGCAGGTTAACCCTCTGGAGATGAACAATGGGCCCGCATTTGAATCTATTCGAAGTAATTGTGACTGAGAAACAGAGGAGTGTAGAACATGCATACATGACATTTGCATACAAATTTTACAATTATAAGTCTCAGTCACATCTTGGAACAAAAGGAGGGAGCTGAATACAGGAATAAAAAGGAAATTTCTCTTCTCCATGAAGCTATATAATGTGAATGCCTATCTGAGCAGTCCTATAAGTGTTAATATTTAAAGTAATGGCTTAGGATAAAACAGAAGACAAGGAACAGCTGAGGTCCAGAGACTAGGCATGTGAGTGATGTACAAGGTTTTATGTGTCACAAAACAATTTAATGCTGTTTCATCTCAGCCTGGCTACAATGCATATATTGAGGAGCTGGAAAAATTATTAAACATACCAAAAGCACTTAGCCTTATTTACAGTGCTTTACAGCCCTCTCTAAACAGTTTACAGAATCAGCATATTGCCCCCAACAATCCTCATTTTACCGACCTCAGAGGGATGGAAGGCTGAGTCAACCTTGAGCCTGGTGAGATTTGAACTGCCAAACTGAGTCAGCTGGCAGTCAGCAGAAGTAGCCTGCAGTACTGCACTCTAACCACTGCGCCACCATGGCTCATAAACATATAAACAATATAGCTAAAACGTCTGAAAATGTCATGTTACATTATTATGGAAACAGACAAAGAAGCTACAGGTACTCCTTGACTCACAACCACAATTGAGATTGGAAATAGTACGTGGTTCGGTTATTAGGTGTGGTATTACATGAATATACCCAATTTTGTCACTGTTTCTGCTGTGTTAAGAAGATAGCTAAGGTCATTAAGTGAGACATTATGTAACTGTGACTTATGACCTTCCTTGCCTGCTTCCCTATAGACTCTGCTTGTAAGAAACCAGCTAAAACAGTCAGAAATGAGGATTGTGCGACTGCAGGATTGTTGTAAATTCAAGCTGATTGCCAGGGGATCTGGATTGTGATCACATGACTGTGAAGATGCTGCAATGATCATACATGCGAGGAGCACTCATAAGTCACTTTTTTCAGCAGTCTAAATGAATGGTCATTCCTTTGAATGGTTGCTTAAACAAGTGGTCTTAACTTGAGGACTATCGGTATTAATGGGCTTTCACGCAAAATCTCACAGTAATTTAAAAGTATTATAAATTCTATACATTTATAAAAATTAAAATATGGGGATAATAATTAAAAAGTTCAATGGCATTAATATACATATATCTTCTGATACGTATATACTATATTTGCCTGTCAGTTTAAAATCAACTTCCTTTACAGCAGGACTCCAACTCAGGAGCATGGAAGAATACGTTGCATTAAAGTGAGTGAGCTGGATGCAAATGTCATTAAACTCAGCTGCACAAAATATAACGGGACTTAAAGCATGATTAACTTTTTCTCTTTGATTTTCATTAAAGGATTTGATTCAACTCTTCAGACCAAATAATCCTGTAACCAGTTTATATGTATAAAAATCAGCAGCACCAACAGCAAGGAAACACAAATCTTGAGTTTACAAGTTTACAACCCATAAGACTGTAAACTTGGTGAAAGGGGAGGATAGAGCAAAGTTCAGACCCCAGTTTCATAATGAAGTATGTCATACATGATGGTAATCTAGATATAACTTTTGACAATGAAAATACTGAAGTAGTGGGTATCTTCTGCCTTTGACGATCAGCTATCAATGGTAAAGGAACTAACAATCAAGAAATAGGACATAGACAAGCATTTTATTCAGCACCAATGAAAGTCTGGGAAAAGTTATTCAGTTGCCAAAAATGTGGCTGTACCTACAAAAATCAGAATGACACTAGCATCGTTTTCCCTGTGACAGTCTATGGAAGCAGATCAGAAAGATTATTCCTGTTTTTGAACTTTGGCATTAGAGAAACATTTGAACTTTGGTATTAGAGAAAACTCCTGAGAGTACCATGGAGAGCTAAGAAAACAAATGAATCCATTATTATTTAACCCAATTTGTCTTGATACGGCTTTTTCCCCTTCAATTCCTATGAAAATACGATCAAAATAGCACATCTTCTCAACATCTTCTGTTTTTTCCTACATCTTCCATTACCCAAGAAATCTTCTTTTCTTCTTTTTCCTCCTATCCTTTCAGCTTCTTGGTGATTCTCAAAATCTGCTTTAAAAGATCCTCAATTCAACAGAACAGTTTTAAAGAATGCAGGCTCACTCTTTTCCAATAGCAGATGCTGTTCCATCACTGGATGAACGCAGTTCTATTTCATCCATTATAAATTCATCCTAGGGAGGAGTATCATAAAACCTTTAGGTTATAATATTTTTTCATCTCCATTCTTCCGAAATACTGTAGTCAATTGGATGTTTTCACTCGGAACAATTTAGTTTCCACATATACAATTTTAGTTTGGTTTGGTTACAAAACCAAATATACAAGACATAAAGAGTTCATAATTTTGTATGTTGACCATAGATTAGCTATTTGCCTTTAATTAGTAACATGCTAGAGTGACTTCTGGAACCTGTGGTTCTTATTGTACTGTCCCTTTAAGCTTTGTGACTATGAGGTCACTTTGTGCTTTGAAGGCACTTTTGCAGGGAAGAGAGACAGAGACTGGAATCGAGTTGTTTGAGTTCTGAGCCTGTTGAAAGTTGTCAAAGGAACCACTGCTCTGCAGTCCTAATAAGATAAAAAAAAACAAAAAACAACCAGATTTAAAAGAGGCACATTGAGACTCTCTTCTGTTACTTGCCTGGTGCTGAAGGAGATGAATGTATCCACATCACCCAAGACTAAAAATGAACAGGACTGCTTAAGATATGGTAAAACGGGCAGCTTTCAGTTGGATGATTTTATAGCTGGATGGGTAGGAGGTAAGTGATTCATGTGGGAATAATGTGAAAATACAACAAAGGAGCATTAAAAAGGGGCACAGATTTAGTTGGATGTTGAAGAATTCTGAATTTAACAGTTTGCACACATAGAGTTCAGTGTATTTCTCAGCCATTTGTATGGTTCCGTGAGTATAATTTACCCAATTACTGAAGAAAACTTCTTCTGAATTAAGCAGCAATTGCTTGTTATGAACATTCAGTCCTGTGATCTTTCAAAGGTATTAGATCCATAAATCACAGTTGGTTCAGGAGAGGAAAACACAAGCAGGATTAAGTTTAATGGAAAATTACTCAGGTTCTTTCCCCATTTTACTCATGCCTCTAATAAAGATTCAATAGAGATCTCCTAATTAATTGTGTTGTGGAGTCAGATCCTGATGTTTAGACAGCTGGTCTAATATTGGCCAGTCAGAAACCTCTGTACAGCCACTCCTTTCATTAACTGTTGGTTTGACTAGAGATCAAGATAAGAAATGTGGAAAATACCAACATTGTCTATCTATTTCACTACTGGTCCCCAACTTATTGACAATCTAATGCTCTTATGGATTCAAATACTCTAAACTCCATAACTCCTGGAGAATGACAACAGAGTGATCACTTGGCAATCGCAGTTCATCTTCTGTAGTTCAGGTCTGTGTTGAAGGAAGAATTACAAGGCATTTATATACTCATTATATGATCTTCCAGCCATATACTCATCTATTATGAAGTACATTCCTTCAGAGTTAAGGTTATAAATGCAAGTAGTAAGCGGCAAATATTGTATAGGAGGTGATAGTTCCTAAATTCCCAAGTTATATCATGATTATTACATAACTGAAAAAGATAAGTTGTTTATTTATAAATCATACAGCAGGTCTGAAGGTCACAAAAGGCTTTAGTAAAGAAGACCACATCTACCTAAAGATTTAACTATGGCAGATGCAATGGTTCGACATCATTCATGTGCTTTTCAACATGCACAAGTATTCTGGCATTTCCACTACAATCCATCCTTACCTCTTTCAAATTTTGCTCTTTTACTGCCTATTCTTTCTAGAATAGACTCTGCATCCTGGGTTTATAACTTTTTGATCTTAACATATAATATACAAAAAGTATTAATAGGACAGTTAATTCAAAAAGTAATACTACAAGATAGCATGCCCTGATTAAGGCATTTTCAGTTTGGAAATCCATCCTGTAAAGATGTTTCACCTATGATGCATGGTAAGATATATCCCAGGTGATTCTGACAAGTTAAACTTGTTTATAGTCAATTTTTAATACCTTTCCTTTATACTTTTAGTTTAGTTTCAATATATGAACTTTTCCAAACAAATTAGACTATTTGCAACACTAGATACCATGAGAAATGTGAAGTTCTACTCCTCCACTTTATATTGATGTCTTCAATTTCATATTCAATAAAGCATTTAATATTCCACGGCGATGCGGGTTGAGAAATATGACACACTCCTAAATTGTAATTTGGAAATCACTTCTATTTTTTCAGTTATACACATCCTTTTCTGTTATCAGTGATTCAGGTGAAATTTTTGTGTAATTAGATCCATACACATATGGAACAATTAAAGGTAATTTGTAGAGTGCTCAAATGGAGCAGCATCCATGGGATGGAAAATCCCATTATTTCCCTGGGATGGTCATAATGCCAGTACTCTTGGTGTCTAAATGTGAATTAAAATTCCCATTTACTACATTTAGAAATAGGAGGCATGGGGACCTTTATGACCAGTCCTTGAATTTATGACCTTTACAGATTGGTAAAGCAAAGGAAAGCTAAAGTAAGATCATAAACACAGTTGCAGTTTCATTTAGTGACTGCTTTGGTTAGAACTGAGTTGCTGGTCACTAAACAAGGACTAACTCTAATGTTAAATTAAATTATCTATTACTCTCTATACATCTTGCTGAGATATAGCAGCCTTTTATAATATCTGCTTTTCTGTTATTTAGCCTGTTATTATGATCTAGTCAAGTGATTCCATTTTTTCCCCTGAGCCTAACCCTGAGCTCCTATTTTCTAGGAAGGTAACTATCCTAATTTTAGTCCTGACTATCTACTATGTTTTCTGAATGTCTGCATATTTCTCCTCTTCAACTCAGAATTATACATTGGGCTCACCCATGGAGTATATTGAGTTATATATTGAGTATCTATCTATCTATCTATCTATCTATCTATCTATCTATCTATCTATCTATCTTAATATTAAAGTATATTGTGGTATTATTATAAATATTTGTATTAGAGCGTGTTCCTTCATTGTTTAGTTGTTCAGTGGTTTTGTGCACCATTCTAATAACGATCACAATATTTAAACATACATAGTGATACCATCTTTCAACATTTAATCTTTACATCTAGCTATTACTTTTAGTATATTATATAAAAATATGTATAATAATATTCCCCCTTGATCTTGTTTCTACCTCTATTCAGCTCTCAATAAAGCCAATCTTATATTAAACAGCATTCCTTTTCTAACCATCATCTTTTGCCTGCTTTAGTATTTCAATTCTTATTCATTTTTTGACTTGCCTCCCAAACTCCTTCTTGGGTCTTTGTCTCTGTCTACATCGTTCCTATTTAGCCCAAATATTTCTCCATCTGTACTTTCTCTTCCTGTTGTACCTCTGGAGGTTCTCCTGAAGCCCCTATGTTCTCTTCAAAACTATCTTTCTTTTTATCCAATCCCATTTTTTGATCTCTTAATATATATTGTCCCTTATTTCATTCATAAGTCTTTATTGTCTTCTCCTTCTCCTCTTCTTGTTTTATTGGTTGATTTATCTGTTCTGTCTTTTCCTCTGGTCTTTCTATTATCTCCTCTATTTCCTGTGTTTTATGATCTTTATTCATTGTCCCTTGTTGAACATTTTCTGATTTCCTCACAATGTCATGCATTAAGTCTTTTATCTCCCTGTGGTTATTTATCAAGATATCATAAGTACTTTGAACTATTTCTTTTTGAAATCCACTCATCTCCCCCGATGCAACATCTTGTCTTATTTTGCTGGACCATGTTCCTCCATAGCCTCCTCACTGTCCGACTCTGCTGCCAGCTCCGCAGGCTGCTGGTAGACCACAACACTATTGCTCAATAGCCTGTTAGTAGTCTGTCACTGCCCCAAAGTCTCAATTCTCAATGACTTCTGAAAGCCAGCTTAGAAACCATTTCCTCAATCCTAGCATTGCTCCTCAGGGGAATGCAATATTTATAGTTCTTTGTGTCCCACAGTTAGTCAATTAGTTCCATTTAGGTAATCCAAGGTGATTTCCAGATGTCTCCTTAAGTCCACTCTGTAAGTTCAGTCATAGATCCTGGCATTTAAAAGTCGCTTTCTTTAGATCTTCCATAATCTCACAGTTAAACCTCCAATAACCATGAAGTACACAGATATAGAACAGTAGATAGCACAGCAGACCTCCAGATGTTATTTATTTCCCCTTTTTTTCTTTTGTTTTATCAGTATTTTCCAAGGTTTTGGAGTTTAGTATATATTCCACTAAAAACCAGTAGATGGCGCCTTCAGTTTAAGTTTCAATATTGCACAAAATCTAGCAAATATTTATTTAAGTTTTTGCAAATAGTCAATATTCAGTCAAATAATTCCAGCATTTAAAAATGCCTTACCAAAATATTGCCAATAAAGTTTGAAACTCCAATCTTTCTAAATTCTAAAGATTTTGCACTCTCCCTTTAATTCCTTTTCTTTCGGGTCTATAATTTTTCTCTCTGTAATTATTCGCCGCTTAAACAAGCTTTTCAAAGAGTCTCTTTTCCAGGCTTTATTTTCTTTGGGGTTAGGTTCTAGGTAAAAAAAAAATCACCTCACCCAGTTCCAATCACTGTTCATCTACACCACTCTAGCACTTTCTTTGTTTCTTCGGCTGCCCCAGCTTCATGGCAGCCATAATGGCTGCCTCTCCTTTTTGTCATTGGATGAGAGAGAATCCCTGGTTCCAGCTGGAGCCCCTGCTGTCTGTAACCTGCAGGGTGCCCCTCCTATCTTCGTCACCCCTACTTGTGACTTTAACCCCTTGGGGGGCCCTCCAACGAGGAGGATTCGGCGCGAGTTCGTGGAGCTCCGCTCCTTGCATCTGATCTCGCTGCAATGTCAAACCAGAAGTTGAGTTTCAATGGTGTATGTAAAAAATAGAGTTGTACATGGTAATATGACAAGTCCCTGCATAGTTTCCATTACTTGATGTGTTATTAGCACATGTGTTTGAATAAAGTTTATAAATAAAAATATATGGTCATGTTCATTTGATTCTCTCTTAAACTTTTCACCTGGGAATTATTGTATCTTGTCAAACATGCTTGGTGTCACTGGTTATCCTTTGCTTTTTAAACTAATACTGGTAATAATAATTTACCAGTAATAGTAATGATAATTTACCAGTAATTTATTGGTAATAGTAATTTATGCTCTTTATCTATAAAGTCTGACATTAAGAACTTGTCAGTGCAATTTAAATAATCAATGCAAATGGCTTGTGGCTTCATGATAGCAAGCATTATACCTCATTATTTAACAGTCCCGGTAAGACAATTTTTTAATAAATTGCCAGTTGCCTTTGATTGCAATTTGTATAGCGTTTCTAGCAGAAATTGTCAGAATATACTTAGGTTTGACTGCAATGAGTATAGAAGATAATTGGGACAGAAATCTGGAGTGTGATAATCTTAGCAAATGAAAAATTACTATTTTCTGTTTCTTCTATTCATTAAGCAGATGCCTCATATTCACCTATAAGTATGGAAAGTAGGGATTCAAAGGCTTTTTTGCTTTTGGGAGGGGAAAGAAAATAATCTTTGCATTTTCAAATTCAAGCTATATTATACACAGCAGTCTCAACTGCTCCTGATCTGTATTCATGCTGGTTTAAGTTTAAGCTGTTTTAAGACAATATTGTCTACTCTAAGATACTTTGTCAACATTCTTGCAGGGCAATCAGCCCAGACAGCAGATTACCATGCCCTTCCATTAGACCAAGAGTCTCCAAACCTGGTGACTTTAAGACTTGTGGATTTCAACTCCTCAGAATTCCTCAGTTAGTCTTAAAGTTGCCAAGTTTGGAGATCCTACCTACACAGTGTTAAAATACATATAGATACAGGCATAATAACCAGTCTGGTATTAGTCTCTGCTTATCTGGGTGTTAGTTGATGGAGAGAATCTATTGTGGTCTGTTTCCTTCTTAGCTGTTTATTGTCTGTTTTGAATGGTGTGTAAATGTGGATTTTCTCTATGTCTACTGATCATTGATTTGTCTGAATGTCAAGCTTCCAGGTATTCTCTAGCATTTTTGCATTTAACTTTGTTTAGGATACTCACAGTTTCCCAGCTGAAATTATGGTTGGGTCTATCCATGTGTTGTGAGATTAAGCAGTTTTCATTGTGTCTTTTGACTGCTAGTTGGTGTGCATTGATGTGCTCTGCTAGTCTTCTGCCTGTCTGTCCTACGCAGTGGTTGTTAAAGTCCTTATGTTGTATGTGGTACATGACTCCTGTTTTTATTTCTTGGGCTACTAGATCTTCTGATTTACTTAATATGTTTTGTAGGATTGTAATTGGATTAACACGTGGCAGTGTTACCTTTTTCATAGCTTGTGTTAGTTGTGCTATAGTTAGTTGTGCTTCAGCTTTGGAAGACAGTTTTCTTTTTTGCTTTTTAACTGCCAGGGTAGAATGGTCAGGAACTTTCTGATAAAGTTGTGTGCTGCCATTTTGTTGGAAGATGTTGTATAAGTGGTCTGTTTCCTTTTTGTGGTATTCTAGATTGTTGCTAGGGAAATCCTGAAAGCTCAGCATTGAGACAAATCAGCCACCAAGCACAGATTATCCAGACAAGGAAAATACAATATTCTAATCAATGAACCACCACAGAGAAAACTACACCACCACCAATGCTAGCTAGACAAATTACTGTATATAAATAGGAAGCAAGTCCCATATTCACAAGCACTGATGATCTTACCTAGTTGACTAATGAAACATCTGTAAGCAAACAACCTGTCAATCTAGACAGGTTGCATTTCTTAATACTGTCAAGCTGTAAAATGCTGTGGAATGAATGCTTTAGAAAATGTAAGTGACCTATCTATCACCTTTCCAGTACAGATGGCAAGTTACACTGATCAGTCATTAACAGAAAATGTCATTTATTCATATAGTCAGAAATAAACCTCTCCTTTACAGAATATACCTTATGATCAGTGGTGGGATTCAAGTAATTTAACAACCGGTTCTCTGCCCTAATGATTTCTTCCAACAACCACTTTGCCAAACTGCTCAGAAAGTTAACAACAGTTCTCCCGAAGTGGTGCGAACTGGCTGAATCCCACCACTGCTTATGATAGAAATGTGTCTACCTTGAGGGTTATCCTTTATACAATAAACATACTATGTTCCCATACAAAAAAGTAATACACTGTTATGGATCAGATTAGGAAAAGCTCCTGGAAGCACGAAGCCGAGAACACCAGCCTGAAGATGACGAATGAGACTTCGTCGAAACGTCGCCAAGACACTTCCAATTTTACGCGGGAGAAAACCCGAATAACCAAAGACCTACATATATATATATAT
>WNWU01000012.1:22904853-22939724 GCA_012654045.1 Ptyas mucosa
TATATATATATATATATATATATATATATATATATATATATATATGTTTCTTTTTCCTTTTTCGTAGGCTTTATATCCAATTTCTTTCTAGCCAGGTTCTACCTACGTAAGCTAAGATGTTCCTCAGCCCTGGTTCTGTGAAATCTCATTCACAACTTCTGGGCTTTTTACTGCAACTCTGTGTTGGCCTATGGGAGACTCAGATAGATCCATTTCTGTCTTATTAGACTTTGTCAGTGAGCCACACCCTATTTCAAGTATCCTCCCTGTAAAAGGTACAATGTTTCTTTTTCCTTTTTCGTAGGCTTTATATGCAATTTCTTTCTAGCCAGGTTCTACCTACGTAAGCTAAGATGTTCCTCAGCCCTGGTTCTGTGAAATCTCATTCACAATGTCTGGGCTTTTTACTGCAACTCTGTTTGCAGTATCTCTATATTATATATATAAATAAATATAAAATATGTTTCTGGTAAGCAGAATCAAAGAGACAACATAAAAAGAAGAAACAAGCTCACACGTTTCCTAAGAACAGGCCTTAAAAGCCACCTGCTCCCCCACAATAAAAACTTTTCCTTCTTTCATATTTCTTAGAACTTAGGTGGAAACTACTGTTTGGGGGCTGACTTGCAGTGGCTTCTATGTACTTCTCTACTGGCCATCTATGGTTCTCATTGTTTCATTGGTCACATAATTCTGACAGTGGGAGCTGACCAAGGAAGAATTGTGATTATTATGGTGACACAAATGCTGGGAGTGAATAGAAAAATGTTCTTTTGTTGTTTTCTTTTCCATGAAACTCTTTAATTGTTATTTTAAATTTCAGGAGCTGCAGGTGTTATTGTGGGACATCCTTTGGACACAGTAAAGGTTAGTGTATGTATGCCTATAATTAATGTAATTCTTACACATGTAAAAAAAATCACTTAGCATGAGGGAGAATTGAGATATTTTCTCTGGTAGGGTATATTTTGTGTGATGAACACAACCATAAAAATTCTGTCCTGGTTTAATTACAGAGCACATTCATAAAGCTCACATGTAGTATGTGATTGTGCACATTAATACTTTTAGGCGGATTGGGGGAATCTGATACTAAAGCAAAAATTTAGGATTATTAAAATAAATACTAGCAATGCAGAACATAGATAAGTCCAGAGTGATCTTGCATACATTCTAGCAAATTAATAAGCCTTTATTGTTCTCTTTTTGCCAAGGGGATTAAGTTGATGTTATATTGAAACTGGGATTTTTATGTTCCATCAGAGTTCAGATTCTTGATTTAGTACCCTGTCACCAGCAGTTTATTTGACTGTATAGCAACTGAAGAATTGCTTTGGTGCAGTTGGATGGCACAGCCGATTAGAAGGAAACTTTTATTAATGTGGGAATAAGTCCTGAGATTGTAACAAGCAGTTTATTTTCTTCATTCATGGCCTCATACACTTCGTGGTGCACATTGATGCAATATGTAACAATTACTAGGTTCCCATGAATAGGATTGGGGTTCTGTATGCTTGGAGGATTTTAAAGACAAAAGTGCCAAAGTACAGTGTTTGGTTGAATGCTCCCCTTTCCTGTAATAACTGTGCCAAAGAACTAATCACATTTGTGTATTTACAATTTGCTGTGCTGTCCGTGAATTTGTCTGGAAGTGAGGTCTGAAGGAATATGTGCTTTCCAGTTCTGCCAAATGGATGGCTTTACTGTCACTGCTGGTAGCGCGTGCTAGGAGTCAACAATAGGCCTTGTGGGAACATTTTTGCTACGTTTCCTACTTTTGCTTGGGCACAGCCAAGAAACAAGCCACACATCGTTCAATACAACTGTCAAGCTGGCCCCTTCTTTACTATTGGATCTTGATGCAGCTTGGGAATGGCAACTAGGCAGCTTTGTTCCATTTCCAAATCAGCAAGGGAAAGGGAAAGATCTTAAATAGTGAATTAAGAAGCGGAGTCATAGAGCAATTCAGTACTTACTGATTAAGTAGCAAAGGTGCATCCTGAGGAATAAGGGAATGAGAGCGGAGAGCTGTGCTGAATAGCTCAGTCTATTTGAATGTGGATTATGTCCTAGTACAGCAAGTCTCTTCAAATCAACAAATAAGGCACAGAGACCATGCTCGAAGTGAGTACTCTGACTCTTTGCACAAAACCTTGAGCCCAGTTAGAAACATGCCAGATTTCAATAAAACAAGAAAACAACATGATGGTCAGGGAATAAGAAGGATTTGCAAAACAGTTTAAGTATAACCTGGATTATAACATTGCTACACTGGATTGGTTTGGAAGGGGGATGAGTGAGTGGGGTGGTCCGGTTTCACAATTATTGTGCTGTTGATCTTATGAATAACAAACCTGCTTCCTAAAAAATGTACTGCTTTTTTTGGCACAGACCTCAGTGCAGTAGTTAATGTTTACATTTCTTGTAGGTCATCTGCGAATACCGTATACAGACATTCTGTGAAGTATTCCTCTCCCACATTTAAAAAAAAAAAAGGACGGTGGCAGTGGTGGCGATAAGTTTAATTTTTCCAATATTGTGTCATTGCAAAAGCAGCAGTGTACAAATAACATTGATCACTAATTACTTGAGTTAGTGCCAGTATCTGTCTAGGCCTGAACCCAGACCACCCACTCTGAGCAGCGAAGCCCCTTGGCGCTGTTTCTCCTCCTTTGTTGCTGAAGTTCCTCCTTTGTTGCTGAGGTTTCCTGGCTGCTTCTCTCTTTCAGATATCTGGACAGCAAGAAAGGCATAGCTCACATACATTCTCCTTTATAATGCAAGATGAGGGTTCAGGGATAGGGCAACAAACTGAGTGAAAATAAAAGGAGACAAGTTTGCTTTGTAGCTCTCCAATATCTCAAACTTATTTGGCTGCTTAATACATTTTCCTTATCACTACTGGCCTCCTGCTAATAAGACTTATTAATGGATGTTCTCTTCATAGACACATTGTGGTATTTCTTGATAAAGTTAAGAAAGACATTTATATGTCTAAAACAACCATTTAGTCTGTCTGTTCTGTCTGCTGTGTCTCTATCTCTATCTATCTCTCTATCCATCCAAAGATGGATACAAAGATCCAGGTCTATAGAGCCTGCGTCCTGAGTACACTCTTGTACTACAGTGAGTCTTGGACCCCTTATGCACGGCAGGAAAGTTGAACACCTTTCATATGAGCTGTTTCCGATGTATTCTTGGCATCACCTGGCATGACAAAGTTCCAAATTGTGCAGTCTTGGAACGTGCTGGAATTTCTAGCATGTATACACTATTGAAACAGCGATGTCTACACTGGCTAGAGCATGTCGTGAGAATGGCTGATGGTCGAATTCCGAAAGATCTCCTGTATGGAGAATTAGTGCAGGGAAAGCGCCTTAGAGGGAGACCACAGCTGTGATATAAGAATATTTGCAAGAGGGATCTAAAGACCTTGGGAATGGACATTAACAACTAGGAAACCTTGACCTCTGATTGTTCAGCCTGGAGGCTAAAGACACAGCATGGCCTTCTCCAATTCGAAGAGACACTTGTTTGGCAGGCTGAAGCAAAAAGGTAGTCCCAGAACCAGCGAAATCTGGGGGCTGGGCAGGGGTCAGAATATATCTGCCCTCAGTGTGGAAGGGATTGCCACTCTCAAATTGGCCTTTTTAGTCACATCAGATGTTGTTTTAGGACCTCATACCAGAGCACGATACCATAGACTTTTGAGACTGAAGGTTGCCAATGATTGATTTACCTACCTACCTACCTTTTACTCAGGGAATTCATTAAGTTTATATCAAATTTGCTTATCAGAACATCTATCTAGGTCCAAACACTGTATGTATTTGGATTAGTATGGTGATACACCTCAGTACAGATATTTATTGTAAAACCAATAAAATGCACATCTGCCAGGTTAATCCTCCCAACTGTGACGGCTACATGGCACTTTTCTCCCATAACAATGATACAGTGGTCTATATGTAAAGGGAGGATAGCAGTTTACAGGCTTTGCAATGGCTGCTAGTGAAGTGATTTTGCTGAGAAAACGATTCTTTTCTTTCCCACAATTTATCCAAGGAGTCTAAAATACATAGGCCTCCTTTTTATCCACACAATAATTCTCTAAGATAAATTAGGCTGAGAATTGGTGATGAGCCCAAACTCACCAAAAGAGTTTTATGGCTGAATAGGAACTTGAACTGGGTCTTCTATTCTAAATCAAACTTTTTTAAAATAGCCAATTTTGCACTCATTGAAAGGATCGGCCTTAACTTGCAATTATTTGCCATTCAGAATGAGGACCTTGTTTTCAGAATGTCCCAGGATAAATGATTCTTGACTACAGAGGTCGGGGAGACATTCTGATAATGAAACTTCTGTCTAACCCTTCCAGGCTCAATTTCAGACAATATTATTGTGAGCTGTCCCTAACCACTGCAGAAACTAGGATGCTTAAGAAGAGAAACATTTTGATGCCAGCCAATCTTCTCTTCAGTAAGAAAAAAGAAACAAAACATTCTGGCAGTATTGCTGAGTGGCATTTCTTCATCCTCTGTGCTGTAATCATTGCTGATATGTCAGGAGTATTTCCTTTCAAACTAGTGCCCCATGGGAAGCTGGGACTTGGGGAGCCAGATTCTCCACCAATGAGAGCACAGACTATTTCTCATTATCATTATTGTTATTCTGCATATGACAAAAGAAATAGGGGCAATATGCATTTGCAAGAATGTCAGCCGTAGCAAATAATCTGATTGGCAGGGCTCATTTGCATTCTATTTGCAAATCTGATTGATAAGGCTCATTGCATTCTGTTATTGAGTTGAAATATCAATCTGCAAGTGCTTCAAGATTTTTATGTGATTCTTGCAGTTTAGATGACTTATTATTTATAGCTGCGCTATAACTTTATACCTTATTGATCATCTAACAAAGGAATGCCAAACTCAATTTAATTGAGGGCTGCATCAGTGTTGTGTTTGACCTCGGGGGGACATGGCCAGGATGGATGTGTCCAGCTCAACATCACTCGTGTCAGGGGTACCTGTGGTGGCCCAAGCTCTGTGCCAGCAAAAACAGGCTCCTCAGCTCCATTTTTGGCTGTTGACGGCCTCCTGCAACCCTCTGGCAGTGAAAATGAAGGAAGGCCGCAAACTTCATTTTCACTGCCAGAGGCACTGCGGACCGGTCCTTTGCTGTTTCCATGGTAGCCCCGTGGGCCAGATCTAAGCACTCGGTGTGCTGGATCCAGCTCACGGATCTTGAGTTTGACAATCCTGATCTAACAGTGCAGTTTTTCTCCCACCATTTATGTTAGCTTTATAAGCTTCCGCCTGACATCATTTTCATTTTTCCAGCCCTTGCTGACTCTGTTTTCATTTTCACCAATTCATTTTTAAATTAGGACTGTACTAATAGTAAACACATTTCTTTGTGTTACAAATAAAACCAAACAAGGTATTCAAGCATATTATCAATTCAAGCTATGAGGAAGGGCATACTAAAGCAATAATGCAAGAATGGGAGATGAATTTCTCAAAACCACTTTACTCGTATTTCTTTTGATAATGTACCCCACTCAGCATTTGATTCTTATCTTTTCCTTTTGTGTGAGGGCATATTTTATTTTCTGCCCAAGTAAGGCAATTATTCTTGTTCAGTTTTGGAATGAACTATTTAGAAGGGTTTTCTATTCTTCCTTTCAAACCATGAATCAATATATTAAATAGCACTCATTTTGGCACAGGGCTTTGGTGTGCTTCCTTTGTTAGAGCTCTTGGCCATGAACAAAGCTCAATGGAAGAGCATAAGATTTCCCTACAAAAAGTAGCAGGTTCAGTCTCAGATTATGGCTGGGTAAGACTCATAGCTAGAGGTCTCCTGCTAGTTACTATAAAAAGTAGTAACTAGTAGTGAGTTGGAAAAACAGTGATCTGGTTCAATACAAATCATTTCCTATAGGGCCTATCATAATTTGCACTTATGTAGTGGAGGATATATATATATATATATATATATATATATATATATATATATATATATATATATATATATATATTGCCTGAAGTAGACACCACAGAGGGGTTTTTAGTTGGTTTTTTTAAAATTCCAGAAATCTATGTCATGCCTTGACTTTATTAAATAGATTTTTATAATAAATGGAGTTTTTTCCTCAACTAAATTTTAAGAAGTGTGAATTACAACAGAGATCATCTATCAAGTGATGGCAATGTGCCTAGAGCATGAATAATTGTAGAGGATCATAGAATCATTGGAAGGGACCTTGGAGGTCTTCTGGTCCAACTCCCTGCCCAAGGCAGGAGCCCTTAGACAAATAGTATCCAGACCAGGTTTTCCGATACAGAGGTGGCTACCTAGATCAGGGGTGTCAAACTTGTGGCATCACATTGTCATCACATGACATATTGGGACTTTCCCCCTCTTTGCTAAATCGGAGGTTGGCATGGCCAGCGCCTGACACATCCCACCCATGGGCCAGGAGTTTGACCTAGATCTGTGATGGCGAACCTGTGGCACGCGGAGCCATATTAGTGGGCATGCCAACTCAGCTCTGGGGTGCATGCACCCGTCGCCCAGCTGATTTTCGGGCCTTCTGGGCCCACCAGAAGTAGGGAAACAGGCTGTTTCCTGCCTCTGGAGGGACTGGGGGGGAGGCCCGTTTTTCTTTCATACCTGGCTCCAGATCCTGCCTATTTATCTGGGAAGGGCGAAAACAGCCTTTCCCACTCCCTTGGAGGCCCTATGGAAGCTGAAAGGACCCATTTCCTGACTCCCGGTGGGACAGGAAATGACTTTTTTGCTGTCCCTGGCCTCCAAAGACTCCTAGAGAGGCTCCTAGAGATTCCTAGAGAGGCTCCTAGAGACTCCTAGAGACATTTTGGAGGCTGGGGACAGCAAAAAATGTCACTTCCTGTCCCATTCCCCAGGAAATGGGCCCTTTCAGCCTCCACAGGGCCTCCAAGGTAGTGGGAAAGGCTTTTTTCGCCCTTCCCAGATAAATAGACAGGATCTGGACCAGGTAAGAAAGAAAAATGGGCCTACCAGGCCATCATATGCCAGAAGCGGGGGGTAGGGGGGTTGCACGTGCATGCGTGTGGGCATGTGCGCGCACGATGCTCCCCCGCCCCCCCTCTCCTGGCACGCAATGGCAAAAAGGTTAGCCATCACTGACCTAGATAGTAAATGTAATTAATCTAGATATTCTATTAGAAGGGTATCCATGGAGTTCCCCAAACCAATAGATTCTACAAAATTCTACATTGCAGAAGTGACATTGTTTTAGTAAACAACTGCAGAGATACTTACCAACCATAAGAGGTGTTTAAGCATAATATTTAAGAAAGCTGAATAGATTATTCGGAATCAAAAGTGTGCATAAAAAAGAATTTAGCAATATGACTATCATAAATCAAGTAAATTTGCATAATACTCAGAGTTCATGTTTTTCATTTGCACAGTTATGCTGACAGTGAAGATTAAGCTATTATATACACTTTTTATCTTTGGCAGACACTTGATAGAATGCATGTTTTTCTTTCATTTCCTTGTTTTCTCCTCTTTTGGAACAAAGTATAGATTGAAGTAAAATGCAAGTGTTCTTTGTTTGTTAAATGTGAGCTCTCAGTAATTGCATTTCATGATTGTATTTTTCTGTAGACTCGCTTACAAGCTGGGGAAGGCTATGGAAACACATTTAACTGTATCCGCACTATATACAAAAATGAAGCTGTAAGTATGCTCTTGTGTGTGAAGATAAACGTACAGAGAACAAGGGAAGTTTTTGATGTGCATTAATTTATGAGCATTGTCTCCAGACAAATAATATTCAACTGGGAATGAGATTCCTTTAAACCGGTATCACTTGTATAAATGTTTAATGCTGGGATTTCAAAATTGTTTGAACCTATGACAGGAATGCAGTCATCTAAAAGATTCGGAGAATGCTTCAACTAAAATTCTGTGCCATGGGTTAATACCATGTGTACTACTCCCTATATAAATGAAAAACTTCACCTATTAATATTTTAATTAATCAAATTTATGCAGCGATGGCACATCAGTGTTCAGATCATATAGCGAGAACACACAAAATTGATTCTGATTTGCTATTTTGCTTGTATATTGCCATTTATGGCTTTCAAAATCTTTGTGATGGCAAGTGCAATCTAGGTAAATCGTCCATGAAAAATTCTGAAGACCTGAAAACAATTCAGTTTTTTTGTATGATATTGACAGCTTCATTCCCCCCAAAACTTCTCATAATTAATGTGGATTTGAAAAGATATTGATATTGGGCACTTATATCACGCCTTGTTTACATCCTTTAGGATTTCAGAATGCCCAAAACACACAAAGAAGTGAAATATAGTATGCCTCTTTATTAATATTTTTCAAATTTGCTCGTTCCCTGTTCTCTAGGAAACTCATGTAGTTTTACAATGTATTCTTAATTCCATGAGTGTTCTATGTAGTATAACATGAGTAATCTATGATGGTATAGAAATACAGTAAGTTAAACAATCTTTTCATTACAACTGTAAGAGAGATTATGACCGGTTAATGGATAAATAGGATTTTGAACACAGTGTTTTCTCAGCTCTCTTCTGACATTCTTACCCATGCAGTAAGTACTCTGGCATACATTTTGCAGTGCAGACTGTGGGATCTCCCAGACAGGTGTTTAGATCTATTCAAAGGAATATGATGTTTCCCCTTCACATGCCACTTATTGCTGGGTGCAAGCAGTCTTTCAGATTTCAGATTTCTCCTGCTTTAGTTACAATAGTTTTGGCCAAATCATGCAACTGAAACAGAAGGAAAATAGAATCCACTCAAAGGTATTAATAATAATGGTGTATGTGGAGCCGTGGTGGTGCAGTGATTAGAATGCAATACTGAGGCTAACTCTGCCCACAGCCTGGAGTTCGATCCTGATGGGTCTCAAGGTTGACTCAGACTTCCATCCTTCCTTGGTTGGTAAAACGAGGACCCAGATTGTTGGAGGCAATATGCTGACTCTGCTTAGAGAGGGCTGTAGAGCACCATGAAGCAGTATAAATCTAAGTGCTATTGCTAAGTGATATGTGTCTATGGAATAATGTCACATCTGGAATGCCCCTAACTTTTCCTCACCATTGGGTAACTAGTATTTTAGAACAGGAATCATAAACTATCGTAGAGTTGAAAATCTTCACTATTTTCTGAGCAGTCTACTCTACCATAAACAGTTGAGAGTGTTAGAAAAATTATTTCTAAACTTAAGCTGAATTACCCTTTCTTGACATTTCAAAGTCGGGGGCAGCAAATAAATTAATTCCATCATCCATGATTTCTTGCTTCAGATATGAAGATACCTACATTAGCAATCCTTAACAGTCTCTTGTATACACAAAACACAATCAAGCTTCCCACATAATGTGAACTCAACACACTGTAGTTTAATAGTTAAATATACAAACTTATCCATTATCTGTCATATCATGAACATCCATAAAACATTTCCTTTTTCACTTTAGAAATATCATACAATGTACCTATTGTGTTTTTGTCTTCATTTTATGCAAAAGGCAGACTTACTGATGAAAGGGAATTCAAAGCCTTTCATTTTACCTTAAACAGAACTATGACTTGTCCATCCATTCTATGCATGTTTGGGTTTTTCCCCGATATTAAAATGCATCTTTTTCATTCTTTTTTCTTTTACTCTTAAAGTATCTCATATAACTAAGCTCATTCTGAGGTGAAACTCTTCTGACCTGCTCTACAAGCTTCTGCTATCAGATTTTCTTTATGTCAGTTTGTTCTTCCTCACTGGAATAGAATTGTACCTTCAGTATGTACTATTTGATTGATTGATTGATTGATTGATTGATTGATTGATTAATTGACTGACTGACTGGAAGATATATTTTTCTGCTTGAAAAATAACAAAAAGAAAAAGCTCATCAAAACAAAATTAAAACATAGAAAAATAAAAGAAGTGAAAAATGAAAGTAAAGAAACAAAACAATTTTTCCCTATGAAGTTGTCCTGAGAAAATATCCCATGAAAAACAATGGAAGGAACCTGGAGCATTCAGTCTTGAGAAGATTGTGAGGGACAAAAATAATACACGTTGAATGCCTGGAGAAATTCACATAGAAGACATTGAATATCTCTATTGTTTCAAAGTATAAGATATGAAATAGATTATCCGATTAAATGCTATAAAACAAATTTTTAGAAGAAAAATCAATTCCCCATAAAGAAGTGGACACCCCTTTACTGAATAAGTTCAAGTAGAGGCTAGGCATCCTTCAGGATGGCATTACTTTAATTTGGACCCTGCTTTCAGCAGGCAGCTGGACTTGATGGCTTAAATTGCCCCTTCTAATTCCATGCTTCATACCACAGTGATTTCTAAAGTTACAATCTGCTTTTCATTACTGATACTGCCATTCTTTCTGAAAGTTTGGAAGTCTGGTACAATATGGCATCATTTTGCATTTCTTAGTGATCTTTGGTATTCTACAGTACTCTATAGCACTCTATGGACATACTTTATTGAAATACTCTCAAAATGTTCCATATTTAGATTAATGCTTTTAAGTGTATACGTCAACATCTGATTATAACATTAACCCTCCCTTTCCAACTGACCTATTCTTTTTTATGTCATGCGCTATTATAAGATTCAATTTCTACATTCAAATTCTACCTGTCATCCTACCAACTTCATGTACTTATTACTGATGTATTTATAAACCATTCATCTTATTTCAAACACACTGCATGCAGTTAAGTGGAGAAGAGGTGTTAGAAACCATGTGTATTTATTACGTTGATTTTTCTTGCATTTTGGGAGTTCTTCCACTGTCACTCTGGTTTTATACATGTTTCATTTTCTAACACTTGGAATCATGTTAGGGTAGTTTTTGGAATTTCATTGCTTTTGATCAGCTCACAAAATTCATGCCTAATGCATTTTTCTGCTCCTTGTAAGAGACAATTCTTATGGTAAATATTTTTCATCACAAAAACACAAACACATCCAAGAAACAAAACTTTTTCAAACAATATTATTTGTGCAGTCCTCTACTCCGAGTGTTCCCCTGTCATCTTAGAATATGCCTATAATAGTATATTCAGATCCTAAGCTAAGGTGACATTCTGGCCAGTGGGATATTCTCTTGTCAATTAAGATCATACCCTCCTTGACAATTTATACAGAATTTTTTTTTGCTATTAATAAAAGACTGAAGACTGTTTTAACTAGGTGACTATAAATTAGGTTTTAAGGTAAAGCAATCCAGTAGCTCAGATCTCTGTAACCTTGTTCTGTTCTCTTTCAATAAATCTTATTAAAAGAAACTCTGGGAGAATCTTGCTTTCTATGAAAGTGGATTGCCAAGAGCTTGACAGTGGCCTTCAACAAGAATGTCAAAGAATATGATTTCTGGAGTACTACAAAAAGAATTACAAAAAGAATTCAGAAAGATCTGCTAACATTTCAAGTAAGAATTCCTGGTGCTTAACAAAATTAACAGAAGTCTGTTTTCGTGCTTTCCAGTTTTAATACCTATATATTTCTAATAGATAGTAGTTGTAATGCCAGAATGTACTGTATAGAGGTAAGCATATTTCTTTTTCATATCCACTTCCTTTCTTCTGGATCTCTTCAGAAGAAAGCACAACTGATGAAGAGAAAAAGGAAAATTAGAGAAGCACAAGAGAATATATGATGATGCATATAGTACAAAAGGGTAGTGACTGTGTAAAGATCATTAATATGGACAATTAGGAACATATATACTTTCCCCACCTCTGTTGTTGAAAACACTATAGTTTCTAGCCCTCAGCACTTCTTCCTAAGTACATCAATGTTTTTATGGCTTACGAATCAGAGATCTTACACAAAAACGCATGTTTATATCAACTTCTGCTTTGTTATAAAAATTAATGGTAGGGAAATTCTTAAATAAGTTCTTCATTGATTAATAAGTTAATATATAATTCCCCAATACAATGTATCCCCCAATATAATTAGGGGATGTCTGGATGAAAACCAGAAGTTCTCTAGTAACTACATAATCTGCCTTTTTACTAGAATCCAAGAAATCTCTTTCTTATATCCTCTATGTTGTTCCTATATGTAGCTCACAGTAAAGAAACTCATTATAATTTTCTACATTTCATCAACTTTCCACATACTTTTTGTTCCCATTAAGTCCAGCCAGTTGACAATGGAACAGAGCAGAATTTCTTACGCAACACTCATAGGCTACCTATTTCTGCTAGATATAGAAACTCAGTTAACAAAACTCCGCATTGGCGACAGGAAGTGCATCGGCCATTAAATCGCTCTGCTAGCTCCATTTAGTTGCCCAGATCCCACCCCTAACCCACAAGGGATTATGGGGTTGTTAAATGAAGATGATGATGATGATAGAAACTAACTCAGTGCTATGGTTCTACCAGTTCTCAATTAATCCCTTGAAGATCTTTCTATACGTTTACCTTTAGAAAGAAATTTCTAATTATGTATATTTATTAAACTACTTTTTTCCATTTTAATGTAAACAACACATTCTGTTTTAGATGTGGGAAGAACTGTAATTAATCAATTCTTTTACATTGTTAAAGTGCATAGACTGCAAAATTTATCTAACATCTGTCATTAGCAATATTCACTTCTTAGATTTAGATGTATTTTGTGCCCTTCAGAGTCTCCTCTAATTTGCTAATTTAAAATCTTAATGGGTATACCAATAAGATTTTTAAAAACTAAAAATGTAAGGCAATATCCTGAATGTGGAATACAAGTTTTTCAGCAAGAATAAAAACCTATTAAAAAGCTGTCATTTGGAACTTAAAGAGGCAATGAAACAAATGTTATTTATTTAAAGTATTGGTTGCCCAACTCTAGTGGAGCCGAATTCACATCCTCTTTTACTTTTCTTGCAGGTTACTGGTTTTTTTAAGGGAATGTCTTTCCCACTAATCAGCATTGCTGCTTATAATTCATTGGTATTTGGTGTCTTCAGCAGTACCCAAAGGTTTATTTGCCAACATCGTTATGGGAAACCTAACCATCCTCCTGCACTTACAGATATAACTTTAGCAAGCATGGTAACTGGGGCTTTCTCAGTAGGAATTGGTTGCCCAGTTGACCTAGTAAAAATAAGGTTACAGATGCAGACACAGACTTTTCCTAAGGGTAAGTCCAGAATGTACCTTTGCTTTTTATCATACCAGTTTAAAAAACTTCTTTTTTACCTTTACCACCCTGGAATTTCTAAATTTAGGGTAGAATTGGAGCAACTGAATGGAGCTGCACATTTACTGGTCAGATGCCCTTCCTGACTTCATGCGTTCTCAGCAGACATTTTTCTTTGCACCCTAGAAAACATCTGCCGCTACCTAGGATTGAACTCTCAATTTTCTGAATGGGAGGCAAGCATCTTTCCCACTAGGCCACCACACTACTCTTTTCTCATACCAGTTATATATAATATAATATAATGATAGGATAGGATAGGATAGGATGTAACATGTCATGATATCATGACAGCAAACCCAAAACTTATATATTTCTATCCAATGGCAGGACACAAGTCTGTATGGGCAGAATTTGCATCCTATTATCACAAAATATGTGTCATCATTTTAATGTAATCTTTTGCACATTGATTATTCCATAGAATTATTTCTATAAAGCAATAATCCAGCTATCTCTCAAAGAATTGACTTTAGCAACCCTCAGTATATAAACAATATTATTGAACTTATTAAATAAACCTTTATCTCATAAAACACAATTGCAATGCAATTACACTTGTTCATTCAGTATGAATATTGCCATATTGGGTTAAAATCACATATCATTTATTTTTTAAAAAGTTGTACTGACCTTTATTTAAAAATATTCACCTTTTTAAAATAATATGAGCCACTAATAGCATTGTACAAAACAAACTTTAATGGTCCATGCCCAGGTCAATAGTCTAGCACAATGATGGCTAACCTTTTCTGGACCGAGTGCCCAAAGCGCATGCCCAAACCCCCAAAATGCAATGCGCGTGTGGCCCCCGGCATGTGCCCAGCCCAGCCCCTGCGCATGTGTGCACGGACTCCCGCATGCGCCCTGCCCCCATGTGCCCCACCCCTAGCACATGCAACAGGACGTGTGAGTGCATGTGCAGAAGGGCATGTGGGGTGACAGCTCACATGCCATTAGAAAGGGCGCTGCGTGCCACCTCTGGCATGCCATCACGAGTCTAACATCATTTTTCAGAAATTACAACCAGATTTCTTTGGAAAGTAACCAAATAAAACATGAGAGAAACAAGACATGGAAAAAACAAGCATACCATCACTTGCATGGGTACAATTGATATATAAAGTCAAAAGGAAATTTGCTAGTTAAAAGCAGTTCTAAATCAAGTGAAAGGGATGAAAGGATGAAATGTGGGTGTTTGAATTCCATGAATCATTTTCCTTTTTCTGATTTCTGGTGGCATACTAGTATGAATAGTATGCTATCAGTCATCAATTTGCTGTATACCTGCTGGCCATTCCAGACCTTTGACATGGCCTCCCCTCTTGTAGCGGTATCCCTACCCTTTTAGGTTTCTGGAAGGCTTTAAAGACCTGGCATCTCCCAGTCCCCAGCCCAAGGATGCAAGGATGGGAGTTGAGCTGGAAGCCTGGTTGATCTGGCCCAGGGGTGAAATGCTCTGAAGTCTGCTACTGGTTTGCTTCACTACCGGTTTGCTTCACACGCGCATGCGTGGTGTGTGCCAAACATGCACTTTGTGCACGCATGCGCAGTACATGCCAAACATGTACTTTGCGCACATGTACATCATAGGAGCTACCATGCAGGCTGAAAAAGGAGGATTAAGAAGTTTTTTCTGAGTCTTCAAAGGTAAGTAGAACAGCAATGGAGGGGGAGAATAGCTGTGCCGTGTGATTTAGATTCGCTAGAAAGCAGGATTCCCTGCTTTCTAGCAAACAATAAATCGTGTGGCACAGCTGATCATTGGAAATATTGATTCGCCTGAACTGGTAACATTTTTTTTTTTTTACTATCGGTTCCCCTAAACTGGAAGCATTTATTACTACTGGTTCGGGAGTACCGGTCCGAACCGGTAGCATTTCACCCCTGGTCTGGCCCTGGGAAGAAGGGTACTTCAGTTTGCATTCAAACATTTCATGTTTATATGCATTGTTGTGAGCTGCTTAGAATAATTATATGAGATAAGTGGCTACATAAGCAAGTAAGTAAAGTAAATAAATAAGCAAACCAGCTTTCAGTTATTATAAAGTGGTGATATGAAACTCGCATTGCCTCCATGGGTGTTTGGCTGGGGAAAAAAAGCAACAGGAAAGAAGAAATCAAAACAAATCCACCCCCTGCCCCCTAAACCAAAATACATAGCAAATCTCTGAGGAATTATTTGTATCTGATCCTAAAATCTCCTTTTACTTCTTCTCTAGCCAACCTGGAAATGAAGCACAAAGCAACTGGCATTTCAGTACAGGCTGCCTACCGAGGCCCAATTCACTGTGTCGCTACCATTCTTCAGCAGGAAGGTTTGCCAGGCCTCTTTCGAGGGACAACTGCCATGCTTCTGAGGGACGTCCCAGGATACTGCCTCTACTTTATCCCTTATGCATTGGTTTCTGTCTGGATCACTTCAGAAGAATGTCTTTCTCCCACTCCCTTTGCAGCGTGGATGGCTGGTGGCATTGCAGGTATGAATTTTTCTCTCCATGTGTTATTTGGCAGGGTTCACATCGTGATATTGGGCCTTAATATGGTTGGTTTGCTCTTGCATTGGAATGATAAATAAATGCACTGGCTATAGGCTAGCATCTTGGGTAAACTAGAACAAATTAAAATATTATTTAAAGCTCTTAGCACAGAATGTGTATGCATGAATGAATGAATGCAGGTGCTGAGCTTATCTTCATTATACCATAAAATCAAGTACTGCCAAAAATTCCCAAAACTGGTTTTGGAAGGGATGCTCCATATCCTTGTAAAGCATTTTTTTTAAAAAAATTGATTTATATGCCGCCCTTCTCCGGAGACTCAGGGCGGCTTACAATGTGTTAAGCAATAGCCTTCATACTTTTGTATATTTATACAAAGTCAGCTTATTGCCCCCATAATCTGGGTCCTCATTTTACCTACCTTAGAAAGGATGGAAGGCTGAGTCAACCTTGAGTCTGGTGGGATTTGAACTTGCAGAATTGCAGGCAGCAGATATAAGTGGATGTTAATGACTGCCTTACTCTACTGAGCCACCAGAGCTCTATTTTTTCCCTTTCTTCTTCTTCTTCGGGTTTTAAGTACTATACCACCACTAAGGGTCACAGCAAGATTTCCTGTTCCTCCAAATTCCCTTAAATGTTTTGTAGGAATAAAGTCACAATTTTAAAATGAAAAAGAAAAGGATATGAAGGAAGAGAAGAATTCGCTGACCTTCCTCAGAAATAGAGGATCAAGGGATGTAAGAATGGCAGGTTTCATATGACATACTGTTTTTGATTAATTCTTTCAGAGGGTAGGCAGCACCACACTTGTTAAAAATGTAAATTTATTTTAACAAAATTTTCAAGGCCTGGACTGCTCCCTGCAGCACTGGATGCTTGCAAGGAAGTTTCTTCTTTGTGTTTTATTTTGAATTGGTCATTCAGACAGAAATGGAAAAATTATCTTTTCACCCTTCTGTTTTTCTTCTTATCTCCTTGTTTTAATTCCTCAGCATCCATAAGCCTTACTCCCTTTTGCTGCAATTTATGCACATTATTTAGCTTTAAAAAGGAGAATCCACTTATATTTTCTTACATAATCAGATCTATTTTTCTTTTACTAGAAAAGGGGAAGAACTATCTCTGAGGTCGAGGTTGTAAATTTGATTTAATGTTATCATAACATGCATCAACTCAATATAAATTTTAAAAAATGATATTTTTAAAAAAATTATTTATTTTCCCGATTAGCTAATTTTTAAAATACAGAAATGGGGAAAATCCCAGACTTTTAATGTTTTTTTTCTCACGTAACAATTTCTATTGAGGGATGGTAATTTCTGATATGTGTTCATTGCAGGTTGGTCTACTAATTTATAAAATAACATGAAACTATTTGACTACTTCTCTCTTTTACTGTGTCTGCTAATTTACTTTGAATGATAAATAGGAGTTTCACTGAAGTCAGTATTTAACCTGTCCAATTATTTTCAAACCTTGGCACTGGCTCATGTAAAAGCAAAGCCAGTTATTGGTTAACATGAATAGATTTTTCCAACATTTCACAAGAGTAGCACAACCTAACTGCATTCCTTTAAGCCACTGCTCTGTAAAAACATTCACGGACATAGAGCAATGTGCAAAACATCGGTTAACTTATAACGTACACTCCATTTATCTGAAACTCTGGGGCAATTGTGTTTGAGGTATGCGAAATTCTAAGATTATACCATGCTTGAATGCCACTCACTTATTTTGAATGTAAAACTTTTACAGGTAGTCCTCAACTCACAACCACAATTGAGCCTAAAATTTCTGTTGCTAAGCAAGACAGTTATTAAGTGAGTTTTGCTCCATTTTACAATTTTGCTTGTCACAGTTGTTAAGTGAATCACTGCAGTTGTTAAATTAGTAACACGGTTGTTAAGTGAATCTGGCTTCCCCATTGACTTGGTTTGTCAGATGGTCGCAAAAGGTGATCACATGACCCCGGAACACTGTAACTGTTATGTGTCTGAAATTTGACCATGTGATCATGAGGATGGTGACCATGAGGATGCTCATTAAGTTAGTTTTTTCAGTGCCACTGTAACTTTGAATGGTCACTAAATGAATGGTTGTAAGTTGAGGACCATCTGAATATAAAAGAGTTGCTTCTTTTAAAATTAGGTTTTTGGGGGGTTGATTCCTAAAAATGTTATTTAGGGTCAATTTTGAAAATAAGTATTTTCAAAAAAGTTTGAAAATACTTATCTGTTGTTGGAAGAATTTCAGAATTTTTCTGATAACAGAACCTAAAATAACTACATTTTATGGGTTTTTTTCCCAACAGTGCCCCATTAGGGAATGTTTTCAAAAATATTTTCCAAGTCATCACTTTGGTCATTTGTTTTAATAGGATGGGCTCCAGGGTGCCAGTCAATTTGTACTACCAATACATCTATTTGTAACGCCCTTGTATGAAAAAGCAAGGAAGCTAAAGATTCTTCTGAGTTCTTATTGTTTTTTATGGCTGGAAATATGCAAAACATTTCAAGTGCCCTTCTAAAAGTATGCTTAAACATTTCAGGTTGTGTCCCAGCAGAACACAACCGATACAAAATAGTCTGATCAAGATACTGGAACAAACAAGGTTAAAGTCTTGAACAGATGGTCTTTCTAATAAAGCATTATCTAAAGAGGTATTGTTGAGATTCTAGAGAACATTTAGCTATATTTCAATATAAATTAATTCTCTGCTAATTATACAAGTAGCCTTTGCTTAATAACCATAATTGGGACTATCAATTCGATAGCTAAATGATGTAATCAATAAGCAAAACATCACTTCACTATGATGGACTCATCTCATCTCCTGTCAGAAATGCAGGAACTAAAAGGGAAGTATTATTAATTTAAATTTTAAAAGATTGAAAACTTTAATAAAAACATAAATATACATGGTTCTAGTCTAATGCCGGGGCACACTGATGGCAGGAATATTTCCAAACAACAAGTAATTAATGGTGACCGTGATGGACTAATGACCTCACTACAGTCATTAAATGCATCACCTACCACCATTCAGAGAGACATCATATAATTGCAACTTGCAATTGTACTGCCAGGTTCTCCATTGATCGTTTGATAAAAACCAGCTGTGAAGCATCCAAGTGGTAGTCACATCACTGAGGGTCACTGCAATGGTTGCAAAACTGCCCATCAATTGTGAGGTGCCCAAATGGTGATCACATGATTGTGGGGATGCCGAGATGGTTGGTTGTAAAGTAACTTTTTCAGTGCCATAACTTTGAATGGTTGCTTAAACAGGGTAATCATTAAGCAAGGATTACTTATAATAATATTTTGCCACTCTTTCCCCACCTTAGCAAAAATGCTTCAAAAACAAAATGTTTTGCTTTTACAAATCCCTTATCCCCCATTTTTAAGAATTTCTCCTTCATCCCAAAAGATACTAACCCAGCTATTTGGTTTCATAAATGAATTCAAAATGTATTGTCTATATAATGACTAACATCTACCAATTTCTCCCTAGGAATCATATCTTGGGGAACAGCAACTCCTATGGATGTTGTGAAATGTCGTCTCCAAGCAGATGGAGTTTACTTAAACAAATACAAAGGAGTCATTGACTGTATCTATCAAAGTTACAACACTGAAGGTCTAAAAGTAAGCACTAACCTTTTGAGAATGCCACTTCATTATTGGTAACAAACTTAATATGAATAAATTATCCATGGGAAGTGGGGGAGCACATGGGGTCAGAATGACAAAAGCGTCATCACACCACAAATTTTAGGTATGCATAACTATTATGTAGAAAAAAAGTGATACAAAAATGCTTTCATTAGTCTGATCCCTTTACCTTCCAACCCACCAATGGATATTGATAAATATACCGTAGATATACTGAAAAAAATTCAGTAAAATTATACCATAACATTTCTGGTCAAAATATAATGATTAGAATTCTGGCCAGCTTCTCAGGTGTTTTTAAAGGGTAATTTAAATATACTTTATATGGTTTTAATTTTATTAACGTTTTTCTGCTCTATATTTAGACCTTTTATTGTAAGCTGCCTTGATGATCAAATATATAGAAATAGAGGGAATAAATTTAGTAATTTTAAAAAGACATATATATATATATATATATATATATATATATATATATAAATATAGCAGAAACAGTAGGATAGGTCTGTAACAGCAGCTATGAGATCAAAATAGCTAAATGGAATCAGTACCACTAAGAAGTCTCATTCATTATCTCATTTGAAGCAGTACTGGCACACCATGTTACTCAATTGATTTATTCAATTGCTGCATCTCAAACAAAAATATATTTCAAGATCACTGACACACAAACAAACCAATAGTGGGTTGCCCCCGGTCGGACCGGTTCTATAGAACCGGTAGTAAAACCAGCGGGAGGCTCTGCCCACCAACCCCGATGTCATCAGGATGCTTCTGCTCATGCTCTCTCATGCGCGCAGCCCCGTTACGAACCGGTAGTAAAGGTAAGTAGAACCCACCCAGCACTTTAGAGGAATATTTGCTGCACTTTAGGCAGATAATAGCAGACAGGAATACGATTGAAATGCTTAGTATAAAATGCTTGCCTGAAGGAAGCTGAACACAGCCCAAGAAGCAATAGCGTTGTCCATAGAGATTCCAAAAGTCACAGGACTCCAAATCAGTGGTCAGGTGGTCCAAGGATTAAGAGCCACAAACAAGAAGCAAGAACACAATTCAAGAGCTGGATAGACAAATGGTTGTTTACAAGAAGGACTCAAGCACAGGAGCTAACTAAATCTATCTGCAGCACTGACTGAGAAGTCTTATTGAGGAAAATTGCTCTGCTTACTTCTTTATGTACCAACACCTGGGGCTTATGCCTCATCATCGGATTGGTCCAGTTGAACAGGATATGCTTGTGAATGATCAGGCTCAATTGAATCCTGGCTTATTGATTCCTGAGGCTGACAATTCTGAAGCACAGACTCAGCTGGAGTAACATCTCCAGAGTCAAGTTCAGACTCAATTATGGCTCATAACAATATATAAATTTTGAAGGTGGCAACAAAAATACAGGCAACTAAAAGTAAATCAATAGGGATGTCACACATGCATTCCCTCTTTTTCTTACAACATGTTACTGGTAGTAGATCAATGGTTCCAATTCAGTTCTCCTACTACGTTGGAACAAATCCTGGAATGCTCAAGAAAGTTTTCCCAGTTAGCTGACGATTTCATGCAAATTCATATATCAGCTCACAAACTCAGGTATAGCAATAGAGATGGAGGAACGATCCATTAGAGGTCTTCCTCCTATGCAAACAGCCACCAGTATTTTGAGCATTATTGTTCATTGAGATAGTTGGTATCACAAAATAACATGATTCTCATCAAGAATGGAATGTGCATTACTCTGAATCCTTGCCGAGCAATCCCAAGAAGTACTGGAGGTAGGTCAGGGTTGCTTTGGGAAGCAGCTTCCAAAGCATGATTTACACAACCCTTCATTGAAGCAAAACACCCTTTCAAAGTTTCACACAACTGTATTGGGCAAATGGAAAAGGCTGATGACTACGTGTTTGAAGCAAAGCAATGGAATATCGTGATCATAGTTCTATTTGTCTTTTGATCTTACTAACAAAAATAAGACACTTTTTTTTTTGGTCCAAATATAAAAATAAGACTTTTCTGTTAGGGTACATATCATTTTCCCTTGATTTTTTCCCTTCCGTAATTAGTGGAAGTAGTTGATATTTCTCATTGTATATCATGTGTCCTAAATATTCCAGTTTTCTTTCATATGATATTCATAAATTAGGGGTTTTTTTGAGGAAGTATCTCATTTTGTATACATTCAACCATGGTATTTTAAATACTTGGATCTATAAATCCAAGTCTTCTATTCTGCTGATAGCATCAGTTTGCAAGACCTTGTACAATCTATCAATGGAGTTATGGCCTTAAATCCCAAAACTTAATAAATTATTTTTCAAAATAACTTATTTTTCAAACAGTTATTCTTGTATTTTCAATCCTGCTCCATCTATTCAATCTTGCTATGCACCCATTTATAATTCAAAATACAGCTCAAACATTTATACTGTTACACTCCACAAGTATTTTTCTGCAGGCATAGTAGTTGGTTCAATAGTATCAATATGAATTTACATTGAAAGTCTCAATGTTTGTCTCAGCCATCACGTTATATCAATTTACATATATCAAATCTTGCTGTTATATCTCATTTCCAAAGCCAGTTTCTCACTGTCTGCAGGCATTCACAAGATCGTTTAATCTTGTTCTTGGTGGAAGAATGCCATTTTCCTGCTAGACAAATCCTAACATGGAATATGATAGATTGTCTGTCTAAAATAACATGATTGTACCTGTCTGGCAGTCAATGGCCTTGAAAAACTTAAGTTTAATTTTGGATGGATGGATGATCTTCACCATTCAAAGGCGTTCCAGATATTTTGGACTAAATGTTCTAGAAATCCTTTTCAGCGTGTTTACTTTGGAATTCTAAGTAGTGGAAATCACCAGGCTGAGTAAAATTGGTATGTACCTGAAAATACAGCTGCCTCCTCCTGAATTCCCACAGGAGAGAAGAGAGGCGGGGGGGGGGGGGGAGAACAGGTGACTGGATTTGTATATAGAAGACAAAGGTGCTAATCTCACCCTGATCACTTTGCAGCATCATGGTTTTAAACTGAACCTTTTTGAGGGCAAAACATTGCTTTCTGGCTCATATTTTGGTTACGGTGATTCATCAAACAAGTCACAGCAACAATATTTATGATGTGGTTTACAGAGTTATTTCTAATATTATGTCTACATCTGATTTATACTTGCTCTGTCCTGAGGGTAGCTGCTTCTCTTTTTTATCTTCACTTCACTTCCCCTATGCCCTCAGGACCTCACAACCTTTTGATAATTAGTCTCTACTGAAAATCAGAAACATGGAGACATTGCTTCTTACAATTTTGAGGCAGTAAATTAACCCTTGCACACATACATACACAACCCCCCAAAAAACAAGAAACACTAGAAAGCAGGTCCTAAGCATTTTTTTTAAAAAGAGAACAAGTAAAACAATTCTCCTGAATTGTAACACCCTTTCAGACATCCCCCCACAAAACCTTGGCTTCCTTCACATCTGTGATCAAGTCCTTCTCTTTGCTCAGCTTGTGTTGTTGAGTGTGACTCTCACCCCCCAAAACACCCACCCCTAATCTAAAGGATAGTTTAGAGAAAAATCTGAGCAAGTAATTGCTGATATATTCTGAGAATTTCATAATCAGAATGTTGTAACTGAAAAAGTTATCAACACCACCATCTTCAAAAAGGTCTATTGAAGAAGGACTTTTCACCCTGGTGTCACTATTGAGCTATCTAGTCAATATCTCCATAACTAATCTTCCTTCATTTCTACAGTCTCCTTGTGAGTCCTGAAACTAACTTTTTATAGATAAATGCTAAAATATTTCAATTTTGTGCATTGGTGCATCTCTATTTTAAACCCAGAATGCTTATGATTGTTTCTCTCAAAGGTGGTATGTGTGTGTGTACACACACACACATGCTTGTAAGCAAATGGGAAATGTACTATGAAAGTCTGATATGAGAAACGTTTATTCACATTTTTACAAACATTGAAATTTTTCAAAGCTTCCCAGAAATTTTGACACATTTCCTCTTTTACATTAAAAGAACTGTGAGTTGTGAAGATGAAATTTTACTGTAGCAGTAATTTTGTAGTGAACTCTTTTTCCCAATAATTCGGACTATGGTTTATGATACTATACCGAATGAATTTACTATATTTCTTCGAATAAAAGAAGAAGAAAAGCTTCAAGAATAGGATGCTGAATCACAATATAGGAGGAAAATAGTAAGGCCAACTTGAGCTGGTACCTGGGAAATAGATTATGGGAAGAATCCACACCGGTGGAAAACCAGAGCACAATTTCTGCAGACAGTGTAGTGTTACAGTGATTTTTGATTTTTACAGATTTACTGTAATAAACTGGAACGAAAACAGAAATAGATGGATTCTACATCTCACATAAGATCTGAAGCCAATTCTGAAATGGGACAGAACATTGATAAGGAAAGTTCTTTAAGGAGACTGAATTTTATGAAATCTGAATACTGCTCAGACAACAATTTCTTAGCCTGAAGAAGACAGCCTTGGACTGCCCTATATTGAAAAAAATTGGAAGCCTAGAAGAACTTGTTATTGCAGAGTTAATAAAGGGAAGGTATGGGTGAATATAGAAAGGTATCATCAAGCTTGCATTCCCATTTCCAGTACTGGCAAATAATCACGTATCCATGGTATTTTCAGATCCTTGAGTGTCTGAGCAATTGGAAACCTCATTGTGGGGAACCTTTGATCCTGATGTAGTTCCACTACACAAAATCTATCAACTGGCTCTCCTTGTATTCTTTGTGTAGGATTATAGGTTGCATGTTTTCTCCTTGTAATTGTAATATTGGATATTAAAAGGACAAGGTATTTAATGTCAATGCTGCATACAATGCAGAAACTTGTGGGAAATCATTTAGCTGAGCCCAATCTTTGTGTTTTTTATAAAATAATGACGAGAAAATAGACCTTTCTCGATATCTGGTTTTTCTTTCCTGTTCAAATAATTTCTTCAAGAAATATCTGACAGACATAACATTTTCTTTTTTCTTATAACCAGGTCTTTTTCAGAGGTCTTACAGTGAATACAGTGCGAGGATTCCCTGTAAGTGCTGCCACATTCCTTGGATACGAACTTTTACTCAAAGCCTTAAGAAAAGAAACAGAGACAAATCCTTGAATTCCAGGTCAGTTTCCCAGAATCTCGAGCACTTCGAAATATGCTCCATCAGCACAATCATCTGAAAAAGATGAATGATGGGGCGGATATCATGGACA
The DNA here is from genome assembly GCA_012654045.1 of Ptyas mucosa. Classification (NCBI taxonomy): domain Eukaryota; kingdom Metazoa; phylum Chordata; class Lepidosauria; order Squamata; family Colubridae; genus Ptyas; species Ptyas mucosa. Next base: position 22,929,545 of record WNWU01000012.1, read on the forward strand.
GTATCCAGTTGTTCTGCATCTGCACAAACCATGTTTTTGGCACTTTAAAAAAAACTTTTTAATTGTTTGAAATTCTGTTATTTGTGGGGAAAACACACACAGAGGTAATTTAACAAGAGTTACTTCTAGGCACCCTGCCCACCCTCAAGAAAATTATAAAAAGTAATATATGAAGGTTAATGAAAAGCAACGTCTCTACTTTCACAATTTTAATTTAATTAGTGATACTGTAATTAATAAAACAGACAAATTATTCTTAAAATGAATCATTTTGTTATCAGTATTTATTTCTTCATGCAATGACCACCATTTGCTATATACTTCTGCCACCGATGGGACAAGCTGCTTAAAAAAAGGAACAACACCCCCCCCCCCCCAATATTTTTGTCTCTTGAACCAGATCCTGACAGTCTTTTCTATTTCTTGAGATAAACAGATGCCCACTGTTCCTTCGATTTGGGGGAAAGGGTGGAAGGAAAATGGTACTAAATCTACTCTGATATGAATACCATATCCAGAGTATGTCCACTATACTGTATCGGGCTCTGGATGACCTAGGATAGGCCCAAGCCATCTCAGATTCCATTCCTAGGAAAGGCAGATTAAAGTTTTCCCCAAAACTGTAAGTCTGAAGAACTCCCATCACCAACCCAGAAATGGACTCAAGGAACAGCAGGTAAGAAAGTGCTATGCAGAAGAGAGGCTAGTACAACAGCAACAATCTCGACTGATCACTAGAACCCAACTTAATAAACAGGGATTCAAATCTGGAAATCTATAGCAGAGTGCCTATGAAGACCATAAGGGACTCCCAGATGACAATCACCTCACTTTTCTAGGGGGTCAACAGAATCATCACCATAAACAATGTATGTTTAATCAATTTAAGTGAAAGGACTCTCAAAATTCAACTGTGTCAAAAATTCAACTGTGGTTGTTGTTTAAAACAGACTGATATAGAAAATATCTTTTTAAAAAATCTACCAAGATTTTTTTATATATACAGAGAAAACGTATGGACCTATATTGATAAGGGAACCCTCAGAAACAATTAGGAAAGAGTAAATCATTAAACTTTGGATTGTTAACGTGTTAAAGTTTGGTAGTGTTAAGAAATAGAACTTCATTGAATTTGGAAAGTCATGATCTGAGATTTGGGTGGCATGATATGGTATGATAATGCCGAATGTAGACTTAAATCATTATTATGTTGGGCAAGCTGTTCTTAGAATATAGAGTAAATATAAACTCAAGGCTTTGTCCCAAAACACCTTTATAATTTTCACCTCAAGAAACATTCTAAAATCAAGAAATGAGACCCTACCTAGAATTTTCTCAAGGGGATTTTAAAATGAAATCAAGAGAAGATTTGATAATAGAAAGATATTCTTGTCAATAGTTTTTTTTATGTACAATTAACAGAAAGATTTAAAGTGGATAAAAGATTTTATAATTATGTACTAATGATGAACACGTTATTGCTAAAATATATAAGTATTTGCTGAAATATGAAACAGAAGAAAAACAAGTGAAAGAATGTATAATAACATGGATCAACAGGAAAATATGTGGTTGAAAAGATTGAGATCCACATTATGTTCTAGTTTTAAAAATAAGTTTTGTAAAATTATATATCATTGATATTTGTCATCCCAAAATTATTTAGAATGCATAATGGTACAAATCTTTGCTGGAAATGTGAACAACATGAAAGGATCTTTTATCATGTTTGATGGACATGTAAAAAAGCTAAAACATTTTGGAAGAAACTACATACACTAATTCAGAAGATTTTAAAGTAACACTGAAACCAGATAATTTTCTTCTGGGACTAGCAGAGATGCAATTAGAAGAAAGTCATGAAATGTTGTTTTTATATATGACGAGGTTTATCATTACATATAACGGAAGTTTGGATAAACTTTTATGGCTTAATTGGTGCAAACACCATGAGAGATTGAGATAAGGTTATCTTTATCCACATTTCCTCTAATATTTTCATTTATTATAACTATCAGGTCAAAGCTCATTCACTGTACTTTTTTTTCTTAGGAGATCTGCTACAACTGACTAACATATTTGATTGACTTTTTTGTGCATTCATCTAATCCCTTTAAAAATTGCTCAGATATAATGTTATGGATGTAGCACAAGAACAACAATGCCAAAAAACAAAAATATCCGTAGGAAAATTGCTATGGGTATTTTTTGGGGGGAGGCAGAAATCTCTCAATAGTTCTAGCTATTAGACCAACTCTGCTTACTCCATTTTGGAATTAAGAGATTTAAGAGATATCTGAGTTTTGCACAGGATCCATCACACAGTCACCTAGTTTCTCAACCTGAAAAAAATGTGCAATGAAATTTTGCAAACTGCATGTGGCGGAAAGCAGTCTGGATTCCCAAGAGAGTGGGAGTGCATTCCAAAGGAACAGAAGACTGAAGTTTTAGTGGGACGAAGAGAGTCAGAACAGCTCCTTCCTAAGAGTTCTCAAGCACACCCTTAATGATGCAAGTAATTTGCATTAGTTTTTAGTTCAGTTTCTATCTATAGGTATAGAACAGTAAAGGAAACTCCTTAGAAGAACCTCAGCATATCTTTCTTGGTTTTTGGAGCCTGATACTGTGTTAGTTAGCTGACTAAATCTAAAACTGAATTAATTTATGAAAAACATAGTAAGTTAACTACTACTAACTTCTGTCACAACCTTATCAATTCAATCATATGTAGGAAAATCATTTATTTATTTATGTTTGTTTGTTTGTTTTCAGTTGTTCAGGGCTAAACTAGCTGTTTACATACATTTTTTTTCTTCCAAGCAAATATTTTTGGTTCACACAAAAAAATAAGAATCTTCTATAAAACACTTTAACTATTTTAAAAGTTTTGATTTTTATTATTTGAATTTAAAAAAGCAGCAGCAAGGTCAGATCTCAAAACAACAACAACAACAAAACCAGACAATAAGAGACTTGTCTCCCCCATTACAATGTGAGAAAAGACTTCAACGGAATACAACTGATAAAACTGAGCTTCCTAAATTCACTATCATCTATATATCTCCAATGATGCCACATAATATGACACCTATCAATAAAGGTTTTTAAAGAAAATTTGCTTGAGGACTTCTTATGGGTTAGATGTGCACAAACATGTTGATTATACCTTTATTCTTACACTGCCTACAGGTGCAATACATGAAATATGTGTAGTTTTCAAGTTATGACTGTAATGGAGCTTGCCATTATGGTTGTAACTCGTTACAGTCTTAAAACGGGTTGCCAATGTGCCCGAGCCAATTTTACAATTTGTTGTTGTTGCAGACATTAAGTAAATGCCATTGTCATTAAGTGAAGCAATGGTTTTGCTATGGGTGCAGTTTTGCTGAAAACCAGAAGTATCTGCTGGTGTTTGGCAAAACCATTATAAAATGTCACTGCGGTTACTGTCACTGAGGGACGTTGCAAGCGGCTGTAAATGTTTTTATGTTTTTACAGAGTAGGTCTTGACCCTGGGCTATCATTTTACTGTATGTTTTATGTTGCATGTTCATCTCATATGATGTAACACCTAGCATACTATATCAGTCTTTATCAGATTCACTTTCCGATCTCATCAGGTGTTTTAACACCTGAAGCTAGTTATTTACATTATTCTGAATTTCTTTTTGATTTAATGATTGGTCTAGTAGTTGTCACAAAGAATAGATCAATTCCAGCTTCCAACTTTTTCTTAGTGATTATAAAGCAAAAGCAGAGTAATTGCTAGCTGTAAGTGTACTAACTAAAACATAACACTGACATCTACTGGTTTCCACCTATTATAGCATCCTTTGTTAGAGTTTGGCAATTAGAACATGGCAATTTTAATAGTATAGTAGAAAAGTGAATGCCCTAATAGCTATGGAAAAGTAGGTGATAAATGAGAATTCCCTTTAACAGAGACGGTGAAACAAGAGAAAGACACTATAAATCAAATTTGGCTGCTTATGCAAAGCTGTTTGATATAAACACTTTGTTGTCTTGCATCTGGAACTTTTTGTTAAAAATTACTCATGTTTTTACTGTAGCAGCATTGAAAAATTGCCTAATTACATTAATAATAAGGCAGTACCCTCCTGTGGCCTAACACAGCATAACTATTTATAACAGGAAAATAACAGAAAAACAACAAAGTCTAGATGAATTGTTGAATGGAAGAAAAGTTAGGAAATGTTTACGAGTGTTCTATGCCAGATTAAAGCAGCTCTGAATCTCTGCGTTCCTAATATCAGCAGAACCGAAAAGCTAAGATGGTTTATTTGAAAATAGGGCAGAAGACATATTGAAAATTAATCAAAAATGCTTCTGACTTCAAATGAGCACAGCATCTTTCAGATTTTATTAAAACAGTTGTGTCCTTTTTCTTTCTTTTGCAGATTACCATTTGAATATCATTAAAACAGCTGTACATCTCTTTTCAGGTCATGTGTTAATTAAGTGGTCCCAGGCTACTGAATACTTTCTCCCTTTACTCCTCTCTCTTTTGAAATTGAAGGTACATGGTTTTTTATCACGTCTGAACCTGAAGTAGCTTGGGCCAGGGAGATAATTTCCATTATTCTTGGTATTTCAAGATAACAGAAGACAACTACTATTCAAAGAACTTCTGAAGTTTTCAAGAATGAAAACAATGGCAGTGTGGAAGTTCCCTCAGTTAAAGTATTAGAGGACAGATTAAAGAGACCTAAACATTATAGAAGAGGTAGAACTGTGTACATCCCAGGTAACTCATCTTCAAGTTAAATGAGAAACTTAAACTTAACATCTTGAATTTAAATGAGAAATTCATTCTCACTTTGTCATGTTGAGAATGCTGCAAGGACTCAATGTGAACAACCTGGGTAAATTGCCACCGCTAAAAAGCAACGGATGCAAGGCCAATCTGACTTGATTGGCTATTTCACATGGATGGAATTGTAGAATTATAGGGCTGGAAGGGATCTCAGAGGTCTTCTAGTCCAACCCTTTCCTAGGCAGGAGTCCTTATTCCATCCCAGATAAATGGTGGTCCAATCTTTTCTTGAAAACCACCAGCGATAGAGCATCCATAACTCTAGGAGGCAAGGTGTTCCATTGACTAATCGTTGTTAGGAAGCTTATTTTCTGGTTGGATCTCTCTCTGAGCTTCCACCCATTGCTTCTTGTCCTGCCCTCAAATGCATTGGAGAATAAATCAATTCCCTCTTCCCTGTGACAGCCCTTCAAGTATTGGAAAACAGCTACCATGTCACTCTTAAGCCTTGTCTTTGTTAGTTAAACATTCCTAAGTTTAGCCTCCAGACCTCTCATCATCTCTATTGCTCTTCTCTACACTCTTTCTAGGGGCTCAGCATATTTTTTTTGTATTATGGTGACCAGAACTGGATGTAGTATTTCAAGTGTGGCCATACTAGTACAATACAGAGTGGTACTATCACTTCTTGTGTCCTGTTATCCCTGTTGATGCAGCCTAGGACTGCATTGGTTTTTTTGTCAACTGCAACACACTGCAGGCTCATACATAAAGTTCCCTCTCACAGGTATTACTATTGAGCCAGGTACTGCCTATTTTGTACCTATGCATTTGGTTGTTCTTGCCTAAGTGTAGGATCTTATTTTTCTCACCCCTGAACTGCATTTTATTCGATGCATTATTGAATCAGTTTCTGTGCATTTGCAAAGGAATGTTTGGATGAGTAAAATGTTGGGTCAGTCAGTGCCACCAGTCAGAAGTAGGGTTTACAGTGCTTACTTCAGATGCTTTGAAGGAGTTCTTTCCTCAAACCATTATTGAAAGAAAACATACATTTAAAGATTTCCATAGCCCTAAAAACTGCTGGGTACAGATTCACTATCCATATACCCATGGATGAGGCAGCTACCATAGCATCTTCCTCTGCTGGATATAGAAAAGTTTTGGCTTATTTAAAGCAAAGAAGAGATTTCTAGGGAAAATGTGGGATTAAGGAATGGGGCTGACTTGACTTGAAATCTCCAGGAAGTTAGAGAATATGTTTCCAATGCCACTATTAACACCTATACTTCTCCAAGCCAATCCTGGTTCCTCTATTACTTTCTTGTGTGCATTTTACTTAAAACTCAGCTCTGCAGAATTATACCATTTGGGATAAGAGACTCTGGCAATCGAAGTTGCCTTGAAACTTGGTGTCACCATCTAGAAAAAGCCTGCCACCAGGGAGAAGTACATACTGATCATCAGATTTTCAGAGTATTTACAAACTGCCATAAATTCAACCAGTGTCAGATGATAATCACTGTTCCCATTTCAACTTCTGAACAGCCAGTAGCCATAAGCTAATGCCCCAGAAAACAGAAAATTATGATTGCAAAATATATATCTCCTCTCAAAAAATATTACCTTCTGAAAAAGTTTTCATAGTCATCGTGGTGGCTTTGGATCAGGAACAGAACACATGATACAAAATTGTCCATCGTGGAATTGAAAGATACTCCTAGAGGACATTTTCAAAACTTTCATCAACTTCTTGCAGATGAACAGACCTCCATATTGTTTATTCATAGGCAGATTTCAAAACTGCATTTTTTGATACAAATATAGGCACCATTGTTAACCATCTAGATACAAGATTCCATAATATGACAGTCATTTCCTGTTTTTCAGTGCTGCTCATGATCCAAATGTTTGATTTTTTTTAACCATTACTCCAAAAATGGCAATCCTGTTGTCTTAAACATTTGAGTTGCCACTCTCCCTGCGGTTGTTGTGTGCTTAGTCACCATTCTATATTTATCTTGCTTATTATTATGTGAGTTTTTCACTTCTTTTTTTGTTTGCTTTTATGTTATATGCTACCCAGAGTCAGATGTCTGAGTTGGGTGGCCTTATAAATCTTAGAATAATTAAATTTACTCTGACTTCTGTGAGTGAAGAGACATCTTTCACATATTCCTAAACCTTTTAACTTCAAATGCTGCATTTCTTGCACTGATATACTCGAGAACTATATTATTATTTGCTTGCTAACCTAATCTATTTTAAAATATGGGAAAGTATGGCAATTATTTTAAAAAACAGGTCAAAATGAAATAACATCAATTTTACAAATAAAACCTGACTCTTTTTTTTTCTAAAAAGCTATTCAGAATTTCTACAAGATTGGGTATTTTAATCTTGACAAGCAATCCAAATACTTGCCTAGGTGATTTTTTTTTTTTAAAAAGAGGAGCAATTGTTTATTCTAAAAATAAAGAACAAAACAAATTGCCTAAACCACTTGAAGAATATTTCTAGTCACACGGTCCTGAAAACTGCTTGGTGACTAATAACTCTATTAGGCACCTTCTTGAATGTGACATACTAACCTACTTCAAAGATATTTATGTTGTTCCCATTTCTGTCTCTTTGGCAATTCTAACCCAGTAGAACTGCAGTATCTAATTATGGTAAGATTTAGTTATCAAGAATTGGATTGATAGTTGAAGTTAATTCTACCGGTAAGTAGAATAAAATGATACAATTTTGCACAAGCGTGCATTGCTTTCCTACTCCAACCCAATAATGTGCATTTGTATTACTAAGACCTGTCTATATATAGTTTGCAAAACACCCCATTCTACGACTTGTACCAAAAGATACATCACTGAGGATGTCAAGGAATTTTTTTTTTGCAAATGTAGTAGGAAGTACAGTTTCTCCCAATCTCAAAATTCAAGAGTAAATTCCTGGGACAACGTATTTCTCTTTTTTAAAAAAAGTGTTAGAAGAATAAAATGAGGCTATTCTGTAAGAAATCCTAGGACACTGCAGAATGTCCTAGAAATCTGTAACTAATAAACCCTCATTTTATGCTCAGCGTGTATATCTGTATAAATAAATATTGTCTTCCCTGACCTGCTTCCAAGGAAAGCCAAGTGCTGGCACCACTGAAGCTCCTCACAGTTCAGAGATGAGTGTATAAATTTAGCAATTCTGACTGGAGCAACACAGAAACCTATATACATATTCACTGACCTTTTAAATGTATCGAAAGAAATGTCCATCTGGGTTCAGTTCGAAGTGGGGAGAAAGACACTGGAAACAAGGAGACTGCTTGAAAAGGTTTAATGGTGGACAGGACCACATGGTTTTGAGGTCCTGTGCAAAAATGCACATGGGTGAGAGACATTTATACCCTCTGTTGGGCTTTGAATTTGAGCTTTTATTCTGATTGGTTGTCAGACTCCCATGGGGTCATGCAAGGGTAATTTTGTAGGTTGTCTTTTGAGTCCTAGGCCTGGTTGAATCTTGCTGGGTGATGATGTAATGAAGAGGGTTTTAGGCAATTCCCATTATGGCTGAGAGCTAATCCTACCTTTGTTGGATCTTGGGTGAGGATATTTGCTTATGAATCGATCTAGCTATCTCTTTATCTTTTTAAGTGCTGACATCTGCTCTGGGCTATTGAGAGTGTTGGGGCTGTTAAGAGTGAGTCTGCTTCCTGCCTAAAAAACACGTTTCTCCATTTCTCATCCAGGGAGGTATAATATTCTGCCTTTTGAATATTTCCTAGAATATTTCATTTTTCTAGGAGAGGGGTGGGTGCTAACTTCCTACAAATGTGTAATAATTACAAAGTAACCCCCCCCCCCACCTCCAAAATGCAGACAAATTCATACAACGAAGTAAAACAAAAGTGATTCTGCCCGAGACTGGAGGTACTTTGATGACCAAAATATCCTTGAGAATCCCATCTTTCATAAACCTAAGGAGTGTAAACAATGCAACAGCCAATCATTCAAAACTTCCAGAATGATTTTTCATCTGCAGAATCCCAACTCCCTATTACAGAGGTCAAATAGCAGAGGAAATTTCTTATCTGTCTCTGGAAGAATGCTTGTTTTAACACATTTCTGTAGCTATTTGTATATTATCCCTAGTTTTGCTGATAAAATGTGGGCCACATTCACCATTGCTAGAAACATTAAATGATACCCATAGTATTTTTTTTTTTGCTATACTAAATATACTAAGCGGCCTCAACTTAAAAGTCATAAACTTAGAAATAGTTTAGAACCAATGAGTATTTCTGAAATAGCTACCTCATAAACCTGTGGCAGAAATAGCAGAAGTATATAAAAAAAGATTTGATATCTATTAGATCCGCAAGGAAGATTTAAAAATTTCAACTTGACACAGATGAAGATGAAAATACTCCCATCTGCAAAAAGATGTACGCTTGTACCTAATAAATCAGTTGCAAGGGTTTCAAGATTTGAATGAAACCAATGTCTAATGCATGCCAATCCTGTCTGCAACTCACACTTCAGCAGTGAAGACTCCACGTTAGAATATGAAATATCTTCAATATTTTTGTGCAATAGAAAAGTCTAGTTTATGCAATATATATTTTTTCTCATATAGAATAGAATAGAATAGAATTTTTTATTGGATAAGTGTGATTGGACACACAAGGAACTTGTCTTGGTGAACACAAAATAAGATACATTTATCAAGAATCATAAGGTACAATACTTAATGATGGTCATAGGTTACAAATAAGCAATCAGGAAACAATATCAATATAAATCATAAGGATACCAGCAACATGGTTACAGTCATACAGTCATAAGTGGGAGGAGATGGGTGATGGGAACAATGAGATTAATAGTAGTGCAGACTTAGTGAATTATTTGTTTAGCAGAGTGATGGCGTTCGGGAAAAAACTGTTCTTGTGTCTAGTTGTTCTGGTGTGCAGTGCTCTATAGTGTCATTTTGAGGGTAGGAGTTAAAACAGTTTGTCCAAGATGTGAGGGGTCTGTAAATATTTTTACAGCCCTCTTTTTGATTCATGCAGTATACAGATCGTCAATGGAGGGCAGGTTGGTAGCAATTGTTTTTTCTGTAGTTCCAATTATCCTCTGAAGTCTATGTCTGTCTTGTTGGGTTGCAGAACCAAACCAGACAGTTATAGAGGTGCAGATGTTTTATAGAAGTGTTTTATGTAAATATATATTTTTATATAGAGAGGCAAACTTATGTTATTTTGATTAGTGAATTCCACAATTCTAAATGTCCTTCATACAAGTTTCATTATGGGTGGACATCATTACCTCCTAGGGCAAACGTCTACAGCAGAGGTCTTCAAACTTGGCCGCTTTAAGACTTGTGGACTTCAACTCCCAGAATTCTCCAGCCAGC
>WNWU01000012.1:22940547-23118835 GCA_012654045.1 Ptyas mucosa
TCCACAAGTCTTAAAGCGGCCAAGTTTGAAGACCTCTGGTCTACAGCCTCAATTTTTTGAAGGTTGCCTATAAATCAGGCTCGGCTCTTGGCAAACGACTGGACTAGTCCCCGCAGTTTTCTTGGCAACGTCTTCGGAAGCGGCTTGCCATTGCCTGCTACTTAGGGCTGAGAGACAGGGACTGGCTCAAGGCCACACTAACCGCCTCCTCCTTTCTAGTCTGACACCTTAACCACGACGCCAAACTGGTTCTCTTATAACCTCAATGACCAGCGATAATTTTACAACTGAATAGCGCAACGGCTTGCAGCTAATTCATGAGCAAGCCAGCCCCGGAATTCCACGGGATTTTAGTTCTTAATTTTAAAAAAAAATCTGCAATTTAGTGGCTTTTATTTTTTTATTTTAAACATAAACCCCTGCCTTTCAAACTTGAGAGTCGTCTTGACGTTTTGATTCCCTCTTTACTATCACAAAACGTTTCGCATTAATTAATTAATTAACGGTGCACAAGCGCACCAGCGTGCCTACCTGTCCTAATGTTTTCTTTTATTCGTATCCTTTTCACGTATTTATAATGATGTTTACACTTGTATTGTTATAAAATACATGCTTGACGAAATAAATAAATTAAATAAAATTAACCCCTCACTATATTCCCCTTTCTTCGCATTTGTACTTACAGACTCTAACCCCCACCCCCACGTTAAAAAAAAAAAGGCAAGGCGACCCGCTAAGCTTCCAGACGTGATAAAACTGCACCTTCTACCATCTTAAAACGCCCACAAAACCCGCTTCGAGCCCAAAATGGTAGCAACGATCACGTGATGACCTCCCCTTTCCTCCCCCCACCCCACGTCCTCGCGCCCCGCGCATGCGTTATTGTCTTTCCCTCCTTTCATAAGGAGCGAAACCTGGGCGCGTGGGTGGGGTGGGGGGGAGAAAAAGAAGGTAGTTACCTTCGACGTCCGCAAGGGAGCGGAAGCGAGCGACGAGAAGTTCGGGCTCGCAAATCTGGGTCAACCAAGTGCGTATCAGGCAAGCGCCTGCGCGGAAAGAACACGTCGGTGGGCGGGGGGAAACTACTGTCAAGCGGCAACGCCCACTCCAGTCCGTAGTCGCGGAAGTGGGTCTCGGTGGCGTCGCGTGCGGCTCCCCCCCCCTTCTCAGCCGTTGCGCTGCCTGCATCCCGGCGGACGAGGAGCGGCGATCGATGTAAGTTGGCAGGGGGGGGGGGGGCGGCTATCGTTTGAGGCGAGAAGATCTGACTCCTGCGCCAGAAGCCTGGGCCTGTCTTGAGTCCGCGGAGGCCGGTGAGGTCAGCAGAGATTGAAAAGGTAGAGAAGGAGCCCCGGGACTCCTTTGGGCAGCGCCAGTTGGCTAGGGAGGTCCGGGATAGCGGCGGGGACTTAGCTCGGGATGGGAAGCCTCCTTTCTGGTGGTTGATCAGCCTTCCTTGCCAGGCTTCCCAGCCCGAGTAGTTACGTTGCATTCTGGCTTGGCGGCTGTCGGTGGATGGCCAGGCAGGTAAGCTATCCTAAGAATAGCTTGGGGGGGCAAAATAATTTCAAAGTCGTGGTTTGCAAACTAGGGCTGGGACGGTTGTGTGGCTCATCTGATGCCTGTCTTCTTTGCCATGATTTCTCCCCCGCAGGAGAGAAGTCTTAATGCAGGTAAAACGGTAAACCCAAAAAGGGAGGGATGAAAATGGGGATCTCTCGCCTAGAAGCTCTTCCTGGACACCTGTTGTTTTTATTTAATCGCTGTTAGGTTACTAAACAGAAAAAAAAAGCAAACAAATAAGACCAAAAACCCGTGAGTTTTGAGTGCTGTGGTGACATATGCACATAACAAAGCGATTTATATTGTCAGTAGCCTATTAAGTGTCCAAGAAGTGACAGGGAGGCCTCCCTGGGGGTCATGGAGAAAAAAAGAAAGAAAAGTCAAGCAGTAGCCTAAATAAGTCATTGTCTGCAATTCACCCATAGTCTGTGATTCATTATGAACTGAAAATCTGCTGGATGTAAAATTCCATGTGTGTGGGTATGCTTCACGCAGCTGTTTGTAAACACTTGTACAGCTGCTAGACATAACTGCATTTCCCCCCCCCCACACACACACACATGTCTGGTCAGTGCATCTTGAAGATGGGTATAGATGATACTTGGGTGCTTTCATTTTCTATGTCTTTTATTGCTAGCATGTTACAAAGGTTAATCTTTTTAACAGTGCCATTGTACGGTATTATGTTGACATATACATAGGTATATGCATATGCAAAGACATAGACATATACATTTTCATCATGAAAGAATACATCTAATATGGTGGCTACTGCTTGTCCTGGCAGGTTTGAAAAGGTGCAAATGAAGGAATAATCCATTGCAAATTGGAGTATGTAAACAGACTTCGAGAGAAAATTGTGCTTAGTTTATCAGACAGTGTCAATTGGATGTAATTTGTTTTAAAATTCATTTTCTAATTTTTTAAAACTGAAATTGCCTTTTTAACACAAATTATAGTTATTGAAGATAAACAATTACTGCAATAATCCATTTAGTTCTTCCCAGGAAGGGTGCAGAAAGAGATGACGCCAAATGCCAGAACAGAGTGAGGCCAGTAATAGGAGATAACTATGGGGCAGCACAGTTTATATCAATCTGCTTGCCTCCTATCTCAGATATAACAGGATAGCATATTAACCTGGCTGTAAGGAAGAAACTATAGAATTTATTTTTCCAAGAGGAAAAAAATAAATTCTCTATGTAAATGAGACTGGAGTCAGTTGTAATGATGATTACATTCTTGCATTTTCTGAATGTTGTTTTGGGAGATTATAATAGAATTTCTTTACTGTTTTATATAGCATAGAAGTGCAAGCAGGCAGATGCAGGTGATTGCCTCATGGCCACAATTAACCATTGGGATGAACATCATTCATCCAGCATTGTGTAACGTGGACCAGCATTTTAGGTAAGGAAATACTCCTACAGAAAGATGTTTCAAAGCCTCATTTGGATTTAATTTTATCATTCTAATTAACATCAAAATATTATTCACAAAAGTTTGCTTATATGTTTTCTTTCCCCAGAAATATGTATGATGTACCCAACAATCATCTTGATTCTGTTTTATTGCTATGTAAACCAAAAAGGTATCTTCTGTAAAACTATCACATATCTTGGAAAATATTGGAATGGGAGAGTCCTATAATTCCTATAATGAGATTATATTAATTTAACTTTCTGTGACTATTTCTGGTTAATTTAGCATTTAATATATTAGTAAATATTATATCCAAAATGTCATGACTGTCCTATAGCCAATTTCTACACTTAGGTATATATTTACTCAAAACGTATCTAACTTTTGGTCAAACATTGATATTTGGTTTTTTTTCCAAATAACTGATCTGCAGAGACACTTACTAAATAACATATTTTTAATTAGTTTGTATCTTTTTCAACTCTGTGCTCTAGTATGAATAGTTTCTCTTTTTGCCAAATTTATTGGTAATTCTTGGTTAATCTCATATTCAGAATTAGGTTCTCAACATTGATTTCCACTGGCAGAGAAAAATCTCATGTCTTATAACCTAAGTGCATTTGATTATTAACTAGATTTATTTTTTTTATTTTTTTTTATTCAGAAGATAAACATAAAGTATTATGAGTCTGCCTCCTCATTTTTTCCCCCATAACAACCTACGGAGATAGGTTAGACAGAGAGAAAGAGAGAGTAATTGGTCCAAAGTCACCCAGTGAGCTTCTGTGGCAACTCTAGTATCCCGAGTGCAAGTCTAACACCTTAACAACTTCACAACACTTGTCATCATTTTAATAATACTTATATGAAATAAGTCTACATTTAATTCACTGCAGGTTAGTCTTTGATTAGTCATCAAAACTATTCTTACATTATTAACAAACTTCAACATTTTGAATCCTAGAATGCTCTAGCAAGCCCACATGGATGGCATAAATATAACAAGCTTTTTCCACTCTGTTCTCTACAGATGTTCATTGGGCATAGATGTCAACATCGCCATAATGATTACTAGCTATTGACATACTTAATTTACTTAAATCTCTTTAAAAGTTATTTAAATAATGGCTACAGCTAAATTTTATACCAACAAAATATGCTGTACGTATTTCTTTTTTGCCTACTCTGAATTTCCTTGCCAATTGGCTAAAATTAATTGCAAGTTCTAATGTTCAGTGGAGAGATAATTTTCTCATCTTTTTTTCTCAGTGCCTAATTTTATAAATTTATCATTAGGCTAAATATATATATTTTTGCAATGCCAAGGTAAAGAAAAAAAAAGACATATTTGAGGAATCCCATTTTTTATGCTGCTCAAATTTTGAAATATTTGTAAGGTTGTAGTTTTAGTTTCCTTATTCTTATTTATGCTATAGCAGTCTGCATAGGAAACATGAGCATTGGAGCTTCATTCAAGCTTTCAAAATGTAATCAGATGAAGATACTTGGTGAAAATCAATCGTATAGGATGTGAACTATAAACATCCATATGACAGATAACAGCAGTGAAATTTGGATACTCAGTTTGTTGTCGTGTACAGTTGGTCCTCGATGTATGACTGGTCGAAGGTACAACCAACCTGAAAAGGGATTTATAATCTCAATCTGAAGTTCCCCTTGTTGGAGCCTCCCTGCTATCATGTGACCACATTTCAGATTCTTAGCATTATGGCCAAATTTACATTCATTTTCAGTATGCTGTGATCATGACTACATTTAACGATTGTTTAACTGTAAACAGTTACTTCCTGGTTTTGGCAAAACCATGCCCATATATTGAACCATTGATTCAACTGCTGCATTTGCTTAATGACGACTGCAAAAAAGTGGAATTTGACTTGTTTTACAACCACTATGAAGGCTTCATTACCATCATAAATCGAGGACTGTAGTAAATGTTTGAATTTTCATAGCCCAAATCTGATAGCCATATCCATATTTTACAAAACTGACATTGTATAATAAAAGCCTTGAGAGCTATTCTCTACTCTTTGTTTTTGCTATGGCTTTCGCAGATAAATGATTACAGTTTAATATTACCAGATGAAACTTGATGAATTTAAATGTATGTATTTACTTTTTCACAAGTAAAATTTCCAGAAAGAAATTGGAAATTTTTACTTTCTTTCTTATTATTACTCATGAAAGCTTAGATTTGGTCAGTTGTCATTATTGGTTTTCAGGTTAAGATTTGAAGTAGGCTTCCTTTCAATAATTGTAGTGAAAATTAACAATTTTCTGACTTTGGATGCAATACTAAGTTGCATTTAGCAAAAAAGCGAAAGCAGAATCTTCCAAAGTGGATTACGCTGAAACAGGTTTGCCTAGTTGGTTCTTATAATGCTAAATGAGTTTCTTATGCACAAATGAAATTGCTCTCTCTCTTGCTTCAGGGGACAAAAAGATGCACACAGTATAACTGTAGCATTACACTGTATTCCCACAGTTTGAGAAACACAGTACGAAGTGCTGAAGGGAGGGTGTCAGACCATTTGCCATTCAGCACTCACACAGGGGAGTAACAAATTGCTTGGGTGTGTTAAGTTATTTACAAACTATCCCAAACAAACATATGTATCTGTGACACTCTCCTCTATTGGAAAATGAATTCTGAAAGTCACAAGAACTTATTTTTTATTCCTGTCTTTACCTGTTTCTTACGTTTGCACAAAATAGTAGCTGTACTGCTTTTTTTTTAGCTTCCTTTCATAGAATTTCCAGATAATACTGAAAAATTATTATCACTGATAGCTTTCATATTCTTCGATATTAATCAAAATGCATTTCCTTGAACTACATTGGATTATTGCAGATGAATTCAGTATGTAATATAATTTGTAATATACTTGTACTGTAATATCATCAGTGCAATCAGAACAAATAATGATTTGCAGATAAAAATATGCAGTTCAATTCACTATACTATATATAAAAGAAATTAGAATGAATTTTCTTCTCCAAGTGAAGAAAGAGCTTTAAAGAGCTTAACGAAAAAATATCAGAACCTTTTCTGTCAGCAAATATTATATACATAATATAGATTTTGTAATTTTGCAAGCATGCACTTGAAGAGTATCATCCGTAACATTTTTATGAATACAGGCAATCTGCTAAACCACTGTTAAATAATTCAAAGTACAGACTTTGTGGTACTTTGATAGCACAAGATATTCAACTGAAAGATATCCATGATATCGTTCAGTTTCTTCTTTAATTAGCTATATGGTGATGTTTAATATGGTTAACCAGTTTTGGATATTTTTGTATTCAAAACATGAAATAATCTGCTTAAACAAGCATTAGTTCCAAACTCTTAACTTAGTCCCTTCCATGGGTTTCCTAAACTGGGCAGGTCAGTTTTCTTTGGTGGATGATTTCACAGGTCAATCATTCTCCTGGGATTCCACCCTGCTCTCCAGTTAAATGCTTTCAGTCAGTCAGAAAAACTCAGCAATGGGATGATGTACAGACACCAGAAAGGTGTTTGTGCTAGGCAGGAATTTCCACATTTTCTGAAGTATATATGTGCACGTGCACCTCTAATTCAAGGCCAGCTGATTTGTATAATTAGCCATCAGGCTGGAGTTAATTTAGCATATTTGAACCTATTTGGGTATATATTGTTATATATGAAATATTTGTGTTTTATTTATTCTGAATAATATACCAGGTAAAGTTTTATGATGTACAGGTCATTAATCTCTACAATATTCTGCTCTGTGCTTAAATTGGCTGAAAGGAAATATAACTGTTTTCTATATTGCAGGACCTAGCCAATATTTTATGTCCAATTATAATACATATTATCTCTAAAATGCAAGTACAATGGGTATAATAAAGCAGTACTGTAATGTTAAGAGTGGCATAATCATTACCATGCATTAACAGAAGTCATAGTGGACTTATTAATGTCCTCAGTGCTAGAGTGGCCCATGTGATGTCATTTTCTGGAAGGTTTTATGATGGAATCATACTGTGTTTTCCCGAAAATAAGACTGGATCTTATATTAATTTTTGCTCCAAAAGACATGCTAGGGCTTATTTTCCAGTTAGGTCTTATTTTAAAAGATCTTACCATGTTATCATAAACATGGTAACAGATCTAACAGATTAACAGAGTTGGAAGGGACCTTAGTTGAAGCTTTGAGGCCAAATACTACAATTGGAAATGCAGTGCTCTGCAACCAATCTGTTGGTAAAAATGGCATCCATGAGTACAGAATTTCTGTTGGGCTTTTTCTGAAGAGTAGAACTTAAGGCCACATTCTTCTTCTTCCCAATTAAATTATTTGCTGACTGGAAAAGCCATGACTTTGGGGTTATACATCCTGGATCCAGAAGGGAATAGTATGGCAAACTGGTTGGTTGGTTGGTTGGTTGGTTGGTTGGTTGGTTGGTTATTTATTTATTTATTCATTCATTCATTCATTCATTCATTCATTCATTCATTCATTTAATTTCAGCAGGTCTGCTGTAAGTTTCATTTAGTTTTTAATCTACTGTATTCAATTTTAAAACTTTGAAAAATAGCAGAAACGTTTATACAGGCTTGATTTTCTGTTCAGTATCTGCATAGCATATTAATACAGTCAGATTTTAATCAAATGATGAGATGATAAAACATTGGTGGTGTGGTGTTTTGTATTTTGCTTGATTGCATGTTTTAAGACAGGAGTTGTATGTTGACTCTGGAACCCTTTCAGGGCGGGGCTCAAAGGCACCCGACTATGATTCATACATCAGACCCATTTGATTTTACAAATGCATGTACAAACATGCATACTTGTAAGGATTCCTGAGAAGGAATCTTGAACCTTATCCATAGGTCTGCTTATCATGATCCTTGCTATTTCCTCTGCCAGATGGTTGCCTGTATACATTTTAAAAAATGATAACATGAGAATTATAATTTCTTGAATTTAATAATGTCTCCTCTTATTGGTAAGTTTTCATATAAACTAGTACAAACTAATTCTCTACCGCAGTATTGCTAATTACATTCTGGGACCTATTTACTAGTTATTCTAATTTATGTAATAATATTAATATATATATATATATATATTTATATACATTTCAAATATAATATTTTCTTCAAAATATTTTTAAGTGAACTTAGTGTATGCAACAGTTGCTGGAGTAACATCCCTGGTGGCTGAATTCTTCTGACCACAGAACATATACAGCAGTGATGATAGCAGTAGAGATATCTTCAGCAATGTTATCCCTTGATTGAAGGTAACTGCTTTTCAGAACAGTCTGAACCTTTGGATTGCAGTCCGTCTTGCCTCTAGAAAATACCATGATTTGGGGTGGGAGGGAACATATTTCAGTATTTCAAAAGTATTTGGCTACAGTGGTCCAAGCTTTAAAAAGGATAACAAGCTTTGATGATCTGAAACGAAAGCATTGTTGACCTCTGTTATCAGTCAAATTTAAGCCATTTCTCCCAGCCCCACACAAACACACACAAAAAGACTTTCACGTACCTTTCTTACTATTTCTACAACCCACTCCATATTATTTTATTTATATCCCAGTATTCTTTGTGCGAGAGTAATCTATTTAAGGTTTTCACCCAACAAGAGATTTAAACTATGAAACTACAACTATTAATCACTTAATTGGCACAGGGATTTCAGGAGGGAAATTGCAGCTTTGTTAAGGAACTAATAAATTCATGTATGGTAGTAGTTGAGCTTAATATACTACTACTAATAAACTATATTATTTTTATTTTATTTGTTTATTTTATTTATTTATTAAACTTACGTTCCCTCCATCTGTTGTGGCCCGTCAGTTTAATAAATAAATAAAATAAAATAAATAAATAAATAAAATAAAAATAATATAGGTTATTAGTAGTAGTATATTAAGAAGTAGTAGTAGTAGTAGTATATTAAGATCAGCTACTGCCATATATGAATTTATTAGTTCCTTAACAAAGACAAATGTAATGGATCTGGCATCAAACAATTAGGCTTACACTTGCCCTTATCCAGTTTTTGAGAAAAATGAATTTCAGTCATAACACTTGCACAGGTTCAATGTATTTCAGTTTACCTTGAAGATAACTCAGTGTCCCAGAGATAAATTCTTCTTTTCAATAAATCCTATTTATTGAATTGAATTGTCAATTCTGTTTTACATTTTCTTTATCTAGACCCTGGAAAGGGTTATATGATAGTAAATTAAAGAAAAAGGTAATCTGGACTGGTTTATGTCTGATGACCAGAAAAGTGGTCCACTTAGCTCTTTTTATTGATAGTGATAAAAATAGCAAAATCTTAATTTTTAACTTTGATATATATATGACATGTTGGCCAGTGGTGGGTTGCTACTGGCTTACCCTGAATCAGGTGAACTAGTGGCAGCAGCGGGAGGCTATGCCCACTTGCCTGGATGCTTTTGCGCATGCGCAGAAGCATTGTGTGAACGCACGCACGAGCAAAGCAGTAGCAAACTAAATTGAAACCCACTACTGATGTTGCCCAATAGAACTTTTAAATATATACGTAAATAATTTTTTAAAAAAATAATGCATCTGCAGATAACATGGACAGAATAATCCCATATGTGATCATCCAGAATTTGAAAGCCCTGTTATGGAGACAGTTTGGTATTGTGCTTAAGATGCTCACCTGAAAACCAGAACTCAATTCTAGCCCTGCCATAGGAATGAAAGATGGCTGACTGACTTTCGGTCGGTCACTCTGTTTTAGCTTAATCTACTTCACAGTGTCATCATTATGGGTAAAATAGGAGAAGGAAGGAATATTATGTATATTCACTGCTTTGAATTATTTTAAAAGGCCAAATAAAAATCTAATAAATAAACATCTCACTTATGCATGGAATTACATTGTTGGAGGCATTTTATGTAACATCAATTTGTACTCTGTACTCTGAAATAGTATGCATAGAATAGTTTTAGAACCTGTGCTGTACAGCAAAATTTCTCTATATATCTCATAGTTCAAAGAGATGCAGATAGGGTTATGTATTCCGATACAATTTTTCTATTCTGTTTTACCATGTGTACACATACAAAGTTGTACTGTAATATATGTAGTCTAAATCACTTCTTGTTGTTTTATTCACTGGATTTAAATTTCAGACTATCCATTAGTCATGCTATAATGGACTAAATTGATAATGAAAGTCTAGTATAGTTGATAAGATGATGAATTTATTAAATTTGAAACCATTAATCCTAATTTTATTTGATTAAAAGCTTTCTATCAAGGGAAGTGAGAATGCTATTTTGAAGATGTTACTTGCCAGCTGCAATTTAACATGCAATTAATTAGACAGTTTTAGTTAGACATTCTTTCTTAGTCAATTTAACAAGTTAATAATCGCTGGAGCCTAAAGAAATATAATTAACATAAATACTATAAAAAACAAATATTTCTATTACTAGCAGCTTTGTACATTTTAATTATGAAGGGGGAAAGAGGATACAAACACTTGAATAAAGAAATTTACATAGTAGCCTTTTCAACCAATCCAATGTTGCCCTTTTTAATTGACATTTAGTTTTTGTATAGAGATTCATAGGTCTCTAGTAGAGTCTTTCTATTAAATGTTCTTTGGAATTTAAATCTAGGAACTTGTATATACAAGGCATGTGTCATATATTTCATCATTGTATAAAAATTAAGCATACTTTGAATATATTTACTTGATTGAAGCTAACATTATTTATCCATTCAGTATCAGTAACATCACCTTCATGATCAAAATTTCAAAATGTTGCCAATTAGAGGAAAAAGTGTAAAAAGAAATAATCCTCTATTTTTTTTAAATGGGTGTTTTTATGGTATGTCTTATAAACTTATTTTCTGCTAGTAAGCAGTTTCTTTAAGTTTCAGGATGCATGCATGTATTTATTTATTAGGTTTATAGGCTGTTCCAGTCTGCCGATTCTGGGTTGTATGGGACAATTAAAAACACACAGTCACGTAAAATAGCAACTAGAAATATGATTCAGGAGTCATGACTAAAAATGTAAACAGTTGTAAAGTCTCCCAAACAAGAGGCCAACAGAACAGTCCACCCTCCTTGACTTTATTAATTATTTCAATTTATATGGTTGCCTAGCTCAAATTCATGACTAACAGTCTTAAAAGAAAAAAAAAAGGCATTTTAAAAAAACCCAGGAAAACAAAAATACTGCACATAGGGTAGCTACCTGGCTAAAAACAAACGCATCACACACAAGTTGACATAACTAATGAACGTGCTCAGCCCCATCTCCTTACCCCCAGACTTGATGGGTGTTAAAAGAGAAAGGGCCAATCACATAATGTACAGAATACTATTTTAGAGAAGGGGAACAGTGACTGAAAGTCCATGTTTACATGGCCCTAAAACATGAGACCCTCTAACCATGGGGGACATGTGAGGAGCCCACAGATCCTATCATGCAAGAAGATATTGCAGGGAGAAAGTGATCCTGCAGATATCCAGGCCCTAAACCATTAATGGCTTTCAAAGTGATAACTAGCAACTTAAATTGTATTTGGAAGCCAACTGGCACTAGGAACCTCCATCACTACCCAAGCCACTGCATTCTAAACTGATTGCAGCTTCCAAATGTTCTTCAATGGTAGCTCCAGGTACAGTGCACTACAGTAGTCCAAGTAAGAAGTGGATAAGGCATGAGTGATAGTGAATATTGGTTGCTATTCCAGAAAAGAGCTGTCTAGATGGTACTGAGCAAAGGTCTCTTAGCCATAGCTGTCATCTGCTCTTAAGCAGAAGCTATGGGTCTAGAGGACTCCCAAGCTGTGAACTAAATCTGATAAGGGAAGTGCAAACTAATAATGGAATCTCCCAGTAAGCAGCTGACTTTCAAACCCACAGTGACTCCCATCTTGTTGGATTTGCATCTTACTCTAATCCTCCCCATCTAGACAGACAGCTTCTAGGCACCTGAAAGTATTCAATAGTGAATGATCTTACCATGTGGTTTCATTTATCTAAATAGGAATGGGGGAAAGTGTAGGGTCCAGGGCAACCCTCAAGAGGTTTAAGGTTTGATATCCCCCCTCAGTCCCTCCATAGTCCTTTTGGGAAAGATAGATAATTATATCTATCTATCTATCTATCTACCCTGCTTCCCTGAAAATAAGACCCAACTGGAAAATAAGTCCTAGCATGATTTTTCAGGATGCTTGTAATATAAGCCTACCTCCAAAATAAGGCTCAGTTAAGATTATCAGCCAGATGGATGCATTTAGTACCATTCCCCCCCCCCCCAAAATAAGACCTAACCAGAAAATAAGCCCAAATCTTTTGGAGCAAAAATTAATATAAGACCCAGTCTTATTTTCGGGGAATCTATCTATCTATCTATCTATCTATCTATCTATCTATCTATCTGTCTGTCTGTCTGTCTATCTATGAGAGAGAGAGGGAGAGAGAGAGAGAGAGAGAGAGAGAGAGAGAATTATACATATTCCTTTTGGGGAAAACATATTTGTACAGTTTATCGACAATAACCAATGGTAAATTAATTTTCTGTGAAGGAGCCCAAAGTGGAAAATAAGAATCTGTTATGTCAGGGATCCCCAACCTGTTGGCCACTGGGTCATGTGAGTGGCTGGCCTGTGCATGCGCATGTGTGCATGTGCATCCCCTCACTCGTGCTAGCATCATGAGCGACATGCAGGTGCTAGCGTCACCATGGGCAGTAACGTCTATGCAAGCATCATGCGCATGCTCACGCCCCATTCGCGCACGCACATCCCCCCACTTTGGGCCACCAACTCAGAAAAGGTTGGTGGTGTGCTATGGGTGCAACAGTTTAACCTGCAGTTTAACAGTTTAACCTTTGTGGCTCCCTGGATTTCTGAGATATCTGAGATTGCACTGCCAAAATCCAATGACAAAACAGCTGAATTTGATTGCCAACTTCCTAAAAAGGAATGAGGGCAGGAACCTTCTGAGAGGTAAACCATCTATATTCTCACCCTCACTACCATTTTTAGCACAATGTTAAGCCTTTGTAAGGAAAATAATAATAAGAGAATTTTAAAAAGATGAATAAATCAAGTGTGATGGAATGTAGTCTAGATTCCCTGGATGGAGGGGGTGCATTCTAGAGGAATAAGAGGCAGCTCAGTCCAAATATTTTGTGTGAGAGAAAGAGGGTGAAGACAGCCACTCCCTGAGTATATGCTTGATATTGAAAGAGTGTTTGGTTTGCAAGATTGATGTCAAAAGTAAGAAAGACACATGATTATTCCAAGCACATTTATTTATTCTTCCACACCTAGAAGACAGAATCTTTCCAAACTGATTCCTTTGAAAGGCACCCCTTTCCTCCTGGGAATTCAGACTGCTATATTCCATCACCTAAGAAATCACTGCTAGACAAACTGTTTTCATCTTCAAAGCCCTGAAAAAAATCCTGAAATTGGCATTTTCAAGACTTGCCTTGAATGTAACAGTGAAATTTGGAACAAAGATAGAGATGGGCAGCTATATAAATGAAATAAATTGTTTTCCATCGATACCACTTTAGTAAACCCAGAGAGGAGGAAGTGATCTTAAAGTCAGCCACAACTTTTCTTGGATGTCAGTAGAAGACATCCAACTGACTAGTGTAAAATTGGGAATTTGAATGGCATTCATTCACCCCTCAGATAGTGCCTAATCTTTCTAAAAATAGGGATTTTATAGATATTGATTAATATTGTCAGATTTTGCATTCTGAAAATCCTTTAATTCTGTCCCTATTTTCCTAGAGATCGACTGTATTTGAAAACTTACAGAAAGCTTTGTCCATTGTACACAATTCAACAGTATTTGACTTGATTTTTTTTGTCATCGGTATGAAGAGGATCAAGGAGACAGTTAAATATGAAAATCCCATTCTTCAAACGCTAGAAAGAAAGAAAAAGCAAAAAACTGGTTTTTATAGTTCAATGTTTGCTGCATCTCATGCTTTCAACTTGATTGACTGGGGAAACCTGCCAATCCATGTAGTATTGCAAATCTTTCAGTATCTGCCTCTTGTTGATCGTGCTCGGGCATCTTCAGTCTGCCGGAGATGGAATGAAGTATTTCATATTCCTGATCTTTGGAGAAAGTTTGAATTTGAACTTAATCAGCCTGCTACGTCTTACTTGAAGTCTACTCATCCCGATCTTATTCAGCAGATTATCAAGAGACATGCTAATCATTTGCAGTATGTAAGCTTCAAGGTAAAGTATGTTTTAATAACTCTGAATTTTGTTTTATTTTTTTGCACCTTGGATTTGCATTTTCTTTGGCGGTTTTTGTGGGAAAGCTTATTTTATATACTTCCTATTTGAAGTATTGAAAAAATGCTCTTTAGAAGTGTTAAAGTAGATTTGGGATTCCAGCTCAATCGTTCCCTTACACCCTTTCCCCTTCAGCCCTGATGTGACTCACGATATGCCCCAGTTGTTAATTGATTAATACAATATATGTCAATATATATTGCTAGTATGATATGCCATACGCTGAATAAATGAATAAATCCCTCCCCCCCCCGTCCTTCAGGGCAGAGGGTGTGGGAGGAATTGCTGGCAGCAAACAATATACATTCAGCACAAGTGAATAGACATATTTATATATAGACCAAACAGAAGCAGAATGAAATACGGATCACTCACTATTTCTCATTACATCTAATTTTAGAAATCTGCGGGAATAAACATGCAAGGGACTGTTTTTGACTGTCTCTTGACTGAAGTCTTAGTGTACTTTCTTTAAAAATGAATCAATCTTGATCACCTGAATAGTATGTCAGGTATATCCCAGTAAGTGCACAGTGACTCCTTGTATTTCTTATATTTTTAAATGTACAGGTAGAACTTGCTTAACAACTGCCTGTTTAGCAACCTGTTTAGCAAAAATTGGAGTTACCATGGCAGTGTAAAAGTAAATTTACAACCAGTTCTTGCACTTGCAATCGTAGCAGTAGCCCTGTGGTCACATGATCAAGATTTAAAAGTTTCCTAAGCAGTAGGCTTTTACAATTGTTGCAGATCATTATTTGTGTGCTTCAATGCTGGCTTCTGACTAGCAGAGTCAATGGAAAAGCCAGCCTTAAAATTGCAAGTTGTGGTCACATGATGTCTTCCTTAATGACCATATTACTTAGTTGCCAGGCCCAGTTGTTGCAAAGCAAGGACCACCTCTATTCAATTTATGTGTGCTTGTTTGAAGTCCTGTATCAGCTTCTATATATATTTGTGCACTTTTCTGTTCAAGAATTATAGGTGATGAGTGGTTAACCTTAATTAACAGATGAAAAGCAGTACTTAGTAGTGCTCAGAATCAAAGGGTTCCCATATGCTTTAAAGCTAGCAAAGAAGCATAAAAGGAATGGCAGCATGAGATAATCTTTATCTTTATGAAAAACTTTTTTTCCCAGGTTGACAGTAGTACCGAGTCTGCAGAAGCAGCATGTGATATTCTTTCTCAGCTGGTGAATTGTTCTATCAAGACACTTGGCTTAATTTCAACAGCAAAGCCAAGTTTCATGGACGTTTCTAAGGTATTGCTTGCAAAGATATGAATTTGGAAAACTGATAAATACAACTTTTATATTCAGTAGTTATATATATATTTGGGAACACAATCTATAGAATTTTTCTCCAGTGTGTCATCTTTGGAAATAATTCATTGATTAGTTTTGCTTTAAGAACAAAGTTTGGTATAATAGGAACCTTTAAAAATTGAGGGGGGAAAATGACTTTTTCTAGTCCTCTCTTTCTGCTGTAGTTCCTTGTCATTTCTAGAAGATGTGTTAATCCTCTGGAACAAAATGAAGTAGCTGCAGTATAAAGAAGCAACTAATGAATTTGTTTCCCATCCTTTTCCATTCACTGAATCAAATATTGCTGTAACAAGTGAAGCAGCACAGTTGGGTACCACCCTATAATTTAAATAAGCAGGTACAGCTGTGAAAACCTTAGATCCTGACAGATGCTAGCATGGGAAAACAACCCTTGTGACCAAAAGAATTCTAGTTGGTTTTTTTAAAATATATACATATGTTTAGTTGAAAACAGTACATTAGTAGTATGTTGATTACTTGATGTTTGGTATATAGGCAAAAGTAGAAAATATACCAAGTTTGAAAAAATAATATGGGTGGGATGAGGTTGCTGAAATAGAATCCTCCAAATCCATGTTCTTTAAAACATATGTTGTATATCTCCTGTATCATAAAATAGTTTCGTAAGAGCTGGAATATTCAGGTGATATATTACCATTTCAGTTGCTTCTGAAAATCTTAGCCATTTGCTGATTCATTATCTGCAAATGTTTACAATTGTACTGCATATTTCTGCTAAATTAGATAAATAAGCATTCAAGGTTGTATACTATAATTCACATCACTAGCCACCATGATCATGCTGACTAGAGATGGGGAAGTTATAGAACAACATTCCTGATAATAAAATCTATAAAGAAGAGTGTTCTTTTAAAACATCCTCCTGTCATTGGACTCAGTATAATTCCAGTGAACTTCCACTCAAACAGTACTTCTTAACAATTATTTCAAATCAATTATTTCATAAATTGATGTAATTATAATTACTTCACAGTAATTCTCTTCGCACAATTCATTTTCTGTGTGCCTCTCAAATTTACTGCAGTCAATATTCAACTCACCAGCGGGGTGAGGGGAAGTAATCTATTGCTCAACACTTTTCTATCATCTAAATGACATAATTGGTTATAATCTTTTGGCAAAATTTTGCTATTACCACAGTATTTGAATTTGATCTGCTGAGTAGTTCGTTATTGCATTCAGGCCTGGTGTACTCATAAATAAAGAAGGTTCATTGATTGTTAAGGATCTACTCTTCAATATTAATAGCTCTAAACTATCTACACCATGTGTATTTTATGGTAATGACTCATTAAATACTTCTAGATAAACATCCCTTCTGAAAAAGTTCTTCTTAAACAGCTTTTTAGAAATATGAACCAACAGTATTACCCCTTTTAAGAAAAAATGCAATAGATTTATAACTATAGGAGATGTATGTGAAATGTTTCCTTTCTAATTTGTTTGAATAGGCTCATTTTGTATCAGCGCTGACAGTAGTGTTCATCAATTCCAAGTCATTATCTTCCATTAAGATTGAAGATACACCAGTAGATGATCCCTCCTTGAAGGTCCTTGTTGCTAACAACAGTGATACTTTAAAATTGCTTAAAATGAGCAGCTGCCCTCATGTGTCACCTGCTGGTAAGTAATAAACCCAAGTAAACAAAATACAACACTGTGGCAAGAGTGATGAACTGTTCTTATTGTATTGCCTTTACCTTTATCAAAATTATTTTCCTATATAGAATT
This sequence comes from Ptyas mucosa, assembly GCA_012654045.1. Lineage (NCBI taxonomy): Eukaryota > Metazoa > Chordata > Lepidosauria > Squamata > Colubridae > Ptyas > Ptyas mucosa. The sequence goes on from WNWU01000012.1 coordinate 22,957,943, forward strand.
TTTTTTCCATGCCATTTTTTATTCTTGTCATTGCAACTCCTGGGTTCATTCTTATGTAGAAACTTCGAATAGCTTTTTGGATGTAGCAACAGAGGCTACATCTTTTAAATGAAGAAGCAGGTTTATTATTTTACAGTTTGGTAATGTTAATCTGCTGTGGAGTGCTCTGAATTTAATAGAATCATAAAACATAAGATCTGAAGGACTTTAAAAATCATCTAGTCCAAACCCCTGTACCATAATGGCTTCTTAAATTCTCCCATCTTTCTTCTCATTGGAGTGGTCTAGAGTTGGTCTTATTCTGGGAACATTATTGACTCTCCTATATTCTTTAATCTTAGAATGTCTCAGTAGAGAAGCATAATCAGAAACTTTTCAATCGTGTTCTCAATGTGAGGCCCAGGAAAGAAGTTCATTTCTCTTCATACATTGGCAGGTTGCTACTTCAGTATGTTTTAATAGGACCCGTGGTGGTGCAGTGGTTAGAATGCAGTATTGCAGGCTAATTCGCCAACTGCCAGCAGTTTGATCCTCCCTGGCTCAAGGTTGACTCAGCCTTTCATCATTCCGAGGTCGGTAAAACGAGGACCCAGTTTGATGCGGGTAATATGCTGACTCTGTAAACCGGTTAAAGAGGACTGTAAAGCACTATGAAGCGGTATATAAGTCTTAAGTGCTATTGCTAATAGGGTGTCTCCAATCTTCACTTAATGACTTCCTCCTGTTTGGGGCAAAGAGAGAAATCTTTTCCTTTCCAGAGCCTATATAGTCCTCTTCCCCAGCTCTGCATCCAGTTGTTCTTTGCTGAGGGATCCAGAAGCACCATAAATGGAGAAGCTCTCGTCCAAGCAATCACCATCTTGTTTGCAACTTGCAACAAATGTTCTTTTTTAAAAAAAGATGACAACAAACATGGTTGTCCTGTGAGAGTCATGAGAGTTACTATTTTGATTTGCATGTTTTTTCATATGAGAAGATGGTTGAGGGAGAGTTTTGCTCACTAGATGAGCTGATTTTTTTTTCATAAGTTAAGTCAGGTTCCTAGTTAAGCAGACATTTATTTCATTTTCAGATCAAATTAGGTAAAATTACAAATAAATGATTGTTGAAAGATTTCACAAAAATATCTCAGTGGATTACAAAATAAAATTTCTCAGTGGAATTAATTATGCAGAATTAAAACTGTACAAGCAATAGAACCAAAAACCATCCTTGCATCACATTTTTGTCTTCCTGGTAGACATTATATCTTTCGGTGACAAATTAAATCTTTGCAGATTATATCTATTATGTATGGTTTTGGACTGAAGCTGCATTGAAATAAATTTTATTGATTTTAAAGATATTTTTTCTAAATGATTAACACTGTATATCAGTGTTTTTGTTTAGAACTTGTCACTGCGGGGGGGAACCAAAATGTTAAATGATAAACCCATTGAGATATTGACAGTGTTTCTTTACTGAATTTGCAGATGTGTTTTCTGAACAAACAGGAAACAATGTAGAACTTCTCCCCATCACTTGCATGATTCCCCCCCCCATTCATAATACATAAAAATATTTGCAACTTTGCTGATGCGTATAAGTACTATAGCATAAAAAAATAAATTGAAGTATATTTTATACGCTTACGTTAAATTTTCTGTCTTTTTAAGGAATTCTTTGTGTTGCTGACCAGTGTCACGGCCTTAGGGAGTTGGCTCTTAACTACCATCTACTAAGTGATGAACTGTTGCTGGCTCTTTCAAGTGAGAAGCACGTTAACCTGGAACATCTCCGTATAGATGTTGTAAGTGAGAATCCTGGACAGACTGAATTTCACACCATCAGAAAACAAAGCTGGGATGCGCTGATTAAGCACTCCCCTAAAGTCAACATTGTGATGTACTTCTTCCTATATGAGGAAGAGTTTGATGTATTCTTCAGAGAGGAAACTCCTGTAACTCATCTTTACTTTGGCCGTGCAGTAAGTAAATCAATGCTTGGCCGCATTGGATTGAACTGCCCAAGGCTTATTGAATTGGTTGTTTGTGCTAATGGTCTTCAGCCTTTGGATGATGAACTCATTCGCATTGCTGAACGCTGTAAGAATTTAACTGCCATGGGACTTGGTGAATGTGAAGTTACCTGTCGAGGCTTTATTGAGTTTGTAAAGATGTGTGGAGGCAGACTCACAGAACTATCCATTATGGAAGAAGTGCTCATTCCAGATAGTGACTACAATCTGGATCAAATTCATTCTGAAGTTTCCAAACATCTTGGAAGAATGTGGTTCCCTGATATGATGCCTACGTGGTAAACTGATCAAGCCATAAGACTCTACTGGTCAGACCTGGCTGTACAGGATGTTGATTTCTATGCAAATAAGGAATTCTGAACCTGAGATGTAATAGTGAATTATTATTTTCAGTACTTAATTATGTAGTGGCAATACCATGCCCCTTGTGAAATAGAATATGGACTGTACTGAAGTATATAGATTGGAAGTACATCTCTTAAATATGAAGTGCTTAGAGTATTCTCCAATTCATTAGAATAATTTAAAATTATGTCTTCAATTGTCACGGACATCTTCTAGTGCAAAGTACTACAGTGCTAGTATTGTATCTGATACAATTGGCTTTCTTTGGTGTCCCAAATTTTAAACTAAAGCTTGTTTTTCCTTTTCCTCTAATGAAAACTGATGGTAATGTACAAACTTGTAAAAAGCAGCAGTAACACTATTAGAACTGTGGCAAATGTATGACTGTGCTACAAAAGCTAGTGTTATAAAAAAATCTGCCTAAACATTCTGTATAACAATAATAATCTGCTTCTTGGCTGCAAATTGCAGGAATGTAAAACTCCAGATATTGGGGTTCTGTTACTGACATGTTAGTGGAAGAGAAGTATAGATCTGAGAATTAAGAGTTCAGAAGAAAGGGGAAGAGTCTGTATCCCCTGATGAACCTGTTAAATTTCAAATCTTGTAATTTGCCTTACTGAATTACTGAAAGTAACAATTGTTGTTAAGTGAGAAAAACATACTTGAACAATTCTCTAAAGTTCAGATAAAGCTATCAGTATGTAACATTCTGCATTATGGAAAGATCTAGCAATTTAATTGTTAGTATTTAAAACAAACCCAAGTAAAGTCATCTCACCATTTTTTTTCAGTGAGCAGTTTTGTAATAACCAGATCATAATGCTGTGTATAAAATAATGTCAGAATGTTGATGTACATGTACAAAAATAAAGAAGTCTATGACATTAATGTATTTTTATTACTATCACATATATTAACAGTTATTTATCCAGGTGATAAATCTAAAACATTAATAGGTATAAACTAAAAATAAAAACTATATATCCCCTATAGTTAAGAGTTAAGATGTATTAAACCAAAATACATACATTTACTTTTGAAATAGTTGATACAGAAATAAAATTAAATGCAGTATGCTCATTTATTTATTTATTTATTTATTTATTTATTTATTTATTTATTATGTAACTGCAATCTGTCAAATAAATAATGTCACCTTGTGGGACTCAGGAAATATGTCTACTCTGTTGCCATTTGGAATGACCTCCCTGCAGATATTTCTGTGGCTCCTACTCTTCTGTTGTTATTAAAGACTTGACCTTGGGAACAGAGTGATTATATAGCTCCTGATTTGGTTTTATTTGGTACTGGTACATTTATGACCTGTGTTTTGCTTTTCTGGTCAGCTGTGTTCTTTGATAGATTGGTTTTTAATTGTAAACAGGTTATAATCATGGAGTATGATGTTCGGTTGTTTGTTTGGTGGCACAGTGGTTAAAGTGAGTATTACAGGCAAATTCTCCCCACAGTCTGGAGTTCAACCCTAACCGGCTCAAGATTGACTCAGCCTTCCATTCTGCCGAGATCAGTAAAATGAGGACTCACATTGTTGGGGACAATATGCTGATATTATAATCTTCCAGAGAGTGCTGTAAAGCACCATGGGACAATATATAAGTCTAAGTGCTAGTGCTATTTATAGCTGGTTTAAAATTAAGCCAAATTCTGTATTTCTATTTTATTTTAGGAAGTAATTTTAATTTATTGGGAATTTTGGTATTAGAATTTATTCTAATATTGTCCTTGTATTATAGTCTACATTTAAATATAACCTGTTCAAAAGAATCAGACCTAACAAAAGAGGTCTGGAGGTGGAGTTGCATTATGTGTAAAAAAAACACTACATCTCTTCGGAAATGCATAAAACCAAGGATAAAAGCCTCTTTCAATGCATATAGTTTAAAATAAAAGGAAAAAAAGAATGACATAGGTATATGCTACAGGCCACCCAACTAAGCAGAAAAAATAGATAACTTTTTGCTAATTAACTAATGTGTGTAGGAAACACACCACAGTAGAAATGGGGGATTTTGACGACCCTGACAACTAGGAAACTTAGCACTTAGAATTATATACTGCTTCACAGTGCTTTACAGCCCTCTAAGCAGTTTATAGAGTCAGCCTATTGCCCCCAACAATCTGAGTCATTTTACTTCAGAAGGACGGAAAGCTGAGTCAACTTTGAGTTGGTGAGAATGGAACTGCCAAACTGCTGGCAGTCGGCAGTCAGCAGAATTACAGTTTGTAGAGCAATCAGCCTGACATCAATACCTGAGAAGAACCTTGAAAAGATAATCAAGCAACAGATCTGCAAACACCTAGACGTAAGCAAAGCTATAACCAAAATCCAACATGGGTTTGTTCATGCTATTTCATTCCTTGATAAAGCATCTAAATTAGTGGACCAGTGAAATGCTGTGGACATAAGCATATTTCAGTAAGGCATTTAACAAAGTAGGCCACAACCACCTTTTTAGTAAGTTAGAAAAATGTGGGATAGACAGCATCATCACCAGATAGATTCATAACTGGCTGACAAACCGAATTCAACATGTAGTTTTTTTTATAGAACTACATCTACATGGAGGGATGTAAGCAGTAGAGTACCCGAGGTTTGGTTTTAGGCCCAGTATTCTTTAGTATCTTCATAAATAATTTAGATGAGGGAGTAGAAGGGGAACTCGTCAAATTTGCAGACAACACCAAACTGGCAGGAATAGCCAACACTCCAGAAGACTCGAAATCCAGAAGAATCTCAACAGACTTGAACACTTGCCCCTACCTATCAAAATAAAATTCTATGATTAAAAAAAAGTAAGGCTTTACACTTTGGCAAGAAAAATCAAATGTACAGGTGTAGCATAGGTAGAATCTGGCTCCATAGCAGTAACTGCGAGAGGGAATTAACTGGAGTCCTAGTGAGCAATCATTTAAATCAAGGGTTCACATGCTGACCCCACCCCTGCCCAGTTTAGCGAAGGGGGAAAAAGTCCTGATATGTGACACTGCCGTGATGATGTGTGTTTGACACCCCTGATTTAAACTATGAGCCAGCATAGAATCAAAAACATGCAAAGTATTAGTACTGTTTTATAATGTTTTGGTAAGACCAAACTTGGAATATTGCATCCTGTTTTGGTTGCCACAATATAAAAAAGATGTTGGGACTCTGGAAAGAATGCAGAGAACAGCAAGAAAGATGATTTAAAACTGGGGATGGGGATTTAAAACATGAAAAATGGTTACAGGAATTGGGTATGTCTAATCTAGTGAAAAGAAGGCCTGGGGTGACATGATAGCAGTGTTCCAATATTTGAGGGATTGTCACATAGAAGAGGGTCAACCTATTTTCCAAAGCATCAGAAAGCAGAACAGGAAGCAATGGATGGAAATTAATCAAGGGGAGAAGCAACCTAGAACTAAGACGAAAATTCCCGATAATAGAACAACCAGTGGAATGGGCTGCCTTCAGAAGTTGTGAGCACTCTATCACTGGAGGTATTAAAGAAGAGATTGGACAGCCTTTTGTCCAGAGTAGTATAGGGTCTCCTGCTTGTGCAGGCGGTTGGACCAGAAGACTTCCAAAGTCCATTCCAACTCTGTTAATCTATTATTTAACCCTCTTTCTACACTCTGGCTCTCATTGTTTCCTGATGTGAAAATGTCCTAATGGAGGAATTGCCTCATCATATGGTCCATTGCAATTCTATTAGATCAGGGAAAGTCAATGAGGGAAGAAACCTGGTGGGAGAATGAGTTAAATGTGAATATGCTGTGCTCATATGCTGCTCATCCATCAGAATTTTGCTGAAATTGTATATGAAAATACATTCACATTCTTTTCTATCAAGTAGAGTTGTTGCAGTAGGGGGAAAAAGAGAAGCAAATTAATGTGTGGCAAGCATTGCACAATTTAAAGTTGCCATTGCAATATATCATAGGAAAAAAAATCTAGACAATATTTTATACTGTAATTCTAAACAGAGAGATGATTAAACAGGATGCCTTCAAAGGATTCCGCTTCATGGGGAATATATGAATCAGACTGAAAGCTTACTATACCTCATTAAGGAAATATTTTTTTTTATCGTGTCCTATTCTTTTCTAAACAAAGGGCTTGTAGGTTTTCGTTGTTCCCACTAGATGGCATATATATAGAATCACTAGGGCACATTTTCAGCTTCTGAACACAGCTGTGCTCTCTCAGGAAGGGTTCCTGAATTTGTTCAGAGCTGAACTATTAGGAAAGCAAACTCCATAGACTGGAAAAAGAAAAGCTGAAAGGGAAGAAGTGACAGTGTTTGGAAGACTCAGGAATTATTTGACAGTTTTAAGATGGTTTTGGTTTTAGATGTACTGAAGCATCATTATGGAACCTGGGAAATATTTTCAGACTCACCATGGGCAACCTACTTATTCATCACTGTTTGACAGACAAATAGGCAACACACATTTCCTGGTGAAGGAAACATGCTGATGTTGAGAAAACTTTGCCTGACCCCGGAACTGAAAGTCGACCAGCTGTTTGCCATCTTCCCCCAACACCAATGCAGTTTGAGTGCAATTCATAAAAATAAGTGTTTTTTCTGCTCATTCCTTAAGCTTGTTGCCTTTATCAGCTTTCCTGCTGTTTTTAAACCTTTCTGCTACTTTGGCCAATTGGTTTGGCACAAGATTTCAAGTAATATTGAATTTAGGGTGATAATTCAAAACCACTCGAGTCTTACAAAGTGTCCTTGTATAATGTTATCGTTATTGGCCAAAAGCCTTCAGTGACTCTAAACAGTGTCATTTTGTTTTTCAAAAATAAAAGTAAAATTGTATTAAAGTCTCAAGCGCTGCAGAATGGTTGCCAATAGAGTTAAAAGTTTTATCGTATGCTGAGTAAACATGCTGAGTTTTTCTTCTCTCTGTATTCTCTACGGTACTTGGGTCCTTCCGATTGCAGCCCACCCATCTCAAAAATGCAATTTGATTCAAATGATGCTCCTGCTAGATAAAACAAAACCATCTCACTCACTATGCAAATACACTGAATATTTAACTCCAATATCAGGCAAGCTAGTCCTAGGTAGTAATGGGACCATCAATTCATACTGGAAGCTGCACATATGAAAACATGGTGATGGAACAACTACATGAGAGTCAGCAGGAATGGTGAGTAAATTAAACTATTGAACTTTTGAAGTAAGTTCAACTATTCACATGTTACTCATAAATAGGGGTATCTATAAGAAGCCACTTACACATGCTGACTTCAATACTCATGTTTTGAGTACCTTTCATAATGTATACAATTAGAGTGGTGATTCTATTTATGTCTGTATATTTGAATTTATTTATTTATTTATTTATTTATTTATTTATTTATTTATAAATTTATATACCGCCCTTCTCCCTGGGGACTCAGGGCGGTGTACAGCCGAATAAAAACATACAATACAAACATTAAGAAACAGTTTAAAAATTTTTTTAGTTTGGCCCCAAATTTAAAAAGACAAACCAATTAAAATTGTTTAAAAGGGTTTGTTAAGCCAGCCCAGCTGCTGGAAGAAGAAAGTTTTAAGGGCATGGCAGAAGGCGTGGAGGTCTTGGATTTTCCTTATCTCTGGGGGCAGCTGATTCCAGAGGGTAGGGGCTCCCACAGAGAAGGCCCTCCCCGAGGTTTCCGCTTCCGGTTCCGCTGGCGACAGACTCTGATCGGGCTAGCTCTGGCCCCAGAGTCTGATCCCCCCCATCTGGAGGCCCTTTGGGCCAAACGCCCCATTATTGGGGCGTTTGCTGCTTGAGGGCGGCTCGCCAGGGGTCCCCTGCCTCACTTCCAGGGGCCGGGAGGCCGATGCTGGTGCGCCCGAGGCTCCAGAGGGGGTGGGAGGCGATCGGCGGCTTTTTTCGAGGCCGCGGAGGCGCCACAGCGCCTAAGGGGACCGGTGCTAGTTAAGAAGGCACAACGGACTGAACTGACTGACTGGAGAGTGGAGCAGGCATCCTGGAGGCGAGAGGGGGGGTTGGAGTTTCCCCCCCCCCTTGTAGCTGGAAAGGTGCCATGGCAGAGAACTAGGGGGAAGGAGATGGAGTGAAACCCCTTACTTTGCTGACTTTTCCTTGGAGGATGGCTGTGGCAGAGTTTGTTGGAGAGGTCTGGTGGCCTCTCTTCCCGGTGAGCAATGGCGGTAGTCTGACTTCCTGCTTCTTTATTTATGATTGAAGACAACATTCTCCTCTGGCTTCCTGTTTGACCTACTCTATACTTCGGACTCGTTGCTCCTGTGAGCGCCCACTGGTGGATATTTGAAAAACTACTCTGACTGCTAATCCCTCTTTCTTCTCTGGAGGTTTGCCTTCTGATTTCTCATCTTCTATTGATCTAAGATGGCTAAGGGCCATAAATCAGCAGCAGCTGATATGGAAAAAATTTTGGAAAGACTGGCAAAATTGGATCAGAAGTTGGACAAGTTAGATGACGTGCAAAAAGGATTATCTAAAATTAAATCTGAAATGACACTTATGAAAAAAGATTTAAATGATGTTCAACAGCTGGCAGAGCAAAACAAGAAGAAGATGGGGGGTCTGGAGGGGGAGGTACGGGCACTCCAGAAGGTGGAGGATGGGAGAGGAAATGCAATGTTAACTTTACAATTGGATAAGATGTCTTATTTTCTCAGGTTCCAAAACGTGGAACAACTTGACCAGGAAAATTTGAGAGAAGTGATGGTTAAAATGTTGGGTGAATTTTTAGAAAGAGATTTGGAGTCTATTGGAAGGGATGTGGACTTGGTGTATAGAGTAAACTCACAATTTGCAATTTTACATAATTTACCAAGAGAGATTCATATTAAATTTGTGAGAAGGGAACTGAGAGATGAGATATTGAGAAAACAAAGACTGGGGGTGCTGGTGTACAGGGGCAAGGAGATCACCATCCTGAAGCAGATTCCCAGACAGGTACGAGAATCAAGAAGAAAATATTATTTTTTATCAAATAAGCTGTACCTTAAGGGAGTAGGTTTTAGGTGGTTGATTCCGGAGGGCTTGATGATTTTTTGGGAGGACAGTAAGAAGAAAATTAATAATGTAACGGAAGCTAAGGCTTTTTTTGACCAACATAAATCCTTCCTAGGTGGAGAAGATACAGGAGCCGAAGAGGGGGAAGTATTAGATGATCAAGGAGCGGGGGTGGACGGAGCTGTTGCGGCCCGGGAGGAGGGGGGAGGCCAGACCATGGTTTTAAGAGCCAGAACTAGGAAATGAAGAAAGGAGGGGAATCTATTGTTTAATGTTTTTTTTAATTGACATTTTTCTTTCTCTCTCTTCTTTTATCGTATTTTGTATAATATTTTTTTTTGTTTATATAATTTTTATATAACCTGGTTGTTTGTTTCGACCTAAGATAATAATGTCTGTTGTGTGAGAACTTAAAAAAGAAAATAATAATTGAAATATCTTTATATAAAGATATTGAAAATTCAACATATTGTAAACTATAATATTGTATATTTTTAACCAATAAAAACTTTTTAAATAAAAAAAAAAAGGGAAGGCCCTCCCCCTGGGGGTTGCCAGCCTACATTGTTTGGCTGATGGCACCCCGAGGAGGCCCTCTCTGTGGGAGTGCACGGGTCGATGGGAGGTCATCGGTGGCAGAAGGCGGTCTCGAAGGTAACTAGGTCCTATGCCATGGAGGGCTTTAAAGGTGGTGACCAACACCTTGAACACCCGGAAGACCACCAGGAGCCAGTGCAGCTTGTGCAGGAGCGGTGTAGCTCCCGTCACTACCTGCACGGCCGCATTCTGGACCAGTTGGAGCCTCCGGGTGCTCCTCAAGGGGAGCCCCATGTAAAGAGCGTTGCAGTAGTCCAGGCGAGAGGTGACAAGGGCGTGAGTGACTGTGCACACAGAATCCCGATCAAGAAAGGGGCGCAACTGGCAAATCAGGCGAACCTGACAAAAGGTCCCCCTGGCTACAGCCGTCAGATGTTCCTCCAAGGACAGCTGCGTATCTGAATTAAAAGCACACCATGGAATCTGACAAATTCTGAATCCTGGGGTGAAACAATAATTTAGGCTTACTTTCTTTTCCCTGGGATAGAGTAGCCTGACATGTATGTTTCCATGGTAATAGTTGGTATTGCTGTGCTTGTTATCACATATCTTCCCTAAAACTGATAATGCTGGTAAATAAACACAATATTCTAACATCAGCTTTTAAAGGTATCCTCAATTTTTTTAAAAAAAAAAATCAATTCAGTAATGTCCAGAAATAGGAATGATAAATCTGAGCTTGTTCATTTGTTCTATTATTTCCAAATGTATCTTTTTTAAAAAACTTCAAATAATTATCAGCATTGTCTTCATAAGATCTTTCTTTCCCGGTTGCAGTAAAAATAGTATAGATGTATATGCATTTTATATAATACATTTCTGTGTTCATTAATGAACATCATTGATGGAAAGACAGGACTAGGGAAAAATCAAGTGGACATTCTCAAACAGCCTGAATATCCAGTTACTATCATTTAGCAAGCTGAACTTATAGGATTGTTATAAAGTTAAAATGTGCTTACATGGTTTCTTAGAAGAAAGGCAGAATATGGTTCATAAGTAATACAACTGTTTTTTCCCTATCTTGAACTATGTTTAATTCTCTTTTCACCACATATTTTTGTAGGGTTTTTTTTCTTTATTGCATATGTATTACAACCATCATATGTTGGCCTCAGGAATCACTGTTTCAGGTTATGAATGCAACCATTTTTCCATTACGTGAAGGAAAGAGCAATTGCTTGAAATAAAACTATCAAAAGATAACTCTTTGGTGTACTGTATATCCCTCCAAATAATTTTTACAGTTTTTGGAAAATTATATAAAGCAATTTCCTATGGTAATTTCTCTAATACAGTAGGAACCACCTGAAAAACTCTCAACTTAAGGAGGGGAAAGAGAACAGGATGTATCCGCAAACTTAATTTGAAATTTCTCATAGCTCCAACTTTTTGGTAGATGGCAGTTAAATAAATTAGTTCAATGCATACATTTGATAAATAAATCCGGAGCATGCAAAGTAATAAAAACAATATGGGCAATTAAGGGAAAGGAAGGTCAAATTTCTATTAAAATTAATTGGAGGTATATTATTATCAGCATCTTGCCTATCCATACTTACTGGTAACTAAGACTTAGTAAACAAAATAAACAAAGATTAGCCTATACTTCCTTTGTCATCTGAATGTCTGCTTCACTTTTAAATAACATTCTAAGGGCATACTCTAAAGAAAAAGTAGAGCTGAGAAAAACTAAATTCGATAACATTTTCTTTAAAAAATGCTCCCTTTTTATAGTATAGCTTTTTGTTAAACTAGCTCATTTCAGTAGCAACTTTTCAAGAAACCTGTGGCCACATAGAAGCCTTTCGGATATCATATGGAACATGTTCCAAGCTGTGAACCCAGACTAAAGCATCCTATTTTTAAATGATTATGAACCGATTTTCCTCCTGTTTTGCTAACTGTGATGTTTTCATTGTTCTCAGATTTACAGTTCAATTTCCCAAACTTCTAAACTTATAGTGTTTCCACAGTTGACAAGAGACTGATTTTGTTGGAATTGAATTTCTACTTTATGGGAGGACAATGGTGTTGTTAATTTGCTAGAATAGTCCAATTCAATATATTTGCCTCAAAAGTTCTCAGTACTTTCTTATATACATGATTTAATTTCCTTACTTTCAACATGAATTAAGAGTTATCGAAGCTGATCTTCCTATTTCGCTGTGACGGGCCACATCAATTTTAGCCACAAACTGATTGCCAGGGTCTAAAAGCTAAATTATGACATGACGTGAATAACATGTAGTGTTAACCATGTATGAGATCATTTCCAGGAATCTCTTGAAATGTAGTAATGCAAGAAACATCTGGCCAATGTACAGTTGAATTTAATTTAAATGTGAAAGCCTTATTCCAAGGAGAATATGTATTTATACATAAATCATGCTCTTTTCAGAGTTCCATTCAACCACCTCATTAGACATTGGAAGTTCAGAATGTCTCCAATATTTTGATGCATATTAGTTATGCAATTCTAATTCTACTTTAAATTATTTCCTAAGTGGCCTTTTTCTATTTTCTTTTGATTGCATCACTTGAAGCCCAAATTATATTCTGTCGAAAGATCAAAGATTAACACAGACATGTGGTTAATAGTGACCTGGAAAGTAGGACCCAAAGATGAATGAATCTAAGATTTCATTGATCTCTCTACTTCAATCCATTGCAGTTGTGACGTTACTTCTAGATTCCATAGTGTCCTCCTACATGCTGAACCAATTGCATCATCTTTGCCTACTGAACCAAGACCATTTTTGGAGACTGAGCTAGCCTTGGCTTTTAAGGCAGACACTGTGTTTAACTGAGGAGAAAATTAACTGGATTTGGTACAACATTATATACCTAGATGCTCACTATAAATTATAATTTCAATATTTGTGTGAGTATAAGTTTCAGATGTTCTCATCTTATTTGGAAAACAGCCTTATTGCTAAATGAAGTTTATTTTCATTTTATACTATTTAGAAGATTCAGAAGCCATCTTACCTCAGAGGCTGTAGGCAGTGTTTAAATAAGATATGTAATAAACTACCGTATATACTCGTGTATAAGCTGACCCGCATATAAGCCGACCCCCACAATTTTACCTCCAAAAACTGGGAAAACTTGTTGACTCGCGTATAAGCCGGGGGTGGAAAATGCAGCGGCTACTGGTAAATTTCAAAATAAAAAAAGACTGGTCAAAAGTGCGAGGACCTGTCAGAAATCACTTTTTTCAGCCCTCTGGGTAGTCCTTTTGTGCACATGGACTACTCAGAGGGCTGAAAATTTTTGACTGGTCCTCGCACTTGTGACCAGTCCTCAAACTTACAACTGTCCTCACATTTTACGTTTTTGCCCTATCTTGTCACCATGGTGAAGAGAAGCAGTTGTGAAATGAATGACATGGTTTTAAGAATGCTGCACGGGCATAAATGTGAGGATGGTCATAAGTGTGAGGACCAGTCAGAAGTGCGAGGACTGGTCACAAGTGTGAGGACCAGTCAAAAATAACTTTTTCAGCCTTCTGAGTAGTCCATGTGCACAGAAGGACTACTCAAAGGGCTGAAAAAAGTGATTTCTGACAGGTCCTCGCACTTTTGACCGGTCTTCGCACTTATGACTGGTCATCATTTATGCCCATTGTAGCATTCTTAAAAACGGTGTCACTCATTTCACTATTGCTTCTCTTCACCATGGTGACAAGATAGGGCCAAAACATAAAATGTGAGGACAGTCGTAAGTTCAAGGACTGGTCACAAGTGTGAGGACCAGTCAAAAATAACTTTTTCAGCCCTCTGAGTAGTCAATGTGCATAAAAGGAGAGGGAGGAAGAGAGGATGAGAAGAAGAAAGGAAGAGGAAGTAGGGAGGAGAAGAAGGGGGGGAAGAGAAAGTAAGAAGGAAAGAAAAGAGGTGGTAGGTTTGAGGAGAAAGATTGCTGTACAATAAAAAAGATGAAAGGGAAGAAAACCAACCCCAAACACATATAAAGATATTAAGATAAAGAATGAATTGTTAAACTTTAAAGAATAAAAGAGAACAAATATGAATAAATAGCAATAATTAGAAACACACATACAAACATACAATGTATTTTCTTTGAACAGAATATTTGGCCGGTTCACAAATTTAAACAGTGTTTAGTCATTTCACTTAAATTTACAATTTCTATATTTCCTTTTTGCCATATTTATTCCTCATCTATTTTTTAAAAAACCAATATTACCCTTCATCCTCATCTCTAATCTTAATCAAATTCAATTTTTCACTTCTATTCTATATTATATCCCTTCCCATTGTCATCTATTTTTATATCAATCCTCACATTGCTTAATTATGTAATATTACAGTTGTTTAATACAAATTCAACATTTTAATATAAATCAATTAGTTATATAATTATCTTTTTTGTATATTAATCAATATGAACATGAATATTCCAATTATTTCCATGCAATCCAATTTCTTACAAATCAATTAATTATATTTACCAATAATAATAAACCAAATAATTTCCCCCAATATTCTTCCAAACCACAACTTAACCATTTCTGCTTTCAACACAATATACAATTAATAATATCTCAATTATTACAATTCCCTATTTAAATAGAGCTTTTTTTTCTTTTGTGTTTTAAAATCTTGAACTCCCCTCTTTTGCCATTTGCCATAAATTTCCCATTGTTTGCACCAACCTTTTTTGATGAGGAAAAAGAAATCTGCCTTAGCAAACAGCAAAGCCAACAAGCTGTCTTAGTTTCGCTTTTGGTTTCAGCACACGGAGAAAAGAAAATGAGCTCTTTGCAGCAGGCACCTTTTTGCAGCCGGCACCGATCTTCTCATTTGTTTTCTTTTAACCCTGATCAGCTGTAGGGGGGGGCCTTTGAAGCCCCGTGGCAAGAATTTAAAGGTTTTTTTTTTCCTCTAGCCATCAGCTGGAACTCAGGAGGCAGTCCCAATAGATTGGGAGTGGGCGGGGTAAGCAAACCCCGTTCTCCCGCTGTTTCCTAGCTTGCAGGGAAAAAGTCATTTTTTTCGTGACCCGCGTATAAGCCTCGGGGGCATTTTTCAGCCTGAAAAACGGGCTGAAAAACTCGGCTTATATGCGAGTATATACGGTACATATAATGAGCCACAAAACAATAATAATAGCAACATCTCCAGGGGCACAGAATTGACTTGGTTGTTCCGAAGGTCAGGTCTTTAATTGTTCTTCAAATGTCCTTCACAAGAGATGCATTCTTTTTTCAGGTGATAAGCTGTTCTGTGTAATACAACTGCCTTACATCCCACCCCTCCAATTGTAACTCCTGATAGGAGGGGAATTTAAACAGGCGCTGTATTCATATGGGCTAGGACAGAATTTGAAACAGGTGATCTGTGACATAGTCAAGGATCAGCCCACTATAAGGAAGACTGCCTTTAAAGTCAGGGCATGTAAAGGTTTGTGAGAATAACTTTGAGGAAAAGTTGAAGCAAATGTATGGACAGATAAGAGAAATAGCCCAAAGCATGGATGGATGTTAAGAAAGCATTTCAGATTGGACCCTCCCTAGTTCTCTTTAGGATAAAGACAGGGAGGAGAGAGACACATTCAGAGTTGCAAGATTCTGTTACAGTAACTCTATAATAAATAGTTTTATTATTTATGACTTTGGTGTTTATATCTGGTGAAAAGGCACTAATTCTTGAATATGTTGTGACAGCAGATCTATCAGGCCTAAACAATGTAAATTGGATGAGCTTTTTCACTAGATATCTGAGTTCAGTTGCCCATGTGACTTTTGTTTTCTGTTCTAGCTGACTGGCTAGTATTATGGAGCCATATTGATGTAGGCCAGTGTTTCTCACTAAAATGCAAATCGACCCTAACAAACCATTCCGCCACTTTGCCTACATCAGTGTTTCTCAATCTCACCTCCTTTAAGATGGCTGGACTTCAACTCCCAGAATTCCCCCAGCCAGTATTCCCAGGAAATACTGGAAGGAATATAGGAAATAGTAATGCTCTGAAGGTCATTTCGAAAAATCCTTTCTTAATGAGCACCAAGAAGCCAAGAGGAACATACATGGCAAATTTCAAGTTTGTAGGCTTTACGGTTCTGGGGATTTCATGATTACGGCATGAAATATATCTGTGCTTGAGGGCTCCTGGATTGGAGCTGAAAGGCAAAAGGGAGCAGAATGCCTCCTCCCACATGTTGGGGTAGACCAGATGTCTCGGTAAACACTTAATCTTTCCCCTGGCTCAAGCTGATGAAGGGAGGAGAACTTGTGGCTCAGAAGGTTAATTCAACTGCCTAACATGCAGGAAGCCCAAGTTCGAATTCAAGTAAGGGTATGGCTAGCTGATGAAAGCTAAAAAGCTTGAAATAGATCTATACTAGTCTCCCTTTATTTCTTTATCAGCAAAATATAAATTTGATATATATATATAATACATATGTATGTATGTATGTATATAAAATAAAACAAACAAATAAATAAATTTGGTGTTCTTCCTAACTGCACACATCAAACTGTTCATGCCATCTCTGTTGAGATGGTAAGCATAAGGCAATGTTGTATCTGTGAATGATCTTTTACATTCATGGTATTTATTTTTTGAGCCGGGATAATACTAAGGGATAGTGAAGAACTGTAAACACACCTACTCCTCTCTCCCACACCCAAAATAGCCTTTCTTTCCCCTTTCCCTATCTAGTTGGCTGGAGCTATACAACCAAAGTCTCATAATAGTCAAAGTACGTTACGAGACAATCTCATGAACTCAGAATTTTTCCACTTCTTCTTCTTCTTCTTTTTTTTTTGAAGCCTCGTTGACTCATTTCCCTGTCTTCCTCCCCCTTCCTTTGACAAGCAGCAGCCCCCAGCCACAGCAGCCAAATAAGTAGGAGATGTCTCAGCTTCCCAGGAGCCAGACCATGCCCTTGGCCTCTTTGCAAACCAGGAACTGCAGGCCAGACTGAATGTGGACAGGGTTCTCCCTGCTGACATGCTTTTTGTCACACTCCCAAAGAAATTCAGTTCTCTTAACAGAATATAAATTAACCTGACAATCATAAATAACCTGATCTCTACCTTTTTTATGTAGAAGGAAATCATTGACCTCCCCCAGATGTTATATCCCACCGTTTTGCTCCTCCAGACTGTTTTCTCTAGAATAATTCATGTTTTAGCTTTTTAAGAAAACGTTTATGCCTGTGATACATGTTACTTCTTCTCTACATTACACGTTGCATCAGATTAAAGTTGATCTCCATATTCTTTAAGCAAAAGCTTCCCAGATACAGTGAGGTCAGTGTTGTACTGTGTTTCCAAGCAAAAATGTACACAATGTATGAGATGAGTAGCAATGTACTGTATCAGTTACCATGGGAATTGTGATGCTTAATTTACTGTATATAAAAAGTTCTTCTGTGGCATGTGGTTGATTCTTCAGGACAAATCTTGATATTTCCCTGGCAGATGCATCATTGGATTTTTTTTTCCTGAAATGTGGAAAATTTAACATTTTAAGTATAGCATTTGAAATTTAAGATTTCAAATGCCACACTTAAACTGTAACCTACAGTATATTCCCAGGAAAATAAGATGACTTTTTGTCTAGCCCAGGAGACATGGAACATATTATGCTTCCTCCTTTTGGACTGCAGAAATCATATGTTCCTCCAGGCACAGAGAAGGAAAAGTCTCCAATCGTCTCTGAGGACAAGAGTGAGGAGGATGAGAAGACATTTCAGATGGATTTGAATCTGTAGAACCCTAAGTTTCACTTCAGTACTTAGGTTACCTTTGAAGGGCTTGTTGAATGCAGGAGGGCAAATAGCAGGAAGAGAGGGAAATATGGATTTTCTTTTAGTTCAATCCAATGTGAAGATTTCTGGGGGTCCCAACTAATCTGGGTAAAGTAATAGTCTAGTCCGAGAAGATTGCTTTGTCCATTGGAAGCAGTGAAAGAATTAAAAATCCTTTCTGGATTTGAGCTCTGGTGGCTCAGTGGACTAAGGCAGTTATTAACATCCACTTACATCTGCTGCCTGCAATTACTGCAAGTTCAAATCCCACCAGGCTCAAGGTTGACTCAGCCTTCCATCCTTTCTAAGGTAGGTAAAATGAGGACCCAGATTGTGGGGGCAATAAGATGACTTTGTATAAATATACAAAAGTATGAAGGCTATTGCTTACCACATTGTAAGCCACCCTGAGTCTCCGGAGAAGGGCGGCATATAAATTAAATATTATATATATATATATATATATATATATATATATATATATATATATATATATATATATATAAAAGCATTCTTCATGTATTTCTTCCCATGAATACTTTGCAGGTTTAATACCAATCTACAAAATTGCCCAAGCAAAAGTTCTGGATTGGAAAGTTTTATGGCATTTCAGAAGTTGCATTCACAGAACTCAACTGGGTGATGGTTGTTAAGGATATAGTTGTGAGATAATCAGGACTGGTTATGAAGCAGAGCATAGAGTTTTGCGCATGGAAATGGTGCTGAGAGTAGTTGATAATAAACTGCATACAAACTGGTTTTTAAAGTAGTTTACTTATAGAGCAAAGCAAAAGCATAGTCCTTTTACCAATCCAAGTCTTAGCCATGCATAATCAATCCAGAGATACAAAATTTCTTACCGGTTCGTGAAATGATACATGAATCATTCAGGAACAATAAAAACAGTTCATAAAAGCAGTAATAAATAAACCATGATCAAATTGACCATGTAAAAAGATCAAAGATATTTACAACATAGCAGCAGGTAACAATATGGTGTAATGTCCACACTGACCACAAGTCAAGCTCTCTTTAAATACAGTTGCTACAGAGCTCATCCAATCAGGATGCAGAATGACTCAGCAATACTCTTAAAGCTATATTATACATATTCATACTATAAACATATAATGTTGGCTTACATATTACCCGGTCAACTAGTTAGGCAATGATCATTTCCTAACAATGGTGATGAGATGATGATGATGAAGATGATATATAACTGGTCACAGACAAGCACAACCAAAGTCATCATCATACGTTACCCCAGTCTCAATCTTGATTGGAAAGTAGCGTGATAAGTTGCTTCTTTGAGGGCCCTCTGAAGCATTATCAGCTAAATAAAAAGTTATATTTACTACTTCAGCCAGCTCTGTGAAAAGGGACTTATTTATCATTTGCAGTTCTACCTCAGGAGCAGTGTACACCAGTGGTGGGTTGCCCCCGGTTCGCACTGGTTCTATAGAAAACCGGCGGGAGGCTCTGCCCACCGACCCCGACGTCATCAAAGAGCGTAGAAGAGCGTGTGCATGGCCCCGTTGCGAACTGGTAGTAAAGGTAAGTAGAACCCACTCCTGGTGTACACACATACAGCTCTAAGCCTGATTAATATATCTGATTAATAAAGTCCAAGGAATCCTTGGGCTTTAGACCAGATTGGAAATATATATATATATATATATATTATAAACATTTCCATCTCTCTATCTTTTCCATCTCTATATGGCAGAAGATAATGGCAATGCACTTTCACGTCTACCAAAACAAACAAACAAACAAAAAAACCCACCTCACACTTATATATCCCTAAATTGCAGGGGTAGGGAACGATGATCCTTTTATGACTTGTGGACTTCAACTCCCAGAATTCCTGAGTCACTCATGGTGGCTCAGGAATTCTGGGAATTGAAGTCCACAAGTCATGGAGGGGGTCATTGTTCCCCACCTCTGCCCTAGAGTCATCAGGACTGAAGTTTAACATAAATGAGGCTTTAATGTAAGAGTATTTTCCTCATATAATGAATAGGAAAATAGCTATGAAGCAATTCAGCCATCTGCATGAACAGGCAGGGTTAAAGCAATGCACACAGAGGCACACATAACTGAAATATGACACAGATTATAAAGCTTTGAAACATAATGTAATTCCATTTAATCGTATATCTTTCCCTTTTAATTAGTTTCAGAATAAGTAATACCAAGGGTATAGTGATTTAAAATGGGCTCATAAAAAAATAAGGCCGTACGCTACACAGTTTAAAACAGCAATTTTCTTAGTGGATGCGTTTCAGCAGTCTGGGGTTTTTGGAGGTTTTTTTGCCAAAAAGTCTTCCAAAGCAGTATGGCCAAGGTCTCAACAATTTGATTTATAAAAAGAGAGCTGGAGCTTTAGCAGCTTAAATGTTTGGAAAGACAAATGGAAAATGTAATTTTTTTAAAAAAAGAAAAGAAGGAATGAGTGAGAAAAATCAAAATCAATCATCAAAGGAAAAGGATATGGGTAGGAGAGTCAAGGGGGCGATGTCGGGGATTGCTTAATATTCTTCATTGTTCCTTTTCTTAAGAATATGTGAAGAAGAAAGTAAAATTTGAAATACCCGGTGAGTCTGTGGTGATTCTTTTATATGCTAAGAAAAATGAGAGATGTTACCTACACTTGATATTCAATGCATGGGCAGTTCTAAAAGCTGAGTTATGAATCAAAGAGAGCTGTATCTCATATTGCTTGTTCAGGTACAGACCTAACATGAATTAATGTTACATTTATTAGATCAGACAGCCCAATTTGTCTCAATCCCCCACCCCACCCCAGAAATAGCTCATAATGTTCTGTGATAGACAGGGGCTCATTTTGACTCGTTCACAATCCTGTAATGTGGCTTTTGTAAGTATACTATGACCAAGCTGGGTTTTAGGATTGGGGTTTTGAAGATATCTAATGGTGGTCTAGGTACTTGATATGGTAAGCCAAGAATGGTAGAGAACTAATGTACCTGAAAGTGATATCAAACTACATTCAGGAATATGTAGCACTACAAAAGAAAAATCACCAGATTGGTAGAGAGCGATATGGTTGCTGGATGGAGGATAAATGACAGAGGGTGGTGGAAGACGGTGAAGGAGATCAGGGAAGATTGAGGGAGTGCAAGAAAAAGCAGTAAGGTTTGTGATGGTGTTGCATGCAGAAGAAGGAGAATGTTGTATAGACACCAGTGGTTGGATTCAAATTTTTTTACTACCGGTTCTGTGGGTGTGGCTGGTGGGTGTGGCATAGCTTGGTGGGTGTGGCATGGCTTGGTGGGCATGGCAGGGAAAGATTACTGTAAAATCTCCATTCCCATCCCACTCCAGGGGAAGGATACTGCAAAATCCCCATTCCCTCCCGATCAGCTGGGATTCCGGAGGCAGAGAATAGATGGGGGCAGGGCCAGCCAGAGGTGGTATTTACCGGTTTTCCAAAGTACTTAAAATTTCCACTCTCCAGAACTGGTCAGAACCTGCTGAATACCACCTCTGATAGACAAAAATATCAGAGAGAATTGGAATGTGTTTTTATGGAGGAGATGAAAACAATCCCAAAGAGAAGGATTGGCTGTGAGAATGGAATGTAGCAAAATCAATGGTGGAACTTGTTGACGACATCACACTGATTTCCAATAAGCTTCTGAGTGCAATTCAAAGTTATGATTTCAATTTTTAAAGCCCTACTTGGCATGGCAGCTATGTATCTTCAGGTCCAGTGGAACCAAACCATCCAAGGTACATTCCTCAGAAGATGAAACTCAGGGTGTCCCAGAGCCATCACGGGAGACAGGGTAAAGGCTCAAAGGCAGTGTATTGGTTGCAACCCTTTGAGAGTGCAGCCCATACCCTAGAGGTATGGGCTGCACTTCCTTGGCATTCTTCAGGAAGTCCTTGAGTTTTTCCACAGGCATTTGCAGCATGGTAACACATATGAAAGATTAATGTAATACCATGGTTTGCACACTCACGTGTTATTGTTGTGTTTACTGTGTTGCTTTTAAGCTGCAGAGGGTGGTTGAAAAAATAGGAAAAGCCTGCAACCCAACTTCCATCCAGCAATGGAAAAACATAAATGGTGCCCATAGCACCTGGGAGTTTTATTTGACTAGGATATAATTTTCAGGAAAGGTAGAGCATTGGGGGGTTGGGGGCTGCATACAACATTTGTAGAATTAAAGCAGGTGTTTTCACATTTGTTCAATAGCCATCGTTGGTCAGACTTCTTCCACAGTATTTTCAAAGCTCCCATTAACCAAGAATTGATCATCATAAGGACAACCAAAGTCATCTCCATGCCAAATCAGAATCTGAACCCATATTAGAAAGAATTTAAGAATTTATTATTTATTGATGAAATTTATTGGCCACTCATTAAATGGGTAACTCTGGGTGGCTTACAGTCATTAAAATATATGTAATAGCCATCAGAATAGCCATTTAGATAAGTCTCCATCCTCTAAAGATTACTAGTTGCAGTATCACCACCCGCTCTGCCACTTTAACTAAATATAGAATGTTGGATGCCCACCAGCTGATAGCTGTTGAAATACATGAGGTCCAGTCATTCTAAGTTAAGGCCTCTGTCAGCTTTGGAAGCCATATTAACACCAGAAGCTTCCACACACTGCCAACTTCTTGCGCTTGGGAATGTAGGAGGGGGGATTCAGTGGAGTGAGTGTCGTTAGACATAATAGCATTCTTCCCTTTGGTTAAGGTCATGGTATTCCTGCATCTGGAGGAGGAGTGGTTGCAGTGATGGCTCAAGGTGGGACAGATGGTGATTGGGCCATGTGACGGATGATGGGTGCAGAGTCTGGATTTGGGGTTTTGATTTACTGAGGGAAAACCGGGAACTCTCAGATTCGGGTT
Source organism: Ptyas mucosa (assembly GCA_012654045.1). Lineage (NCBI taxonomy): Eukaryota > Metazoa > Chordata > Lepidosauria > Squamata > Colubridae > Ptyas > Ptyas mucosa. Next base: position 22,980,586 of record WNWU01000012.1, read on the forward strand.
TTCCCAGATGTGCTAGTATACCTATTACAATAAATGAAAGTTTTGAGATGATGCTTGTCTCGGAGTTTCCTATTGGAGTTGAGTCGTTATGGAACCCTGACAGCCTCATCATCACTTTCTTTAAATTGTTAAAAACTCCAACTGTCATTAAGAGAGATGACACTGAAATGAGATTATGCTGGTAGTGAATTTATTCATCACTCTCCCACTTTCTCCAGTCCCCATATCTTGCCAACCATTGCAAAGGCTGGGATCATAAACTGCAAAGATTACTCTGATTTGAAGATTGATTTATTGATCGATGCATCCAGTGTCTCTGCTTTCCATTAACAGTAACAGAGTTGGAAGGGACCTTGGAGGTCATCTAGTCCAACCCCCTGCTCATGCAGGAGACCTGTACGAGGGATTTGAACCGCTGAACTGCCAACCTTTCTGATCGACAAGCTCAGTGCCTTAGCCACTGAGCCACCTAGTCATTTAAAAACAACAATATGCGATAATTATCTTTTTGGTGTAAAGGCTGGCCTCAGAATACAGGTAGTCCTCGATTTAGGGCCATATCTGGGACCAGGAATTTATTTATAAATGATTGTGGTTGTAAGTTGAAGCATCCACATGACTGGAAGAAATTTTACATCCTTTTTACAGTGGTCACTAAGTAAATGTGATGGTTGTTAAGTGAATGTGGTGGTCATTAAACAAACCCATTCATTTGAATGGTCATTTTTGTTGGAAATCGGCAAACAGACCCCACAAATTCATGGTCACGTGACTTTGGAATGCCACAACTATTGTGAAGCTGTCCTGTTGAACATGTGTGACTGTGGGGAGGGCAACATGATCGTTTATGATGACCAAAGGGTGCTTAACAGTCCATAAATCACCTTTTCAGTGATCGGCATAACTTTGAATGATTATAAAACAACCAATTACAAGTCAAGGACTACCTGTACGCTTGTTCTGCCCCAGCTACGGACCCCAAAGAATGCAGCACACACAAAGTCTGTACAAACCTTAGTTTACTAAAATAAAATCAGGGGTTTTTTTCAAACAAAGGCTGTTAATTAACTTTCTTAACAGCCTGCAAGAATCCAAAGAATAAATAATCTTAATCTTACTATGGTTGGCAGAAAGCCCAGAAGCAATTTGCAGAGAACTAAGATCAAGGCATGAAGGAGAGTGAACAGTTGGGCCCTGCAAATTGCTTCAGTCGGCATTCCTCCTTAAATAGGCTAAGGGAGTGGCCAATTAGCCCCAAGCCTTACTCTCGAGGAGACCTCCTCCTGAGGAGCCACTCCTGCCTTTTGGCAGCTCTGTGCACCCATGCATCGAGAAGAGGCTCCTTCTCTTCGTCCTCTTCACTTAAGGGAGCTTCTGGAGGTTCTGAAGGCCCTGGCTGAATCCCCACCTGGCACCACATCTTCTCCAGCCTCATTGTCCGACTCGAGTGCCAGCTGCACAGGGTCTGGCGCAGCACCACACCAGCCTCCTCGCTGTCCGAATCAGCCACCAGCCACACAGGCCACGTACGGGCCACAACAACGCTGAACCTCTGAGCAATATATAACAAGCATTTTTAGCAGGGAAAGATATGCTGCAACTTGAGTGAGGTTGAAAGAAGTAAACACCTGTATCCCAAATTGCTCCATTTGCATGCCTGGTTTCTAACTGAAACACAATCTTTATATTACCTGTCTGTTCAGATTGACGTTCTATTGAGTTAAACTAAGCCAATCCTTAAATAGTTTCTACGACAACCATCTTAAGTAACATTTGGGACCCAAGTGTTTGCGTTGGGCCTGCTTTGCTCTGAGTGAACATTTTGCTCTACCTCTGTTTTACTTTTCTGTATTTATGTTATACAGCACGTTTCCCTTGCATGTTTATGTTATTAGAAGCCACTACATTAAACAGTCCGGATTCAGAAAGTGAAGAGTTACTGGTTTTAATAAGTTATAAACAATCCAAACAATCTAAAGCAATAAAACAGATCAGGTCAAGATTCTGAAGCAGAATAATATATAAAAAATAATAATAATGCTGTAGAAGAGTTTAAGCCAGGGGTGAAATTCTACCGGTTTGGGTCGGTTTGCCCAAACCAGTAGTAAAAAATGCTACCAGTTCGCCGGATCAGTAATAAAAAAATGTAAAAAAAAAAGTTCCAACGATTGCATGTTGCTCAGCTGATCTTTGGAACTTTTTTTTTGTTTTACTTTTTAAGCATTTTTTTACTACCAGTTCCAGAGAACCAGTAGTTAAAAATGCTTTAAAAAGTAAAAAAAAAAAAAGTTCCGATGATTGCGTGTTGCTCAGCTGATCTTCAGAACTTTTTTTTAACTTTTTAAGCATTTTTTTACTACAGGTTCAGGCGAATAGGTAGTAGAAAAAAAATGCTTTAAAAAAGTAAAAAAATAAAAAGGTTCCAATGTTCACATGGCACAGCTGTGATCGTCGGAACTTTTTTTTTACTTTTTTAAAGCATTTTTTTACTACCTATTCGCCTGAACCGGTAGTAAAAACTGCTTTAAAAAAGTTTTTTAAAAGGTTCCCAAGATCGCACACCACAGCTGATTCCCCCCTCGCTGTTCTACTTACCTTCCCAAGCCTCCTTCTGGTGTGTACTGCACATGCAGTGTGTGCAGAAGGCGCTTGGCGCACGGTGCACATGCACGGCTAGCGAACCAGTAGCAAATCGGTTCAGATTTCACCACTGGTTTAAGCTTTTTCTTTATCCATCAGAAGCCCAAAGTGAGAAGTAAAATTCCTGGCTACCTGGATCTGTTCAACAACATACATTCATGAGCCTTAAAGCCAAGGATAAATTAGCATTCAGTTGCCATCTCTTCAGACTGATTCCCTGCTGCTCTTTTAAGCAATTTGTGGTATATATCAGGAGTGTCAAACTCAAGGCCTGCAGGCTGGATTCGTCCTGTGGGGTGCTTAAATTTGGCCCATGCGGCCGGCCTGGAAATATCAAAGGACTTTGGCCGGCAGAGTGCTGCTGGAGGCCGGGGAGGCTGAAAACGGGCCACACCGGGACCTTGCGGGGCCTCCATGGGGCCTCCATGGGGCCTCCACAGGGCCTCCACGGGGCCCGTTTTTGGCTGGCAGAGTGCTGCTGGAGGCCAGGGAGTACTGTGGAAAGAAAAAGAGAAGGGAAAAAATGCATCTTGAGCCTGTGTCAAACGCCCACCATGACCACAGCCACCTTGGCCACACCCACCATAACCATGCCCACCCTGGCTACTCCCACGGCCCTCTGAAGTCAAACATAACTCTGATGCGGCCCTCAATTAAATCAAGTTTGACACCCTGGTAAACCTAATACAATTTATTTCAGACGAAGTGTGCCTAGGATTTTAGTTCAGATACAGTGAGACAACAGTCTAGATACATTCATGGAAAAGAAAAGATCCGAGCATAACTTTGTCAGTCATTGGCAGCATTCTTTAAATATTAGTTGCAAAGGGGCAACAATGCAAAAAAAGATGCCACGTAGTCCTGCTTCCCAAATGCATTCTTCCTAATAGAGAATGCTAGATCAGATTAAAAATTAGCCTCATTTAAATGGTCTCTTTTTGTCTTCAAAATGGGTCATAGGACAAGATGAGACTCTTACTCTAGTACCACTACCTTATAACTGGACAGGATCTCTACCTAAGCTATTAAGAGTCCCTTGGGAGTTGGGCGGCATAGAAATATGATTAATTAAATTAAATTAAATTAATCTGATCTTGAGGCAGATGTTGGAGATCCCATTTCTCTTGGTGTCTTGTGACTTTCCATACTCCAGAATCCAATTCAGGCAGAGTTCTGTAATCTTGGGCCTGACTCAAAGGGATAGCCACTCATTGGACCTTATTTTTGCCCAGGAGCAGATGTAGCAAACTTGATAAGGAAGACATTTTGATCTGCCCTTTACTGTGGTGAGATTCCCTTCCTGGTTCAGAGGAGGTTGATGCTCCAGACACCTGATGGATCCTGATGAACTCCAGTGTGTCTTTTGTGGCTTTTCCAGCAACATTTCAGGCATTCTGTTAAGTGCCTGGTCAGCCACTGGTAATAGGGTTTGATAGACTTAGAATAACTTTATTGTCACTTTGAATGTACATTAATTGGCATACATTAAAATGAAGGTCAGAAATTGTGAATGCTGGATGCTAGGACATCGTAATTGTGAGCTAGTCACTTGAGTGCCCAAATCATGATCATGTGACCTGCATTGATGCCATGATGGTGACATCTACAAGGACACATTATTAAGTAGCCTTCATTTAACAGTGTTATAATTTCAAACTGCCACTGAGCAAGAGGACTTTAAATAAGGACTGCCTATGGTAACACTGAGAGGTTAGGATTTATCTTGGTAGAAATTCAAGCTGTAGCTAATCCAATCATTTCCTCTGATTATTTTTTTAAACTTTACATCTTCCCACTAATTCTATTAGTAATTGCTGTTCTGATACTTCATTGCATGTCACATTTTATCTCTTCTTCTTTTTTTTTGGTAACTGCATAATTTCTAACAGATTGTATAAACAGAAATTGCCAAAGGATGAAGATACAAAAAGCAAAGTAGACAATAAACAACTACTAATAAAACATAAGCAAAAACATTATTTAAACAACTGGTAGTACATTTCCTCCTCTCTTCCATTTATTTTCCCAACTGCAGATCACAACCTAAATATTTGTACTGTACTCTGACCATTAAACAGGGAGATTGTTGCTAGTGCCTTCTTAAGTCATTTCATCTATTCTTTTTGACTAGATGCTTAAATTTTAACTCTTTTCCTAAAAAAATAATAATATTCTGAATGCCTGAGTTTGCCTTGCTGTGTAATGTGTCATACATAAGGGAGCTATTCCTGCTTAAAATCCTAACTAAATTTATAAATACTGTCAGTTTTGTCATTGCTGCATTTTCTCTAATTCTGGTCTTCCAATCTTGTATTATCAGCAAAAGTTTCATTTTTCCAATATTGTGCCAGATTTGTTTTTGCAGCCGTCAACATATATCTCAGTAAATTGTGATACTTTTCATTTAATATGTTTTCTGGAATTATGCTTCATAAAAATAATTGTAGTTTCGATTCAAAATTTATGTTTCATATTTTTGAATGTTTTGACGTATTTTCTTCCAATACTTTTGATTTCCTTCCCTTCCACCACATCTGTTAAAATGTTCTTCCTTTGTTGTAGCATTTCTAATTTTTATTGTCATATAAGTTGTTAACCATTGATGGAAATATAAATCACCTGTAAAATATCTATACCAAGTTTTCCTTCAAATTATAGCTCAGAGTAAATATTATTGATTTTTTGTCATAGCTTTTTTCATTGTTCTACCATAACTACTCTTTTGAAGCTTTACATTATATAGTGCAATTTTTAATTTCTTCCATCTCCATGTCATATTACAATAATAAATTATGCATTTTAATAGATGATATAGGTTTTGTATAAGACAATACTCTATTGTATGCGATAGTTCTGTTATCTTTCTTAAGGGCTCTCTTTTTTTCTTAAATTCCTTCCTTCCTTCCTTCCTTCCTTCCTTCCTTCCTTCTTTCCTTCCTTCCTTCCTTCCTTTCTTTTTTTCTTTCTTTTTATTCTTACAGCAAGTTGTAAAGACAACAACCACAGTAAACTCCTTCTTTCAACAAACAATTCCTATTTTGTCTTTAAGCCCAGTGGTTCTCAACCTTTTCTTCACCTTTTATGGCCATGGTCCAGGCCCACAAATTCCCAAGACTTACCTCAAGATCATAATGTTTCTTCAAGTCTTTGTAGACCCTCTGATGACATCACAGTCTCCCGGGGTCCACAGACCAGAGGTTGAGAAACACTGCTTTAGCTGTTTTGCTGAGTCTGGATATACCATATTGGCAAAAGTAATTAAACTGTATAATAGTTTTCCTTGAAATAAAAAGCCTTTGATAGTAACATTAATGCCGTGATTGCTAGACTTATCCTCATTTTTGGATGGGTCAATATTTTTAGTAAACTTTGCCTTATAATGATTTATTTTTTTTTATTTTTTTAATTTATTTTATGCATGCCTATTGTAGAGAGTAAGGGAGATGATTTTGCAGAAATATACAAAAACTCTTATCTAGGCAAAAGGGGCTAAATTTTTTTCTTAAATACATAGCAACAACTGGAAGTGGATTAAGTGGAAATGGATCCAGGAAAGGCCACCCTAATTCATAAGAATTTAAGAAGGAGGGTGGAAATGCAATGCAATCAATTCTTGAAAGAGTCTGCTATTATTATAGTCCATCGCAATAAAAAAGTGGTTTTAACCTTCCTGTGGAGTTGATTTTCTGGGCTGGTCTATTTAGTGGGGCTGAGATTTATGAAGTCCTTTGACTGAGCCAGCTCCTTCTATAATTGATATTCTGCTATTTGGGGATTTTATCCATTCTGTTATTCATGATAGAAAACTAGCTCAATAATGTAATGCAAGTTTACCTCTTCCTTTTGAGACTTGAAAAACGTTGAACCCCACTTGCATTGTTTTTCCTGCTTCATCTAAATCTATTGATTGTTTTCTTGCCAGTCCTGCAAGGTTTTTTTTTTTTTTGAGATTGGAACTGATGCAATTTTGGCATAAGAAATTTATTTTAGGAATATATCCATTGTTACTGTTGAAATAAGTCCTAACCAAGAAAGATTTAGGTTTCTCCACCCATTAAGCTCTTTTTTTCTTTCCATAATTTATTGTAATTCTTTTGGCATATGTCTTTATTGCATCCTACCGAATAGAGACCCAGATATGTCCCTGTTTTTCCCCACAACTAGTCTCTTTTTTCACAGTCACCTTCTTATTCCCCCCTCCCCCTGAGAACGTATCTTGTTATTATCTTTGTTTTCTTTTCATTAATTCTGTATCTGTGGAATTGGCTGAAGCCTTTGATTATTTTTATCAACTGTTTTACGGAACTGTAGTTACATAATTATTAATGCTACACCATCTGCATAGCGTTTCATTTTATACTCCTGTCTTTTCTGACTGAATTTTGATCCCACATATGTGTTTGTCTGTTTAGATCTTATCTGCCAAAAAGTCCACAGTAATTACCAATAGAAGAAAGTAAGACACCCTTGCCTTGTTCTTTTACTTACTGAAAAGCTTCTGGGGAATATTCCACTTGCCATAATCATTGTTCTTTGAATTTAATATATACTCTGTGTCCAAATTTAAAAGGTTATTCCTGGATTTATTATGTTTAAAACCTTTACTGAGAAAGTTCAACCATTATCAACCATTTTTATATTACTGCCACCTTTTTAAAAAGTTGATTTACTCTAATGCATTTATTATAAATTTGCTGTTGTTTTTATGTTCCTCATGAGAATGTAGTAACTGGTTTGATCTTATATATTATTTTGAACATGTTTTTTCTCAGAGATTCAGCTAATATTTTAGTGAATGTCATATAACCAACAATCAAAAAAGAAATTGATCATCTATGAACACTAACTAGCAGTCAGAAGACATGATGAAAACTCTTTAATTTTACAACATTTGGGCTAACTTAACCATAAGTTAAGTTCCCAATCAATTGGGAAAATGTGACAATCCTAGACCAAGCCAAGTCCAAAACCACTAGGGAATTTCTAAAAGTCTGGCACTCTGACAAATTAGCCATCAATAGACATAAACAATATCTATAATACTATGCAAAAAAGACTATCACCCAGTGCGAAAAGGGTAGGAGAGCTAAATCCCTGGGAGGAGCTTATCATTTTCAAGTACCAATGAAAATGAACGAGTAGATGAATGAGCCAACTCATTCAAGGAACAAAAAGACCTAAGCACATCTCCATCAGCAGTCAGCACCCAGATGAACATAAATTAGCTACAAGATTAACATCAGACCAACAATCAAGTAAACAATATCCCAATCAAGGAACAGCCAAACAAGCCAAAAGTAAATAGCTCAACTGAAGAATCTCTAAGACTACCCCCACCAATACTGACAGGGCAAGCTAGTAGAATATAAACTAAGACCAAACCCCACTCCTTACAGCACTGATGATGTTTGGGAAATGAAACATCTGCAAGAAAACAAGCAATCTCAGAGAACACCAAGGATCCCTCATGTCAACCCTGAATTACGAATATTCTCCTTTATTGGTAATGTAAGGGTTATGCAGAGAACTATTTCCTTGTTTAAAGGAAAGTTTCTTTCATATGCAAAAGACATTGAAGACTATCAGTGAACTGAGTGGGAGTGACATCTGTAACGTGATGTGGATGTGTCTGTGTGCAAAGTTCATGATCCGGAGACATGGACAAATTACAAATGATCAATTCCTGGAAAGTATTCCTCTTTCTCTTGCCAAAGCATCTGTAAATTTAGGCTGACTCTTGTAAAATGAAGCTAACAAAATGACTTACCTCTGTAATAAAAAAAGTATTCTTGTTCGGTAGTAGCCACATTACTCTATCTGTAAAGCATGTTTCAAAGCTTGCTGAATTTTCCATGAAAATTCATCCTAAGTATGATAATCCCAGCTACTGTTCCACTATGTGACATTTGCTCTCAATTTTCATTTCATTTATATTAATGTGTTATGAATTATATAAAGGTTATAGTCCTAGCCTCATGTGAACCAAAACCTAATTGAACTGAATTCTCTGAATTTGACACCTAGAGCAAGTACATATGTTGCATTTATTTACAGTGGAGTTTGTTTTTCTTGGCTTATGATAATTGTAAGTAATTGTGGGTGAAATCCAAAGATGACTTTCCATGGAAGGAACTGTTTTCATAAGTAGCACAGAGAAAGGGTGACCTTCTTATGATTGCTCCCCCAAGGATCCCCCCCAATCTGCTCAATACGGTTGAAAAAGCTCCAAAAGAAAGTAGAAGATGGAAAAAAATCCTACTGTGTTAAAGACTGTCCATCTGTGCTGTATGGGTTTCACCCACATGTTATTGCATGTTTTTATGTCAAACGTTTGATGTAAAACAAACAGGCATCATATTTTGACCATTGTTATTGCTAAGGCTATAGTTCATTCAGTGCAATGATGTATTAACTTCCTAAAAAGGCAGTTAGAATGCAGGCCCCTATCAATTCCAAGTCTCTATCATTCAGATTCACTTTGTATTTTCCAAATAGTTTATCTATTGTTATTTCTTTCCAAGAAAATCTGGGATTTGCTGATTGGTCTGGAAAATGATAAAAAATTCTAAAATTGAACTTGATTTCTGGTGGTTCCATAAGTACATCTGTCGACATTTCTGATATTGTCTAATGGCCTCCCAGGTGTGACTCTGCTAGGCTTTTTGAAGATCAGCCAAGGCCAATTAGATTGGATGCTATGAATAGAAAGCAGGCATTGCATAATACAGGCAAGACCAGTTTTTTAAGTATCTCCAAACTTGCTTCATGATCCAGGGCAACTCATTTCCCAACATTTGTCCACACACCAGAGGTGGGTTTCAGCTGGTTCTGACCAGTTCTGGAGAACTGGTAGTGGAAATTTTGAGTAGTTCAGAGAATCGGTAAATACTATCTCTGACTGGCCCTGCCTCCATCTGTTATCTGCCTCCTGAGTCCCAGCTGATTGGCAGGAAATGGGGATTTTACAGTATCCTTCCCCTGCCATGCCTACCAAGCCACGCCCACCAAGCCATGCCATGTCCACCAAGCCACACCCACAGAACCGGTAGTAAAAAAAAAATTGAAACCCACCACTGCCACACACACATGGGGTAGTGGGCTCTCCTAGTGCTCAGGAGGAGATCCATCATGGTCGCAATCATCTCTCTCACTAGAAAACACAAACTGGGCAGCAATTTTTCCAGCAAAGGGCAGTTTGAAGATTATCAATTAATGTAGTTTTCTGAAGCACAGGGCATGGTCACTGGTGGTTGGAAGAGAAATGGCAACTCTTCCATGGAATTCTTCACCCATAGGTCTGCAGACTTTGCATCTGACAGAAGGAGGGTCTGCAGACCCTGCACCCAAAATAACAGACTAGTACCTGAGGAACAGCTACTTCTATAAACTGTCCTATTCTTTTCCGCATTTTCACCACTGAAACAATGAAGCAATTACAGCATCTTCAGATAGTGCCTCTGATTCTTCCATCCCATATCTCATCTCTGTGGCAGTCCCTTCATTGCAATCCTCAGGGGCAAAATCAGAGATGGGCCAAGAGTTACTGATGGAAGTGGCTACCATTTCAATGTTCTCAGAGTGAAGATGGGAAAACTGCTAAAGAAAGAACCCTGCACCATATCTCAAATATCCTTGGGGCTCTGCTCCTCAGAATTCCTCGTGCATTTATGACTTGGGTGAGAGCAATAAAATAGCTGCAGTGTCCAGAGATGTTGCCTCCTGGTTGCCCTAATTGGCCTCACTAACAGGACAAGCTTCTCTTGTAGACTGATTACAGTTCAGCCTGTCAGTCACGAACATGATAAAATGGCTCTTGATTGAATGAAGAAAACTGCAAGGCATTTGCTAGAAATTGCAGGAAAAAGTAACCAACTTGAAAAGCTACACTGAATGAATGTATTAATGCATTGTATTTATATGGACACCTATCTCATGAAAATATGGTTCTGGGCAGTGTACAACAGCGTATTAAAAAGAAAAGCCAATAAATATATAAAAACAATCATCATTAAAAACTATAATAAGAGAGGAAGATGTTACTTATTTTTATTTTATTTATTTATTAAATTTCTACACTACCCATCTCACCTAAGTGATTCTGGGCAATTTACAACTGTGTATTGTATAATTGTACAAGCTATTTGTACTTTGTATAGTTTAGTATCAGTTGTTGACTGTAGTAAGGGAGCCGTATTTTCAGTCCCCAACCCCAGGGCCACAGACTGTTAGGAACCAGGCCACACAGCTGGAGGTGAGTGACAGGCAAATGAGTGAAACGAAAACCATCCCCCCTCAGTCCATGGAAAAATTGTCCTCCACAAAACTGGCCCCTGATGCCAAAAATGTTGGGGACCACTGCCCTAGTCTATATTTCAACCAGCTGCAGCAGAGCAATAGAAGAAAAAGATGGGATCTGCTGAGAGAGAGACAATGAATGAAGGGGTTACCAGACATTTAGCATACCCTCTTAATAGCAATTTTTATAAAGAATCATAACTATATCAGTAAGAATTAATGCAAACTAAAAAAAATAGCTTAATATAACAATCAGAAAAAAAATAAAAATTGTGGGGGGAAAAGGAAAAAAGAGAAATAGAAAAGAAAGAAAATAAGAAGAGAGTACAGGAACATAAAAAATAGAAAGAAATAACTTCCCATCTTCATCACAAGCATATCATTGAAAATAGAGCAAATGATCTCTTTTTAACATATCCCATCTCTTATCGTTAAGCAAATCCATAAAACCTCATTATTTCACTCCTGATATCAGCAAAAGTCCATGAAACATGACCAGAAATAATAACTCTAATGATCCTATTGGATTAAAAAAAGAAAGAAAATGATCTAACAAAGAAGGAAACTTGCATATGTTCGTTCCAAATAATTTTTCTTTTTCTGCAAAAAATTTGAAGAAAGATCCTTTAGTCATCTTGAGCATTTAATAAAGTAAGCCCAGCCACTTCTGCTTACCCAATGCATTTGCTTTCTGCAAAAGAGGAAGAAAAATCAATATTACATTCTTAGAAAATAATGTAATAAACGGAAGTGTGCAGAATTTGTCACCCTAAGTATAACCCATCCAATTAAGCATTTACAGAAGGAATTATCTGTGTTAACTTTGAGAGAAGTGGAAATAAAGTTGAATTAAGCAAAATAAAGACATTTTGAATTTGCAAATAAACTGGAGAAATTCTTGACATAAAAGCTGCAAAAAGAAAAAAAGAAAAGAAAATGAAATTAAAGTTACAAGAAGGGAATGCTGTAATAACAGATAATGTAAATGTGTGAAAAGTGTTATAAGTCAGTATTATACAGTTTTAACTTTTTGGAATATTTTACAGTAGTTGTCTTATCTGGTTGACTGTACCCAGAAGGTGATCCTGCTTGGCATGGATGCACGAATATGTCAGGAAATTATCCTAACTCATTCAGCAGTATGGGTAGAAGAAGATAATTTTAGCCTTAGTTAGCCATGTCATGGATGAGATAGTTGTTCCTATAGCTGTGTTTTCCTATTTCTGGTATACAAACAAGTTCTAGATGAGTCCAAATGGGACCACCCATTGTATTTAATTTTTAATCTTCCAGTAACATGGAGAGACGTGGGACATGGTGGCTCAGTGACTAAGACACTGAGCTTGTCGATCGAAAGGTCAGCAGTTCAGCAGTTTGAATCCTTAGTGCCGCGTAACGGGGTGAGCTCCCGTTACTTGTCCCAGCTTCTGCCAACCTAGCAATTTGAAAGCACATAAAAAATGCAAGTAGAAAAATAGGGACAACCTTTGGTGGGAAGGTAACAGCGTTCTGTGCGCCTTTGACGTTTAGTCATGCCGGCCACATGACCACAGAAATGTCTTTGGACAGTGCTGGCTCTTCAGTTTTGAAACAGAGATGAGCACTGCCCCCTAGAGTCGCGAACAACTAGCACATATGTGCGAGGGGAACCTTTACCTTTTAACATGGAGAGGCTTAGTCTGGAAAAGAAGACAGGATGGTTAAATTACTTCCAGTTTTATACCTAGTGACACCAATTAACGTCACTGAAAATTATTTTAGATTCTTCTCCTTAATGCTTTGTTTTTTAAGCATTGTCAGGAAGTAACCTCTTCTCAGCCACCACAATAGCAGCTGGGAGGCTCTTAAATGTCGTTACTTCCTATTTGATGGACCATTTCATGACTGTCTGTTGCCAACTCATTAAAATGTTTATTGTGCTGTAGCAACAGATGGAATCACTCATGTATCTAAGTATTGTGGGGTCACAAACTGAGATTTCATCCAAACTAGCAGAAGTCACTGTGCAGCAATACACGAGGTGATCTGGATGATTTATAAATTGATATCACCTATAATAACTTGTATGGACATTTTCTGCATGTAAAGTGAGGTGGGTAGAATAGCAATTCATCAAAGAGGTTAGGGAATAAAGCAATAAGCTTGCAATGTACCTTTATCTAGAAATCTGTAAAAAAATAACATCCTTATACAGTTGCATGCAAAAGCTTATAAAATTCTGATTAAATTGTATATTTCAATTATTCTCAAAGTGAACCAAAGCTGATACACTTATTCATTAGCATTTTAATAACACTTTTTTATACACAATTGTTTACAGTTTCAAAATAAGAAAAAGTTATATTACGAGAAGGAAGTAGAGGGACTGTATGATTTTGTTTTTTGTTTTCCACTTCTGTATTTTAGAGGGGATCGCAAAAAATATATTTATGAAAAAGAAAATACTATGCAGAGAAGCTGCACTCAGAAAATGTATAGAGAATGTGAAGAATTCAGTCTGAGCATACTTCTCAAAACTGTGTTTTAAAAAGCTGGCTGAATGTCTGAATGTACAAGGACCCAAAGACTCAAGTGGTTTTGAAACTCAAAAGAGTAAAACGAAAGACTCAAATGAATTGTTGGCTACAAATGATTAAGCACCAGGAATTTAATGAAAAATGTCAAAGATCATAGGAGGAAAGACCTTGGCCTTTCAAACTGAAATTACTGCCAAGAGAAAATAAATTATTGAGCACTATTTTATTGAGTCAAATACAGAGGGAAGTTAACTGAATCAACTAAACAGGCCTTCCTTTGATACTTCTCTAGAACTTGACTGAGATGCAAAGTTGCCAGTTTTACAGTTTTGAGATTTCTCAAAGAAGAAAGGAGTATAGTTTTTAAATGAGGAGACCTCGAATCAAAGAGGGGAATGGATTTTCTTTCTTAGCCACTAGGGCAGTGATGGCTAACCTTTTTGCCATCGTGTGCCAAAAGCGAGGGGAGAGCAGGGGTGTTGTGCGCATGCATGCCCATACCCATAATTCAATGTGCCCCGCCCCCTGCATATGCACGTGTGACCCACCCCCCTGTGTGACCCCTGCTTTTGGCATGCGATGGCACGGTGGGCCCGATAGGCCTGTTTTTTGCCCTCCTCAGGCTCCAGAGGCTTTCTTGGAGCTTGGGGAGGACGAAAATGGCCTTCCCCATCCCCCTGGAGGCCCTCTGGAGGCCGGAAATGGTCCATTTCCTGACTTCCAGTGGGCTCGGAAGGCCCGAAAATCCTTCCGAAAAAGGTGCGTGCTGGTGGCCAGTGCTCGCCTGCACGCTGGAGCTGAGTTAGGGCAATGCTCCCGTGCCCACAGATATGGCTCCGCGTGGCACTTGTGCCATAGGTTCGCTATCACAGTGCTAGGGGCTTTTTAAGATTTTGAGAGGCCTGGGAATGAAATTGTTAAGTTGGGTGAATGAGGACTCAGCAAGCCAGGCAGTGTGTGACAACAGCTCTTTATTTCAGGGTGAGAATCCAGCAACTGACCAGGGAAAACAGCTCCCCTTATATACCTCGCAGCTGTGGTGGTCAGCCAATCAGCTGATGGTCAGTTAATTCAAACTTCCCGCCCAAACTTATATACATAACAGAAATGTTCAGATGAGCGTTCTCCTACATGTTCAACTGAGAGTGTGCTCTGTATATTGTATATATTCTCTTTCATTTTGTTGGTTGATGTCAGTTGCCAGAGGCAGGAATGTATGGGACAATCCAAAATATTGAAATAATGATGAGAATCATATTTTCAATAATTAGATATACTAGTTTGAATTGATAGCATCTGTCCACCCACTTGCTGTCAAATAAAGTGTTGGAGCTCATCTAGAAGCAAACTGACACGTTCTTAAAGGTAAGGTTGAAAATAGTGCAAAACTTTCTTAAAATCAGGTAAAAGTACATGACTTTAACCCTGTCCTGTCCTGTAGCTGACTCATATTTTTTGTTCTTTGGTATCTGTTCTGCAAATTCTTCACAATGAAATTTATTTGTCTGTCTGTCTGTCTGTCTGTCTGTCTGTCTGTCTGTCTGTCTGTCTGTCTATCATCTATCTATCATCCATCTATCTATCTATCTATTTCCCATCTTTATTATTTTTACAAATAACTCAAGGTGAAGAACATAGAGGGATAGAATCAAGATCACATGAAGTGTTAATACCACTTTATAGTCCCTTGGTAAGACCGCCTTTGGAATACTGCATCCAGTTTTGGTTGCCATGATGTAAAAAGGATGTTGAGATTCTAGAAAGAGTGCAAAGAACAACAAAGATGATTGGGGGTTTGGAGGCTAAAACATATAAAAAACAGTTGCTGGAATTAGGTATGTCTAGTTTAATGAAAAGAAGGACTGGGGTGACATGACAGCAGTGTTCAGATATCTCAGGGGCTGCCACAAAGAAGAGGGAATCAAGCTATTCTCCAAAGCACATGAAGGCAGGACAAGAAGCAATGGTTGGAAACTAATCAAGGAGAGAAGCAAGATAGAACTAAGAATAAATTTCCTGACAGTTAGAACAATTAATTAGTGGAACCACTTGCCTCCAGAATGTTGCAACGCTGAAAGTTTTTAAGAAGAGTTTGGAAAACCATTTGTCTGAAATGGTACAAGGTTTCCTACCTGAGCAGGTCCATTCTGTTCTGTTCTGTTCTGTTCTTTTCTGTTCTGTTCTGTTCTGTTCTGTTCTACTCTACTCTACTCTACTCTACTCTACTCTACTCTACTCTATTTCCAACACACCTTTCTCCTCCTATTTTCCCCATAACAACAAGCCTGTGAAGAGAACTGAAATGCATAGAGAGGCAAGAAAAAAGGAGCATGATGAATGATGTGGATCATAGTGGTATTCATCCACCATTGCATACTTTTCTCTTTCTTTCTTTCTTTCTTTCTTTCTTTCTTTCTTTCTTTCTTTCTTTCTTTCTTTCTTCTGAATATGATATAAGCTTTGCAGCAGACCTTTAGGATTCCAGCAGGAGTTAGTTTGCTAAGTGTTAGATTGATTTGCTTGTCACGGTTAAAATAAAAGCTTCTGCAAAAGCACTTTGCAGCCTGCAGTGGAAAAGCAGAGAGATGTCCTAATGCCTCCTGAGAATCCGTAGCTATCATTAGTAGAGAAGGAACCACTTGTCATGATGTCACGTCTCTGTGTGACAGACCCCTGGCTGTAAACATCTGGAAATTGTTTCTGAGAAAAGCCTCATCAAGTCCTTGGTCCCTGTGATGAGGCTGATCGCCTTCATTTCTCCCCAATTTCCAGACTTTTCACCAGATGCTGGTGTTAGCGGTGTGGAAAGGAACAGCACAAGCAATATTAGTTCTACTAGAGATGCACAAGCATGAAAAAAAACCACAGTGCAGCAGTTAATCAAGAAATTGGAAGGAAAGTAAACAGATTAAGACACTGGGATAGGTGGAAAAATACCTCTCAGATGATTTTGTCAGAAAGAACATTTTTGGATCAAACCTCTTCCGAGTGAGATTTTTTTGTACTGATGTTAGCATGAAGATTAACAATTTATGAAAGAAAAATGGGGTGCCTAAATTTCCAAAGACAATCTAGTGATTTTTTACAATTTGCATGTCACTGTTGCAAACACCATTTGTTTTGGTTGGATATGTACATACCTTAGTCCCGTGATGGCGAACCTATGGCACGGGTGCCACAGGTGGCACGTGGAGCCATATCGGTGGGCACGCGAGCTCAGCTCTGGCACGCATGCGTGCGCCGGCCAGCTGATTTTCGGGCCTTCTGGGCCCACAAGAAGTCAGGAAACACACTGTTTCCAGCCTCCGGAAGGCGTCTGTGGGGGTGGGGAAGGCTGTTTTTGCCCTCCCCAGGCTCCTAGAAAGGCTCTGGAGAGAGCGAAAAATGGGTCTACCATGCCATCACGTGCCAAAAGCAGGGGGGAGCACGGGGGGGGGACATAGAATTATGGATGTGGGCACGCGTGCATGTGACCCCACCACGCTCCCCCCACTTTTGGCACGCGATGGCAAAAAGGTTAGCCATCACTGCCTTAGTCTATATAGAAAAAATATATAAATGTGGTTCCAGTGAAAGGAATCCAGAAAATAACTGCTCTGTTTCTTTTCTTCTTTCTTTGAGCAACTCCATTGCTGTCAAAAGGGAGCAGCAGCAGCAAGGAAAAAAAAATAGAGTGTTTCAAGAGAAAACTACTGACCCCAGAGTTCTCCTAAATATCTTATATGCTTTTGATGCAAGGAATCTGCCTAGTCAAACCTTGTTTTATAGCATTTTTGTCTTTATTCAAAGTAAAGAACATTTGAATTCAGTGGCAGCTGAATATGCACCTTGAGCAAAGATTACATATTTAAACTGGAAAGTATAGTGGGAAATGATGTGCATCAGAGGGAGGGTGGGAGAGAAAGAGAGAGAGAGAGAGAGAGAGAGAGAGAGGGAGGGAGGGAGGGAGGGAGGGAGAGAGAGAGAGAGAGAGATACACATTGCCTCAACAATTGAGAAATCACAGCATAGCAGCTGTGATTTTGCCCAATGCAAGCAAGGGAAAGAATTTTAACAAAGTGATGAGGAAATCAGGGGAAAACAAAATAAGGCTTGGTCTGACACAGATTTATGAGTGAGGAGCTATATGTCCTACTTATTTTAATTAAAAAATGTTCCACTTAAGAATGAGAATAGGAAACACAAAATTTATAATGAGGAAAGGAAACAGTTTCCGAATGGCCGAAATAAATTATCCAAATGTTTTTTACCAGAGATTCCTTCCTGCCTTTTTACGACAATGATTTACAATACAAATTTTTGAAATACCATGGTCATCCCCAGAAGTATATAATTAATTTTTCCATGAGAATAATAATGCAAAGAAATGTTCTGGAACCTGGGATGCATGTTTCTTTTCCGGGTTTGGGAATAGATCTTTTTTTTTGTTGTCACCAGCATAGCTCAGCTTTCATACGTAAAGCAATACAGACATTTGTCATACCATTATATGAGAACTGAAAGTGACCAAGGAGCGATTGCACTTTCATTTCAGATGCATTAAGTGTGGCTTAGGTCTGCCTGTTGCAATTTATATAAACAGCAGCCAGTTCATTGCACACAAGACATTTTACTGGTCAGACAGCATTCTGAATACCCTTGACTAGCACCTTTTTATTTAAACACATCCAAACATAAATCATGCTAAGGAACACCTGGCTGATTTTTTGGGGGGATTTCAGAATAATCTTTGTATGCTAGATATTCATTTTATCACTAAAGATCAGAACTCAAGATTTCCTTTTTTTTTTTTAGTAAAATCTGGCTAAGTAACCATGCTATAGGCAGAGAGAGAAATGCTCGTACATTTCCATAAACTATAAGCTGTATCAGAAATATTTTTTACTCTAGAAGTGTTAGACTGAAATCCAGGGGTGAACTGCTCCCGGTTCAGATTGGATCACCCGATCCGGTAGCGATGGAGGCGGGTGGTTCAGAGAACCAGTAGCAAAAATCCCTGCCCCCCCCCATGCCCAGCTGAGCCGTGCAATCATCAGAGGCTTTTTAAAAAAATTTTAAAAGCATTTTTTCTACAACCTCTTCAGCTAAAAAAATGCTTTTAAAAGTTAAAAAAAAAGCCTCTGATGATTGTGTGGCTCAGCTGGGATTGTCAAAGGCTTTTAAAACCATTTTTTCTACAACCTCTTCAGCAAAGAGGTTGTAAAAAAATACTTTCAAAAGGCTCTGACGATCCCAGCTGAGTTGCCTGATTGGCAGAGGCTTTTAAAAGAAAAAGAGCCTAAGAGGTTGTAGAAAAAATGGTTTTAAAAGCTTTTTTAAAAAATGGCCACGCCCACATTACCCCACCACCAAGCCACGCCCACAGAACCGGTAGTAACAAATTTTAGATTTTACCACTGCTGAAATCCATAATCTAAGTAATATTATCTCTTCTTCAACACCTGTGTTTATCAATAACTGGTTGAAAGCATTTTATTTTTACTTTGAGACTCATGTGTGATGCAATAAACTATAGATGCTTAGGACCATGTGACCTAAGGCTGCTAGCATCTTTACATTGGACAGATGCTCATTGGTCCATTTACGCCAATTCAAGTGGATCTTTTCAGTGTACTTTAGGCATCCAATCAGTCTTGTAATAGCTTTAGCATGTGTTTAGATGAAGATTCAATGCCTCCTGAGAGGTGACTACGTGTTTGTATCACAAGCCATTACATGTTATTGGGCAGTCACTTAGAGTACACTAAGCTGTTTGTGAGGTTCTTTCAACAGAGACAAAAGTACTAAAAAGATCAAAGCATGTTGGCTGAGGTGGCTCTACCTTCTTCTTTTTTTTTAACTGTCTAGGAAAGTACTGCAAAGGAGGAAGCAGCCAAGAATGACTTAAACTGCCCATACAAACTGGAGGATTAAAACCATATGACTTTGAACTCCATAGTCTCTTGGTACACTGTCAGACAAGAAAAACAGACTCTTGTTTATTTTACAGTTTAACAGACACAAAGAGCTTTAATTAAGACATTCTAGAAGAATAATAACCCATAGGATAAAAAAAAATGTCTGTTTTGCTTATTATTCAAAGACAGATTTGTGGAACATGCCCAAGACATCTAACTTGAAAACTCTGATGGATAAAATTAATAAATACCAAAACTGTCCATCTTAATCATACTACAGAATGTAGAGAAATCCTCCTGGAATTTTATGCAGATGAAATCATGTTAACCATATACTATGCATAACGCTAATGATTATGTTAAAAAATAGATGTTTTTCTTGGAAATCAATATAATAGCCTGCTATACTATTGTTTGTAGGACTTCAGTTAGCTAAAAAGATCAGCCAAATATATTTCATTAAAATATACAGCTTCTCATTGCTAGTAGACATGATAACACAGTTATGGAAAATGTATCACCAGGTTGCAAGAAAGAGGACCATTATCCAATATAATAGGCTAAGTATGGTAAATACTTTTTTTTATCATGGGGGAGGGGTTATCCCAGATTAATAGTTCTTAATAAAAACAAATTTTGTCTTATGGTTATGGACCAACATAATACTTAATAAAAGAAAGTTACTGGCAAAATTAGTGCTTTTGATTGACATATAAATTCAAATTATTCAAGTAGAATAGTACACAGAACATAGAGTATAGAGTTGGAAGGGACCATGGAAGTGTTCTAGTCCAATCCCCTGCTCAAGCAGGACACCCTATACCAGCAAACAGCTGAGAAATTATTGCCCGGTCTCTTGAAGGCATCCAGTGATGGAGCACCCACAATTCTAAAGGCAAGCTATTCTGTTGCTTGATTGCTCTCACCGATTGGAAATTTCTCCTTAGTTCTAGGTTGTTTTCTCCTTGATTAGTTTCCATCCATTGTTTCTTGTCTTGTCTTTTGGTGCTTTAGAAATCGTTTGACTCCCTCATCTTTGTAGGAGTCCCTCAAATATTGGAACACTGCTATCATATCTCCCCTAGTCCTTCCCCTAGTCTTAGACATACCCAATTCGTGTAACGTTCTTTGTATGTTTTAGCCTCCATCCTCTTAATCATTTGTATTGTTTTCTCTGCACTGTTTCTAGAATCTCAACATTATTTATATTGTGGTGACCAGAACCGGATGCAGTACTACACGTGTGGCCTTACTATGGCTTTGTAAAGTGGTACTAGAACTTCATGTGATCTTGATTCTATCCCTCTATTAATGCAACCCAGGATTGCATTGACATTTTGGTTGCTGCCCTAATTGGCTCATATTTAAATGATTGTCCACTAGGACTCCAAGATGCCTCGTACAATTATTGGTGTTAAACCAAGTCTCACCTATTCTGTACTTTATACAGTTGGCTTTTCTTGCTTAATTGTATAGATGAATAAAAGTGAATAGGAAGACTCCTAAATTTCTCTTGCTTTAACAGAACAAGCCTGCAATAATAATTTCTGATATTTTTTTCTTAAATGATGACTTAATTGTAAATAGATTTTGGATACTGTTGTTTACATTTAGCCAATACATGACAAAGTTATACTATGGAGCCAGTGGCTGGGCTGATTTGTACAATCAAAATCAATTGGCTATATAGAGATTTAGGTTTACCATTACTCTGTCAAAAGTAGTGGATTTTTCAAACAATACTCTTCTAAATTGGAACTATTTCTCAAAGAAATGGCCTCAAAATTTTATAATCCACTGTGCATTATCTCTATTTAAAATGCATTTGATTTCAACTGCACATAGTTCTAATAATAAAAGGGCAGCAATTTACAGCAGAAAAAAAATCATGTGAATAAGTTTCTTAAATTTTGTCCCCCAGACACGGCAGATCCTACAGTGAGGTAAATGAGGCAGTCTGTTCAAGCTGGTTATGCTAGAGCAGGGGTTCCCAAACTTGGCAGCTTTAAGACTTGTGGACTTCGACTCCCAGAATTCTCCAGCCAGCATAGCTTTAAGTCCACAAGTCTTAAAGCTGCCAAGTTTGGGAACCCCTGTGCTAGAGATAGGATAGTCAACGGGCTTATTTGATGATAAGAGTTTTTCATCTGGAAGTTTGCAGCAACTTAAGCTCCTCAGGTGTAGTATAATGAGAGATGTTGTCCTCTTTCCAAATTACAGTGTTAGCTGCCCCTTCATCCAGTTTCTGAAATTGGTTCCTACCTGTTTCAGACAAAGAAATCCATGATCTCAGGAATGTATAATATGCGCATTTCCACTGAAGAATGTCTCCTGGTTTTTCTTCATAGAAATGAAATATTAAAAAAAATAGGGCCTTGTCACTTTCTTTTCCAGATCCAAAAGACAAGAATCCACTTCTGTCATTTTAATTCAAGCAGAAAAGTCATCATAGGAGAAAGAGCTAAGGAGTTTCCCCCATTACTGTGGTTCAGTGCAAATTGCAGCCTCTTGAACCTCATTTTCTTGGGTTGGTTTGCTTGCTTGCTAACCAATTACCACCAATGACAAGTTCACTTGCTATTTAGCCTGCAGGCACCATAATAAGGATGTGGAGACACTGAAAACATGCTGCAAGAAACTTTTATAAACATCACTTACTGCTGACTTGAAGATAAACTTGCTTGACAGCTAAACTTTCTTCATGTGCAAGTTATACCAAATGTAACATGATTTATTAAAACTTCGCTTATTTAAGTGGGCTGCGAAGGAGCGGATCAAATGTTCTTTTATCTTAAAATTCTGTATCAAGAAATGTTTACAATCCTCCTGAACTGGCTCTTTCTTTATTTCTTTTTTCTATAAACAGCATCTTTTCCCAATTATCTGCTTAACTGTAATCTATAAAATCACTCTAGTTAAAGTAAACCATATGTATTTCATAAAAGTATGTATGTGTGACATATATAGGCTAGGTTCCTTGGCCAGCTTAAGTGTTCTCTCCATAAGGCCCAAGGGTGAAGAGAAAGCGATGGCTACCTGCCATTTTTCCATTCTCTGTGCCTGGACAAAGCTTAGAAAAATCTAACATCATGATGTAATGGAGACAAGGAAAGAACTCTATTAGTCTCGACTTCCCAAATGTAAATTAAATAAATAAATAGCCATTTGGCTCCCTAAACGCAAACAGTGAGGTTGAAAAGACTTACATCATCGACACATCAGGAATGAAAGTTATTCGGAACTCAGCAAATTCTTCCCTAACTGAGATATTAAACGTGGAGGCTAAAGGTTGAGATGGACTCTTTCCCCATAACATGGAAAGAATTCATGGCAATACCTCCTGTCCATGTGTCCCCTAAAATGATGGTGGTATAATCCCCACTCTTTTGTCTAATTTCCTTGTTACAGACTCTTTGGTAATCAACTTTTTAAAATGCTTGAAAAAAGAATTCTGAACCAAAGATCCAAGTAAATTTCCTACCCATTTACCTGCTCTGATCAGTTTTTAATAATGTCACACAGTTTATTTGATCTACACGTTCCTTAGTAACATCCCAAAGAATACTAACGTAAGCACATTAAAAGTTTCTATATCGTCTGATTTTAACAGGCTTCTCACAGAAGCCTATCAAAGTGATATTGCCACTCTCCGTAAACAGCTGCCGGGCATCCTGGTTTCCATGTCTTGGAGGATGGACAATGAGGAGACCCTGGAAAGTCCTTCAGGCAACAGGAGACTACATGAAGCCAATGTTGCTCGCCCTTGCATAGTGAGTCCCACTTCTAGTGTAATGAGCCAATTACAATGTGATTTCTATGGTATAATGAGGTTAATAGGACAGAGCTATTTAACAGAATCTGAATACAAGCAGTGAAAAAAGTGACTCAGAACTGTTTTTCATACTTATGACCATTGCGGCATTCCCATAGTCATGTGATCAAAATTCAGATGCTTGGCAACTGAATGGTTACAGTGTCCTGGGTCATCTGACCACCTTTTGTGACTTTCTGACAAGCAAAGTCAATGGGAAAGTCAGATTCACTTAACAACTGGGTGACTGATTTAACAACTGCAGTGATTCATTTAACAAATGTGACCAGAAAGGTCATAAAATGGGGGCAAAACTCACTTAACAAATGTGTTACTTAGCAACAGAAATTTTGGGCTCAATTGTGGTCATAAGTCGAGGGCTACCTGTAATCTGGTCAGGAACAAGTCCTGAGTCATGATAGATGATGCACTCTTTCCTCTCAACTGATTACAGCCAAGCCTACAATTCTGGGGTTTCCTTGTGTCTCCCACCCAAGTACTAATCAAGTCCAATTCTGCTTAACATTTTCCCAGATCATTTAATGTTGTCTAGGGCATCTACTATGGCAATTTGCTAAGAAGCATCCAAGAAGACCAGCCACATAAAAGCAGTCAGTCTTCACATTTGGGTGTAAACATCTGTAAGATATGTGCAGTCAGTCATTATTATGTAGCATATGTGTGTCCGTGTCTTTCACAAACTACGATTACCTAGAATAAAAACTGTTTTCTTAGGATAAACTGTCACACGAAACATTATATTCTAAAAACAGTTGCTTGATTGTTTGCTTCACTTTTTTTTTTTATAAAAAGGGCATCTTTCTAGATAATAAAACTACAGGATGATGTTTCCTATCTGAATGTATTCTTTATAAGATTGTAAATGGAATGAAATTCCTCAGATATATAGTATATCCCCCACTCAGAAGATAAAGATAGTAACATTCGACAAGGTAAATGCAGATTTTAAAAAATGAGAATGAAACCAGAGGCATTTTAAAAAGTTTTTAATGAAACCAATAATTTAATGGATTAAGGAAACCAATTTTGAATAGAAAAGGCAGTCATTCAATAGAATAGGTAATTTACTTTCTCACTGTCTGAACATTAGCTGTAGTAAAAATATAGTTAAAAATGTTCTGTTTATTCTTGATTCTTTTTTTTATTGATCAAGTGTGATTGGAAACACAAGGAATTTGTCTCACACAAGGAATTTGCATTTATTTTTTTCATTTTTGAGAATATACCTTAAAAAGTGATTATTTTGAGATGAATTTAATCATTAGTTAATTTAGTTCAGTGATGGCAAGCCTTTTCGGCACCGAGTGCCAAAAAGGGAGCGTGCATGTGCATTTGTCGGGGCTGCAACCTGGAAGAGGAGCTGCCCAGGGTGCATGTGCACACCTGAAAATGAACTTCTGGTTTCAGCTACTGAACTTCTGGTTTCAGCCAGCTACTCTTCTGGGTTTCTGGTGTGCATGCACATGTGATGATCAGCTGGCTGGCGCGCATGCTCACGCAAGAAAACCGAAGACCAGCTCTTCTAGTTTCCAGCAGTGCCGCATGCAAAAATGCCAACTGATTGTCACGCGCACATCGGTGGTGGGTTTCAAAATCTTTTACTACTGGTTCTGTGGATGTGGCTTGGTGGGCGTGGCATGGCTTGGTGGGCGTGGCTTGGTGGGCATGGCAGGGGAAGGATATTGTAAAATCTCCATTCCCTCCCCATTCCAGGGGAAGGTTACTGCCAGTTCTGTAGGTGTGGCTTGGTGGGTGTGGCATGGCTTGGTGGGCGTTGCAGGGGAAGGATACTGCAAAATCCCTATTTCCTCCCGATCAGCTGGGCCTCGGGAGGCAAAGAATAGATGGGTGCGGGGCCAGTCAGAGGCGGTATTTACCAGTTCTCCGAACTACTCAAAATTTCATCTACCGGTTCTCCAGAACTGGTCAGAACCTACTGTGCGCCAGAAACCCAGAAGAAGAACGGGCGATGCCGCACGTGCCAGGCAACATGGCTCCGCGTGCCATTTTGGGCACATGTGCCATAGGTTTGCCATCATGGATCTAGTTTATCATACTGGTTGACTAGCATGGACATTTATTAAGCTGAATAGGGTGGGATTGCCCTAGAATAATGATAAATCCCCATTTCAAAACCTAGGGAAATATTGTATTTAAATAAGCAAACAACTCAGCCAGTCTATAAGTTATTTTATATTGTCCAGACATAGGTTGATGTAATGGTTCTTATTTCATAAAACTCTACCAAAGGACTTGTGTCTCCTCAAGTTGCACATGAAAAGTTCATTTTTTTTACAAGAAGGACATTTATCTGTTTACAAGCCCTCCGCTATAGTATTTACTGGTTGCAGTAAGTTTTCAGTAGATAAAGTTTGCAATAATACTGTGAACTATAATTATTTCATCATCAGGAAATATGGGTTATGCATGAGAAGCCTGTGGTTACATTTTACAAACTCACATCTCTGTCAAGCTAAAGGCTTCTTCTGTTAGGTTCTGTGATACCTTTGGGAGAAATTCATTTCCTGATTTATAGTACAGCAGCTGTCATTTCTTGGCTGCTTAGTTTGAAAAGAAGTATAAACGCATTTTTGTGTTGATGTGTTACAGTCAATATTTCCAGTACATTTGCAGACACAAAATATTGAACAAGGTATATTTCTGCAAATCATTTGAACAATTATTATTTAACAGAACAAAAAGATTTTTAAAAATCTTTTGTAGGAAAAAGAAGAATCTGATTGCACCTTAAAGACTAACACATTACCTCATATACCCATGAAATAGTAAATGTCAGTCTTTAAATGCCATAAGATCCTTTGTGGTTTTAATTGGTTTTTTTTAAGCAAACAAACCCAACTCACTGAGCAATTGGCCAATTTATAGGGTTAGACATTTGCAGTTTGTGAATCTCAGTCCTTGTTGTGACTTTGTGTCATCATCCAGCATAACGACTAAACTGTACTTCTGCCCCATGTCTATCCTTATCTGAATTGCAGTTATTTTTCTTTTTAACTTCATGTTAAAGTCATTTAGATACAGGACTATGGGACAATATTCATCGCCTTGCCCTGGAGTTCCTGAATTGAATTCCATTCATGGGGTTCTCCTGCAGGAGAAGAGGAAGGCAAATGGTCGTCCCCCCCCTCCCCCCATTCAGAAGCGTTTTGAAAAGTTGCTCCAAAGGGATTTATTTTCAGTTCCTTTCCTATCATTGGAGAATATGAAATTAATCTTTCTCCCAGATGTTCCTCAACAGGTTGATCTTTGCCACACTTTGACTAGTTCACAGATATTGCAGTCTCTATCAGTTCAGGCCTATTGAGGTGCCATGCATAAACTTTTACAGCAAAGACCTATTCTTTTATGCACTTGATAATATGTACCAGACATTGGCTAGAAGAAGATCCTGGCAAACTGCTACCATATTGTTGTCAATAAGACAACATGGGCATATCAAATGAAGTCATCAGGAGCTGAGCTCAATTTACACAAGTGGAAACTCTTTCTATTCTGAAGATGCCTGCAGTATTTTCATTCATTGCCTTCTGCTTTCTCCTTATATTCCTTTAATGTAGCTTTTCATTCTCTTATCATCTAGCCATCCCAACTTTGCCCCGGTGGTTATTCTGTTTGAGTTGCAGTTTAAAGCATATTGATTTTTAGGAATACGCTTCATTTTGTTGTAGCAACTGCCTTCTTTATTTCATTACAATTGTGTATTTATTTGTTTATTTATTTATTGGTTCAATTTATATGCTGCCCTTCTCCGGAGACTCAGGGCGGCTTACAATGCGTTAAGCAATAGTCTTCATACTTTTTTTATATACCTGCTTAGTAGGGCTTTCGGTCCCCCCTAAGCAGTGTTCTTTTTTATACAAAGTCAGCTTATTGCCCCCACAATCCGGGCCCTCATTTTACCTACCTCGAAAGGATGGAAGGCTGAGTCAACCTTGAGCCTGGTGACATTTGAACTCGCACTAATTGCAGACAGCTGATATTACTTAACAGCACTTTAGTCTGCTGCACCACCAAAGCTTTTCTTAATGTAATCTCATTTGCAGTCCCATGGAACTGTAGAGCCAGAAACAAAGGCATTGACTAGGATGTACAGTAGAATCAGCAGAATTGTATTAGGAAGACCCAGACTGAATTATGATCTCATGGACCGATCGAATGAGTCACTATTGTGTCTTCAGTTCCCCTTCCCTAAAATGGGAATAGTGACTTCCTTATGGATTAACAGTATTTTTTTTTAAAAATTTGGTCTTGCAGTCACCATCTCATTTGGGTTGCAGACTCATGTTCTTTTAATGCCCGATGTAGGGAGGGGGGGGAGCAAGAGTCACCAGCTGAACTTCCCGGACAGATCAATTCTCCTGCCAGAGAAGTGGTACAAAGCGCATGGTATCCATGTATGGATTTCCTCCCACCCGTTTCCCTCCGGTCTTGCCGTTCTAGTTTCCCAACTCCCTGTTTAGCTTCAGCCCCTCGGATAGCTTCAGGTGAAGGCGCAAGTCCTGCTTTCTCCGTCTCCCTCTTCATTCCTTACTTTGCCTGGCGGGTTACTCAGTTGGGTCGGGAAGTCAGCCGCGCCCAGTCCAGCCCCGTGCCGCCCAAATAGGGCCTGTTCCCCCCCCACCCCCCCTCAACCCGGTCCAGCCTCCTCGCTCACACTCTTATTTAACGGCGGCTCTTTCCGTTCTTAGAGCCTGCTGTTTCCCTGTCCGGCGCTGCCCCGTTGCTCGCCTGGGACTTGTAGAGTCCAGTCGCCGATCTCTCTCTCTCTCAGCTTCGGAACTCCTTCGCGATGCGCACCGGGCTGCTTTTCTCCTTGGCGCTGTCTCTGTGGCTCACCAATGCCTGGGCGGCCAGCCGAGCTCCTTACCAACAGATCTTGCAGCACAGCCGAATCCGGGGCAGGCATCAAGGGTAAGGCTACCGAGTAGGGAGACAGCGAAGGGACCGGGAGTGCTCTGGCCGTGGGGCGAGCCATTCGGTCCAACTCAAGCCTCTTGCTTTCTTTGGGGGTGGGGTGGGTGGGGAGGTGGACTTGGAAAGAGGCTCAGGACGGTTCTCTTGGAATGGATGGGACGGACGGGGGGCTCAGAAGCCAGTTTCGGGGGGGGGGGGGGGGAGAGAGGGAGAGAGAAAGAGAGAGAGAGAGAGAGAGAGAGAGAGAGAGAGAGAGAGAGAGAGGGAGGGAGGGAGAGAGAGAATTTTTCTAGGTTTAGTTGCCATTGATTTCCTACAGGAAAGAGGAAGCTTTTTAGGGAACCGGGCAGCCCCGATCGCCTTGTTCCTCCAATTGAAGCAGCCAAATCCTTCAGTAGTTCAAAAATGCTCGATTTCTCTCCACACACTTTTTTTTTTTTTTTTTTGGCCAATGAGGGAAAAGCTAGCAAACGGGCTTGATTGTTTGGAGAAGTCAAAGGTCACGGAGGAAACAAAGACTTTTTCTTTGTCAATTACTGTCCCTTCCCCAACAGAGGTGCCCAAAAATCACTCAAATGATGATATCCTTTATTGAACCAACCTGGTAATGTGGATAGAAGGAGGGGGGGGGAATTCGTGTCAAAGAGCTGATCCTGCTCAGAATGAAAGTCCAGTGTGGCTTTGAAAGTTTGCTGATTTTGAGACATAGTGCTTAACAGTAGGAAAGTAAATGCTGTCCCATGGACGGTTCACTGTGATCTTTTTTTTTAAAGGTATTCTTATGTTCTAAGTAACACAACCAGTCAGACTTGGAAGAAGATTTGTCTTGCACCAAAAGTTGCTTCTAGCACAATGATTCCAGGGCTTTTCCTATTCCTGTCACTTTTAAAAACTTTTCTCAGAATACAGCACTGGTTTTGTTTTCCCTAGATGTGATGAATAGATCTTTGTTCAAATCTATGCACTTTGAATCACAAAAGCCTATCTCAGGGACAGACATCCTGGTCAACTTGAAGTACATCAAATATTTTTTTGAAGACTATGGGTTAGAATAGAATAGAATAGAATAGAATAGAATAGAATAGAATAGAATAGAATAGAATAGAATAGAATAGAATAGAATAGAATAGAATAGAATAGAATAGAATAGAATAGAACAGAACAGAACAGAACAGAACAGAACAGAACAGAACAGAATTTTTTATTGGGCAAATGTGATTGGGCACACAAGGAATTTGTCTTGGTGCTCTCAGTGTACATAAAAGAAAAGAATCATAAGGTACAACACTTAATGATAGTCATAGGGTACAAATAAGCAATCAGGAAACAATATCAATATAAATCATAGGGATACAAGCAACAAAGTTGCAGTCATACAGTCATAAGTGGGAGGAGACGGGTGATAGGAGCGATGAGAAGATTAATAGTAATGTAAACTTAGTAACT
Organism: Ptyas mucosa; assembly: GCA_012654045.1. Classification (NCBI taxonomy): domain Eukaryota; kingdom Metazoa; phylum Chordata; class Lepidosauria; order Squamata; family Colubridae; genus Ptyas; species Ptyas mucosa. The sequence continues at coordinate 23,010,147 of WNWU01000012.1, forward strand.
AGTTAGCAGCAAAGGCTCATGAAACTTGTAATTCAAAAACATGTAGAAGGTCGTCTATCTTTGATTTATATGAAAACGCAGTTCTTTGTGTAAACTATGTCAAATGGTTTGGTCCTGACGAAAGGAACTCTTCAGTCATCTCCTAATGTATGTACATGGATAAGTAAGAATAAAGATGATGTTTTCTACATTCCTTTTCCTTTTCTTCCCAATGTAAAGATTCAAAATGTTAGTAAGAGAAAATCACTGCCAGATCCCTAACATGGATCCCCCGGGGTGATGTTCTAGTGTCAAAACGGGCTTGAATTTCAACAGTTTGCCCAAGGCTCTTTTCTTTTTGTTGCATGGTTCGATAATAGATGTAGGGATGAGAAAAGATTCACCAACTGAATTTGTCTAACAGATCGACTGTCCTGCCAGAAAAAAACGGTAGCAGGATGGCAACATCCTGATTATTCATTTGCAGTAACGGAAAGCACTTCTATTTGTTTAAGTCTTTCTGCTATAACTTCATGCAACCCTCTACATACTGATCCCACTAAGAACAGTGACGGGGTGTGTGTGTAAAATGTGTGCATTTGCAGTCTGTTTTCCAATTGCTAACGTGCTTTTGGAAGCTCTCATCTCTGTACCATAAATAGAGAATTGCCTGATCTCCTGGAGAACTATTTGATTGCAATTCATATAACTGGATGTCTTTGACTGCAGATGCTAGTAACTGTAAATCTATCATGCCTGCAGAGTTCCTATCTGGAAGACCCAGAGGGAGAATTACCAGTATGTCCCTTCCGTGTTCAATGATGCCATGGGACATGGACAGATCTTGGGAAATGGAACCAAATAACTACTATCTTGGCTTCTGCTCCAGAGACAAGGCTGCCAATATTTGTAGTGTAGCTTCTGGAACTGAGAGATGGGTATTTCCTGTTGGTGTTACACTAGCATACTTGCCATTTCTTCCCAAATGCTACAATTTCTCCCCCCCCCTTCTTCCTTGAATGCTTTACCACCATTGTTCCTTCCTCCCCAGTCAGACTAATGGTCTATTTTGCTTTGCTGTGCTTTGACAATACCTCTCTCCTCCCCCTCCTCCCCCCCCCCCAGTTGGGATTCCTTCCCATTTGATTTATCATTGCAAAAATCACACACTGGAAAATAATTGGATAAAGGCGCAGTTTTCTAACTGGCTACCAATATTTGTGCCCTCCCATTGACTATCCATAGGAAGCACTAGCTCAGTGAATAGGAGGAGGAGGATGGATAGCAGCACAAAGTGTTAGGACAGTGATGGCTAACCTTTTCTGGACCAAGTGCTCAAAGCGTGTGTGCGAACCCCCAAAATGCGATGTGCATGCAGCCCCTGCACAAGCGCCCCGCTCCCCGTGCATGCGTGCCCCACTCCCCACTTGCGCCCCACCTCCATGCATGCGTGGCAGAGACCCAAAAACCAGGTGGCCAGTGAGAGATGCGCACACATGCACAGCGGAGCTGAGCTGGTCCGACGGCTCGTGTGCCCACAGAGAAGGCACTATGTGCCACCTCTGGCATGCGTGCCATAGGTTCGCCATTACTGTGTTAGGACATCTGCACAAAGGTGTGAAAGGATTTCCTGGAGGTGACTCATGGCTGGATGGAAGCATTCTGTAGCTGGAGCTCATCTTCCAACACTATAGGATGGAAAGTCTTTGTTTATACTTTCCTGATGGATTACCGAATTTAATGCCAATTTCAGAGGTGACTTGGCTCAATGTTTTTCCATTATCCACATAGTATATTAATAACTGATTCTTTTTTAATTCCACAAATCCTGTGAGAGGGTTAATGTTTAAAACAAAGCCTTGAGAAAGCTTTAAGAGAATCTGTATTGCCGAGTGAGGTCCTTGTTCAATAAAAGGTGTCTTTTGTCCCATAATAAAAAGAAAGCAGGTTTTCCTATCCTCTTCTTCCTTTTAAAGTACCGTGTCTGTTCGAAAAGGCAGAAACAAGAAGGAGCAGTCTCAGAAGAGTCTTGGCCTTGGCCTTTTGGAGAGGACATAGGAATCCTTAAATCAAAAGCCAAACATGTTTGTGGTTCAAATGTGCTTGATTGCCTCCCTTATCTTTCTTTGAGCAATGGGAAAAACATTGGAGATAAGATGACAGTGATTCCCACAAGGTTGCCTTATGAGACAAATGTTTGGCTCATGGTACAAAGAATGCAATTGGCAGATGACAGCTTTTTCACAAAACTAACTCTTTCCTTTACCCAATACTGCTCCTGTACAACATGTATGTACAGTATGTATGTATGAATATACAGTAAATATGTATGTATGTATGATGTATGTATTTATATCCTGCCACAATGCCAAAGAACTCTTCATGATTCACAGATATACCTTACAATTAAACTAGGCATGGTCAGATTAAATTTTAAAGCATAATGTGTGTATATGTAAAACATGAACACTTCAACAATTAGCAAGCTAGAAACCTCAACCAAATTCCTTTCAGAAGACTCCATTTTAATCTACTTTTAGAAGGTAGTTAAATTGAGATAATAATATGATTTCCACTGGGGGAGGGAGGTATTCAAAGAACTTTGAACCCCCTTCGCCTCTCCTGATGCTTGGATGCCCACATTTTATCAGCAAAATGTGAAACTCCGCCCTGAGTCTCCAGAGAAAGGCGGCATATAAATTGAATAAATAAATAAATAAATAAATAAACTCACTGATCAAGCACTCAGGCAGAACTCTTGATGCTGGTTCTCCCTTAGTGGGAAGTTAAACAACCTAAAAACAGCAATTAGGCACAAACTGCTCAAACAATAAGGAAGAAGTTAAAGAATTTTGCCTCTCTTATTGCCATGGATTAGGCCCAAATGTAGACATTTGCCCATGCTTGGGCCTATTCTCTTTCTGTCTTCTACTATCAATGTGCTAGGGAAGGGGTGTCAAACTCGTGATGACACGTTGTCACATGATGTATCACAACTCTCCCCCTTAGCTAAAATGTGGGTGGGGGGGGCTGCGGGCCATGAATTTGACCCCTGCTCTAGGGTTTCCCAATCTTGACAACTTTAAGATGTGTAGACTTCAGTTACCAGAATTTCCCAGCCAGATGATGCTATTTCATCTCCTAGAGGCCCAAGAAGCTACTTGGGATTAGTCAAAGAGCACACGTGTGGATTATTTTTTATCAATGGTCCAAGTTACCATTGTCAGCAGTGAACCAGGCCCACAGCAGATTTGCCCAACAGATGGTTGGAGAAGTGTCTTACAGATCCACAATTCAAATTGCACCATTCAAATAGGTCCAACACTGCATAGGTCATAGATGTTGTCAATTCAACTAGCAAATGATATGAATATGGCAATGAGGTGATGGTAATACTCCTGCTATTCAGATCATATAACAAATCTTCAATAGCAAAGAGAAGGTCTAACTTATGTCTGTCCATAATAATGAGACAATGTCATCATCTTCTTGCCCTTATTGGTTTAGTCATCCAGAGAAGGACCCTGGTGTGTGACATAGGTATACCAGCAGGAGCTCTAGCTTGCCTCTTTAGCCCTGCTTAAAACATAAACAGTCAAACCGTGTCACTTCAGAAGCAGTTGCTCTGGCCACAGATAAGGTCTCAAATCATTACCATGCCTTCTTTTTGAACCTGACCCCAAAGCTTGCACATGGCTGGTCAGATGGTATATTTTATTGCAGATAAACTCAAGAAGTTTAACTCACAGGTACTTTCTCAAGAGGCAACTGGACTTTCTTTGTTTTTCTTTGAAGGTGTTTTGCTTCTCATCCAAGAAGCTTCAAGTAAAAACAAAAAAAGTCCAGTTGCCTCTTGAAAAAGCACCTTTGGGACAACCATGACCTGGATGACTGAGAATCTCCATAGACATCAAGAAGTTTAAAATAGTTAGTTAAATTGGGAAGTTTTCAAATCGGAGACCTTAGATTGTCCAGATAAAATTCCTGTGTGGCCTGAAAGTATGTTGACTTTGAGATATGACGTGTACTGCAGGAACATAAATGCTGGCACTATGGTTGAGACTGCTGATGGCTAACTTCTACATTCTGGTCCGATCATGGAATGTAGTGAATTTCTGCACTTAATCTCTGGTAATAATTAGGAGTTCTTGTACTTTGTATGCTTCCCCCTTACATTTTCCAGTCCATTTCCTGTCTATAGATTCAAAATCCCCATATTCATTTATGTTATGGTGATAATCACCTTTGAATCCATGAGATGGAAAATACTTTAAAATAGAAAACTCACAGTCTGCAAGACATCAGTTAGCATTTCATAAGGGGTAAACACTCTTGCCTTACTTTCCAGATATTTGGATTATGGCTAAAGAAATTCATTATATACAGGTTTATCTGCCTATCTTCCTCCCTTACCAGCATTCACCCACCTTTTTTTCCCAAGAAGAATGCAGAGGTGGGTTTCAGCAGGTTCTGTCCAGTTCTGGAGAATTGGTACCGGAAATTTTGAGTAGTTCGGAGAACTGGTAAATACCACCTCTGACTGGCCCTGGCCTGCTCCCATCTATTCTCTGCCTCCCAAGTCCCAGCTGATCGGGAGGAAATGGGGATTTTGGAGTATCCTTCCCCTGCAATGCCCACAAAGCCACGCCTACCAAACCATGCCACACCCACCAAGCCACACCCACAGAACTGAAAGAAACCCACCACTGGAAGAATGGCTTTAAGTAGTTCCTAATCATTAGGCATCACTAACCTAATTCCTTCATTTCTAGACTTACAATATTGCAGAGACAAAAAGTATTTGCTAAGGTGGACCATTGTCACAAATATTTCCAGATTTACTCCAAGGGTTTTGCCTCTATAATAATAAAAATTGGAGCAGAACTTCAGTGTCTATTTGATAGTAGCCTCTAGGTCCGTGATGGCGAACCTATGGCACGGGTGCCACAGGTGGCACGTGGAGCCATATTGGTGGGCACGCGAGTTCAGCTCTGGCATGCATGTGTGCACCAGCCAGCTGATTTCCAGGTGTTCGGGGCCCACCAGAAGTCAGGAAACACACTGTTTCCAGCCTTCGGAGGGCCTCTGGGAGTGGGGAAGGCCGTTTTTGCCCTCCCCAGGCTCCTAGAAAGGCTCTGGGGTATCAGGTTCCGATGTTATCTCAAATAAAAAGACATGGAGCCTGGGGAGAGCGAAAAATGGGCCTGCCGGGCCCACCGTGCTATCACGTGCCAAAAGTAGGGGGAGCATGGGGGGGAGCACATAGAATTATGGATATGGGCACGGGTGCATGTGACCCCACCACACTCCCCCCGCTTTTGGCACGCGATGGCAAAAAGGTTAGCCATCACTGCTCTAGGTTAAACTAGAGAATGTGTTCTTTAACTTGCCAGTGTTCAACTATTTGGGCTACTATATTTTCTTTCTAGGAAGTCAGATGGATCCAGCTAATCCATTTTGTCAGTTGTATATTTCTGCACTATCAGAATTGTACAGCATTTCTTGGATTTTTCCAATTATTATTATCCAAATTTGCAAGTCTGGCCAAACCACTGACTTGGCTTTCCCAGAAGGGTGTTCCCTTTCAGTGGGATTTCGGAGCTCAGTAACCTTTCTTCAACTTAAACAGGCACTTGCTTGTCAAACCAGATATTTAACACAAACATCGTGTATGTATACATTTGTATGTGTACACATAATCCCCACTGTCATCTTTATCATTAATTTTTGCCAAGTTTCCTATTTTAGAATGAATTGCTTCCTTTTCTCTGGATAATTGACCATATTATTATTATTAAATGGATAATTGACCATATTATTATTAAATTATTCTCAGTCACTCAAGATATACCATATAGGTGGAAAGTAGAACTTAATAGTTAGGAATATACCATCCAATTGAGTTTGTCTTCGGATAACTACATCAACAGTTTTGACAGGCCTTTCAAAAAGCTCATGGCTCTTCCAAAGATAATTCAGAGATCTTTTTTAATTCATCCACCTTCTCTATTTCTCTTTCCCTTCTACTCCTTTTAACTTTGATAACCATAGTGATTATTTGTCCGTTCATAGGCTTGTATCATCTGCCCAAATTATGTGAGTGTCTGCTTATTGCTGAGAGGTACTGTTCTGAGACAGAGCTTGAAGACTTGGAGTTTATTGATTTTATACATTAAAGTCAAAGATATAAAGCTTTTATTTGATGCCAGAGAGAAAATGAAATCAAACAAACCAAAGGTCAGATGCCATAAATCTATACATGTGTAGCTGTGTTACTTGGCTTGTAATCAGGCCTGACACAAGATATGTTTGTTTCCTGTGTCAAAGCAGTAAGTGAAATCCAGATCTCTTAGTCAGTTAAATTATTTTGGCATCTAAGGGACAAAGTCTCAAAGCAACTGGTCACCCATCACAATGTAACAATATTGTACAACCAATAATTCTAGGTTGCTCTTCCTTGCCACCCAGAACCAGCTGTTTGAAGCAGCCATTCTATCTAATTTTATCAACTGGCCTACCCTACATAGGAAAGAATCTCTGGTTTCATTCCCCACTCCCTCTGAAATGTGTGTTCTTGTGAATCAAATGGAACAGATAGCATTGAAGTTCAAGATGCATGTTGAACTCAAAGATGAAACAAATCAAGTTGATATATGCCAAAGATAAAAGGCATTTAGAGGGCTTGGAATGTAATTCAAGCAAATTATGTTAATCCTTTCAATGGCCTGTTTATCTAAGCATTGCATTGAGATTTTTATCTAGTGAACTGTAGACAGAGTTGCTGGATCATAATTCCCACTCTTCCAAACAATGGAAGTGTTGAGATGATGTGAGTTATACTCCAACCTCCCAGAGTGTATTAGATTGTGGAAGGCTGTCCAACTATTTTATTGGTCTACTGTTGTGATATTATCTCCTTGCAAATGGAAACTAAGTCCCGCCCCCCCTCCCCTTATTTAGCTTATAAAAACCATTCTAACCCAATGGTGGCTCATGTCGATCTCTGTAGCATTTCCAGTTAAATATAGGACCAGATTCATAAGAAATGAATATGCTAATTCCTATGCTGTTTAACTAACTTAGATTGGCTGGTACAAGATGTGGAATGTGCACTAGTATTTTTTTAAAAGCAAAATTGGTATAATGACAGTATTAGTAACTGGAACATCAGTTGCACAGACTAGTTCATGGGTTTGTTCCTGGGTATTGTTAATTTCTTGAAATTTTTTTAAGAAGTTGAGGGTAGCCTGTTATCTTTCCTCAACCTTATCTTTTGATGGAAGGCATCTTGGGAAAAATGATTGCCCAAGGCTAATGAAAGAGCTTGGCTGCTAAGTGATCATTTAATTGGAGACTCCCAAATCCAAATCCAGCTGTAAGGAGTATCCATACCATCATTTGATCTTCATTGGGAAATCACATAAAATACTGTACATTTCCAGCAGCATTTGATTTACATTCCCATTTCACAGTCAACCAGGTTTTTAGACTGGAATTGATATTTTTGTTCCCCTATCAAGTGCTTCCCAAGGACCTAGGATAGGCAGATATTGTTGTTTAACTATCTCAGGCTATAAGCTGTTCCAAGCAAAGCTGCCTTTTGCAATTGACTGATGCTGATTTTGTCAATGCCGATAGTGTTCAGATGGAATTACACTCAAGGCACTTATTAATATTGATAATATCTTTGCTTTCTTTTGCCAGAAGCATTCTGCTTCTTTTTGCAGATCTTTATATTTTGTGATTTGCTTATTCTTATTATTAAATATTGAGTTAGTTGAGTTTCTCATGAGTTCATTTTTGCTGTTTAATAGTAGAACTAGATAAAAAGATAATGTTGGAGCTGAAAGATAATTGATAGGTTCCTATTCCTATTCTATTCTTTTCTATAGTTCTCTCCTGTCTACCTGTCCTATTATTTAGTGTAAGCTGAAACAGACTGTGAGAAATATATTATTGCTTTTCTTTCAAAAGTAGAGGTTGTTGGCCACAACTCATTACCATCTCAACATTTCCTTTATTTCTTCTTCTATACTACTTAATATATTGTTTTCTCTTGGTGCTACCACAATGGGAGCTAACTATGAATTCAGCTTTATATACTTTTATATTTATACACAAAACATTTCAAGGAATATTGGCAGAGTAGCATATCAGTATACATTGCGCTGTTACAGCAGGTTAACATGTGTGCAAAAGTATGGGTGAAGACTTTGACATTGTATTAGGTCTCCCAGGAGAATCCTGTCTGTTAGGAAATGTCAACTGGTAAGGTCAAAGAAGAAAGCATTTTCTATTGTGACATCCGCCCTTTGCGACAACATTTTCCTAAAGATCAGATTGGCTCCAAACCTAAAACCTTTTGCAAGGCTTTAGAGACATGACATTGCCACCCAGAATTGGGGACCAGATGCACAATAAAGTCTGCATAGTTGTTGTGTGGAGTATTGATAGTTTTAAATGTCTTGCATGCAGATTACATTATACGATTTGTTACATGGTTTTATATATTTGTATTGCTTTTAACTGCTGTAACTTGTCCAGAGTCACAAATCTGAGATAAGAGGTTAGATACCATAAATCAAACAACCACCCTTATCATCAAACCATGAAGCCTTATCATCAAGACATGACTTGAAATAGCTTTCCCAACCATGCACACATGAGACATCTTGAATCATGGTTGTAAGAGTGTTCAGGCAGTATAACCAATGATATTTGGTGGTACGCTGGCTAGCTGCCTTGATAGAAAATATACTGTTCTAATTTAAGCATTTAAAATTATTGTTATGATTGTCAGAGCGGAAAAAGTATTTTATTATTATTATTAATTCAGAGGAAGACAAGCCCTGATCTTGCTTTAATGTCAAGTCCCGGCTGAGTTTACAATAGTTCTTTTATATTCTACCTCCTGGAAGTTCAACAATGACAACAATAATACATTTCTTAATCTTTGCAGTGTTTATTTCTGATGTATATTCAAGACATGTTTGAATGCCAAGCTGTGAATGGAGAAATGCAAAATAATATTTCTCCTTTGATTTGTAGTCCCAATGTATGTGCTGTGCTGAAACTCATTGGAACCAACAAGAAATACATGCCAAGTTGCAAACTGTGGTACCAGAAGAAAATATGTGGAAAATCAACGTAAGTAAGGTTTAAGAAAAAGTTTTTCTTTTTGTGCTCAACAGGCATGCAAATGAATAATGAAGTAAGGTTTTCTTCCCAACTTCTTCAGCCCCATGAGGGATATCTGCAAATCAATCTGAGTCTGCCCTGGCAAATCCAACAAGCATAGCTTAAAGCTTCCTGGGGGAAAAAATGGCCTTGATGCATACTCTTGGAAGGAAGAAGCAATCTGCACTCAGTTAGGAATTTATACAGGCTGGCTGACTGCCAGTCTTCTGCTAAAGTCTTCTAGTCTTCTGAGAAAGGTGTATCCTCCCCAAGGTCAGATAAATTTGGAATTTGAGGGATGAGATAAATATAAGTATCATGAAAGATCCAGAGAGCTAACTTGGCCTGAATAATTTATAGGTTGATCATCTGTGATGATAAATATGTTTCTACGTAAGATGAAATCAACAGAAGTTAGAAAAGGGAAAATATGTCTTAAGGGAACCGGTGTCTTAGAGCAAAAGCATATATGTGTTTTTACATCAATGGTTGCAAGTAAGTAGGGCTAGCAAAGTGGTGTGTCCAGGATAAAATTTTTCATATATATATATATATATATATATATATATATATATATATATATGAAAAATTAATTGCAGTTCAATAAACTCAGTTTAGTGATACCAATTCTGCACTGATTTAATAATCTCTATTAATCACATGAACATTTACAGTTTGCTGCTGGCAGTGTTTGGAGAGTTGTATAGACTATATTGACAACTCTGAAAGGTTTGAAGCTTTTGATTATGCCCTTCTGCATTTGAGATGGACTTTTATAATGAAGCCTCAGCATCATGGCATTATGGGGGTTTTGAATCCCAAACTGGAGTACTTTTCTCTGGAAAGAAATAGCGACCCTATTCCTATTTTTTTCTTCGTTTTCTAGATCAGAAGAGCTACAAGAGGAGGTTGATTGGGAACATACGCTATCAAAGAATGTTTTAAAAATTGACAGTCTTATGATTTCCAATGTTCAGTGTAGAGACTAAGGGACATAATCTTAATGTATAATAGATAAATGAGATCCATTACCAAAGCAACAAGGGAGAAAAACCTGAATTCAAAACAAGCAGAAAGTACACAGAAATGTCTCAGATAGACATCTCCCTAATTCATATGGGTATTAGATGAGAAGGAGGTAGAAGCACAATCAAACTTGCCAGATTCTGTTATTATAACTACTCTCAATAAAAGAAGCATTAGCCTTCCTAGCCATGGTCTGGTCTTCGTGGTGAGGCTGCCACTCAGAAATGGTTTGCCAAAAATGTAAAGTGAGGCTTGACAAAATGTCCAGATGTAGCTTGGAAAGGACTGTTATTCGGTGGATCATAATTGATTAAACAATGACCCAACAAGTGCTTTTTTATGGCTTTGTGCCAACCTGAAAGGAGATTTTGAAAAGATGTCCCGTGGACTTAAGTTAGGTCCTGCCTTTCCATTATTTGAGAACAGAATTTGAAAGCAAGAGAGGTGGTTGGCTTATCAAATTGGTAGCTGACAGAAAGTTGGCAATGGTTATCAGTACTAGGCAATACATAATCAAAATTCAAATGATCTTGACAGGTCTAAACTAACAAGATGAAATTCAACAGAAATAAATTTTAAGTCCAACATTCAGCAACAAAAGGATAAAAAGCAGGTGGGATGGGTGAGAGCAAACTTGGCAAAAGTATATGTGAAAAGGATTTGAGTGCCTTGTTGTACCTTGAATGTGAGCCAGCATGGTAAAAGAAAAAAAAACAAAACAAATGCAATCATAGACTATAGGAACAGAGTAAGACTGGTGAGATCATGAGAAATAGATTCTCAGCTTTTATGTTACATAGTTAAACCTTACCTTGAGTACTTAACTGATCATAGATGTTACGTTTGAAAAAGTACAATGAAAAATTAGTAATGTTCAGGGAAATTGTTGTAAAGAGTGACTGAAGGAACCTGGGTATCTTTGGCCTGAAGAAAATATTAATAAGGGGTGGCTTGCATATTTTATGCAAAAGATGGAACTTGTTGCTCTGGATGGCAGAGATTTATGTAATTCTAGTGTCAATCTCTTTGCATTCACTCCTTATCCCACCCCTCTTTCCATTTTCTTGCTTCACAATTTGATGGGTTTTTTCCCTATGAAACACCAGCAATGATATGAATGACATGAATATAAAGACATCCCAAACAACTGAGACATTCACAGAATGTTTTATTCTAAGAATTTTTTTTTTGTTACATCTATTTTATAAAAAGTAGATGTTCAGGAATGTTGTATTTAAATACCATGTTGAAAAAATGAAATAACTCTTGTAATTGACAATGTTACTGGAACATGACCAAATTCAGCAGCATCATCTCTTTTCCTATTATTAACCAATTCAACATGATCCCCAGCCAATGTAAAAAGATATTCAAAAATCTATATATCTGGAAAATCCTTACTTGGGCCATAACAGTTAATAATAACAGTACATTTATTAAAACACTTAATCACCAATATATTTAAAAAAAACATTTCTGGACCCCTTATTTCTTGTTCCACCACCAATTTTATGCAGTTGTTAATCAAAATTGCTACCCTCTAGCAGATTTTTAGTTTCCATTTATATATACTGATCTCCTAGACAAGAAATCTTTCTCTTACAGAACAAAAATGTGAGGATTTTTTTTTAAAAAATAACTTGTTATGAGTTTTAGTTAAGTATTAAGAATTGGTATATGGGATATATAGCCATAACAATAGCACTTAGACTTATATACACAGTGTTTTACAGCCCTCTCTAAGCAGTTTACAGAGTGACCATATTGCCTCCAGCAATCTGGACCCTCATTTTACCAACTTCAGAAGGATGGAAGGCTGAGTCAACCTTAAGCCAGTCAGGATTGAAAGCCTGACAAAGTGAGCAGAATTAGCCTGCAACACTGCATTCTAACCACTGTGCCACCATGGCTCATTATATATGGTTTATGAATGGTAAAAACTTTTTAACTGAAGTTGAAGATGACTGTAAATCAGTGTTTCTCAACCTTGGCAGCCTGAAGATGTGTGGACTTCAACTCCCAGGATTCCCCAGGCAGCATGTTGGGTAAATCCACCCATCTTCAAATTGTGAAGGTTGAGAAACACTGCTGTAAACCATTGGGAGACTTCAGTGGCAGTAATATACTAAGTTTGGACATACAGATAGAGACGACAGACAGCTAAAAGCTTTGGGCACTGAAATGGGAGATACTTAAATAGAGCCAATTATTCAGGAGAATGATGGGTTCATCTTTTATTTTAAGATGGACATGGACTACCATCTATTAGGGATGCTTTATTTTGTAGTCTTTCATGTTGTTGGCTGAAACAGCTCCTTCCATAGAAGCTATAATGCTATGTGCAATTGCTCCTATCCTGAGGTCTTTCTGTCCTATGCATGTACTACTGTATCAAGATCAAATAAATCTTTCAACATTCATGAACAATGGACAGTAAATAAAGTCCTGAGAAATTAGTAAAAATATTCATGCCAAGTTATCAAAGGACAAAATACTTGTAAGATCCACAGCTTTCAATCCTATCAAAAGCAAGTCCAAACATGACTGCTTATGACACTTGTAATAGGCTAGCAGACTCAGATTAAAGCAAGTTTTTCAAGATAGATTTTCATATTCTACATTCATGATATCTATAATTAAAATATGTATGTTGAAAAGAATACATACATGATAAAACATGTAAACAATATATAGAAGATTGTTATTCTATTTTAAGCACAGATGTAGGTTTTTCTTACTTCCTTGTGCTCATCTTTACTAGAAAACCACATTTGTGTGAGGAGTACAAACCACTCTCTGATTTCAACAACAAAAAGACATTGTACGAAAGTCTCTGAAGGTCCTTGATATCTCCCAAAAAGGAGATATAACTCACCATCTGGAAGGAATAGGTAGAAATAAAGTCAATAGAAAAAGCAAAGGAAGCCTTTCTAACTCATTCCTATATTATGTCATAAACCATTTTTCAGACTACTATGACAATAGTTACTATAATTCCTTTTTAAAATTGGTCGCAAATTTAGCAAGGATTTTTGGAAGTGGTTTGCCATTGCTTCTTTCCTGGGGCTGAGGGAGAATGACTGGCCCAAGATCACCCAGCTGGTTTTGTGCCAAAGGCAATGCTAGAACTCACTGTCTTCTGGGATTTCTAGCCGATGCCTTAACCATTACAACAAACTGACTCTCCTCACGATCCCTTTAAAAGTATGCTAATTATTCCTTATCTTTTAAACCTTTCCATTGGCATCCTTCAGTCTCAAGAGACTATGGTATCGTACTCTGGAAAGTAGTCCTAAAACAGCATCTAGTGTGACTAAAAAGGCCAATTCGAGAGTGGCAATCCCTTCCACACTGAGGGCAGATACATTCTGTCCCCTGCCCAGCCCTGAGATTTCACTGGTTCCGGGACTGCCTTTTTGCCTCAGCCTGCCGAACAAGTGTCTCTCCGAATTGGAGAAGGTTATGCATGGCCATTTGAACCTACTATTGCCCAAAAAAGATTCTTTCCTGATTGTAAAAAAAATCTGATTGTGAATTTCCAGTCTCAAAATATTAGAATGATTTCTCTCTTCCTGAATTTTACAGAGGTAATTTGTTCCATCTCTATGACTTTTTCAGCTACAATGGAACACAATGGTATAAATAAGTAAAGTATTATATTAACAATTATTAATAGCAATTGCCGTTAGCAAAAGTGTACCAAGGGACTTAATGGGAAAGGATGTGAATATTATGCTGTTAGAATTGTTCTGATTTTCTTCTTAGTGTTTTTAGGGTGTCAGATGGAGAGATATTTTTAATCCTACATTTGCCCTGTCAAGCTTCTGGCATCAGGTTTCTAGAAATTTCAAAGCTTCTGACATTTGATTTATTGATATCTAAATCCTTACTAAATTCCACTTCTTTGCTGTATTTGCAGTGACTGGGAATTCTCTTAGCTTGATTCAAATAAAATTTAACTCACTTGGCTCTTGAAAAGGCATAAATCATGTATTGGTCCCTCAGGAAGGATTGAAAATCCAAAGTCACTCTTTGAAAAAAGTAGAGCACTTTGGATTTAAAAATTAGGGTCCAGTTAATGCTGCTTGCTTGCTTGCTTTGTTTTTAGCAAACTAATTCTTCAAAACAAAAAGGAAAAAACCTTATCCCAAATATTAGAATGTAATTAATTATTTGGTAGGTGATGTATTTGTTTTTACCTAAAAATTGCAATCCTTGTTTCTGAAATATCTTTCACTAGTCTTTCACTAGCTTCATTTTGCTATAATACAGAAAGCTGATTTCAGTATCCAGAGATTAATATATGTGATCTTCTGTTTAAGTCCCCATTGAGTCAAGTGCTGCTTCATTGGCCCAAATACAACTGATATAATTAGAAATGTTTGCCACAATGAAGCTACCTTCCCAGTTTTGTATGTGGGAAAAACCAAATCTGATTATAAAATGTTAACATAGAAGCAGTTTTAACCAGTGGTGGGATTCAAGTAATTTAACAACCGGTTCTCTGCCCTAATGATTTCTTCCAACAACCAGTTTGGCAAACTGCTCAGAAAGCTAACAACTGGTTCTCCCGAAGTGGTGCGAACTGGCTGAATCCCACCACTGGTTTTAACTCTCTGCAAAGGAGAATTTATATTTATGGTGAAGATTAAAGCATAGGCCATGTAATAAGTTACATATAAGGAAAGGGGGTTCAAATCTCTTCTGCCACAAAGCACTTTAATTGCCATTAGTTAAACTACCTTGAAGAACTGCCACAATAATAAAATAAGGGATATTATTTTCAAAATGTTCTTGGACTGTGATAGAAAAGGAAGCTAAATGTACAAGTGGCCTTTAGGCCATTTCCCAAAATATTGTGTTTCCAAGGCAAAGATAGAACTATAATGTTCATTCATAACATCAAAGGAAGATGAGCTGATTTTGTTCTTCTTCCAAACCTCTAATTTGCTGGAGGATAATGTCATTGCATTTCTCCCTTCTATCACCAGATGTTGTGCTCTCTCTTTAGCCCATAGACCTGAGGAAACCTGAGGGGTAAATGTCATGATTATACTGTCTGATTATAAAACTTCCCACAAACCTATGTGTCCTCTGGTTCACTTGACAGTTCAGAGTTATCTCTGGTGTGTTTTGATTTTGTAAGGTGAGCAATCATTTTGCTATTCGAAGGTTTTCTCAGAGTTCTTTGATGCTCAGCCATCATTTGTCTTTCACTGATAAAGGTCTACTAGTTGCTGTACTCTTGTGCTCGTATAAATGCCATCAGTAATGGAAAATAATTGAGCTTTCCTTTGTTCCACATTCCTTCTTTCTTGCCTGAACAACTCTTTCCTTGCGCTGGTTGTTATTATGCCTAAAGAGTTATGCTAAATCAGTTTGAAAAGGAATCCTTGAGTTTTATGAATTCAATGGATTAGACTGATATGGGGTGGGGGTGGGGGGACATAGCAATTATTTTTACTCAGGGGCTGTTTTTGGTTTTTTTGGTTGTTTGGTTTTTTTTAAACCAGTTTCCAAAGCCTATGGGGGGTGGAGCAGGGCAGCATCAGAATCTGATGTGAAAATATACATAAAAAGTGAGGATTAGCATAGCTCTGTTACTTTCAAAAAGAACAGGGGATTCCTGGGATATTCCCAGTTTTAGAATGTATGTTTTATTTGGAATTAGACTGCATGGAAAAGTAGGTTTGTATAACTGTCAGTATATGTTTGGATAAGATATTGGTTTAAGAGCAAAGGCAACTAAAGTGATATCACAATATTTTATTAACTGCACAGTGAAAGAACTCTGTTTAGTTAATTAGGTAGTTTTTTCAAAGCTAGATGTTGAAGCAAAGAAGGAATTATTTTCCCTGATAGCATCCTTACATTCTTTTAGATTTTACTCATGGCTGTAACAGAATGATTTAGTTTCCCAGGAATGACATAAGTCTGTAAGAATTCCATCCATAATGAATGCAAACAAGAATACCTTTAGTCCTAGGTCACTATCGTGTTTCCCTGAAAATAAGACCCTATCTTATATTTTTTTTGAACCCTGAAATAAGCACTTGGTCTTATTGCCATGCACTCAAAAGCCGGATTGGGCTTATTATTAGGGGATATCTTATTTTGGGGAAAACATGATATAAAAGAGACTTCAAAAATTAATGAGTTTGGGGAGCAAAGTAGCAGGTAAACAATTAAGAAACTTCTAGAGGTTTTGAATGTCAAGTTGTGTCAGCTTCAGCCAGCATGCCTTTATACAGTCACATGGGATGTCTGTAGACTTAGAAGACTTAACCCCTTCTAGTGCCTGGGGCATCATACGCAGGCAATATCTGACATGCCCATTAGCAAGAGATTATGGGCTTGAAGTCTAAAACAATTGCTGGACACAATATTTCATACTTCCAGTGTACAGGATAGTTGCCATGACTATCTGTATTCTGTTTCATCCAATTTCATCTAATCTCATACATTTCTCTGGTTTGTGTTTGGTAAGGGAGGGCTGGTCAATAATTTAAGCATTAGTAAGGATAATCATAGACAACACTTGAATCTGAGTTATATTACTAATGCATACAGAACATTGGAAGCCAGGAGAATCAGAATTCAGAACATCATTGCTTAGTTACAAACTGAGAAAGAAAGCAGGTATCAACCCTCCAAAGTAAACCAGAAAGGAAACATGATCATGTTTATTTTATTGTAAGACTACTTTAACAGAATCTGGCAAGTCTGAAACTGCAGATTTCCTGCTGTTTCTTATTAGTCTGATCAATTAGGGTGGGTCCTTCCTAGGTTTCTTTCTCTGACCATTAAGCAACTGTGGGCTCCTCCCTCTCTTGTCTGATTGTTCCCTCAGACACATCACTTCCTCTCTTCTTGCAAGGTCATTCCCACGTACCATTCCAACAGAAAAACCAAACAGGAAAATGGAGCAGGAAGCCAGTTGATTCTGACCCAAATATGTAGTATGTGTGCCATCACATCCTTCTTCAGTTCCTTCTTCAGGAACAAAGTATGTGAAACTCAGTTTTGATTTGACAGGAGGGATTTATCATAAAAGCTAAGCTAAGAACTTAAATTAAATTAACCATTAAATTCCTCTTCTATCTCTGGGTGACATAACTAGAACCAGGAATCCAAAAGCCTTCTTAGCTTTTAATTGCAGCTTAGCATAGAGATGGGCAGTGTCTTAATTTCTGCAGGCTACTTATTCTGCAACTGAACAATAATAGCAATAGCAATATTATTTAGACTTACATAATGCTTTACAGCCCTCTCATTTGACAGTTCCTACTGTTGAAAAAGACATGTTTTTTTTAATTTCATAGGAAACAAACTTAATAAAAATATTAACCACTAGATAATACCACTTTGAGAAGCAAATCTTTGGAATGGCTTCTGGTTACGATTCATCCAGCCAGTGATATAACTAGGATAATGGTTCAAGCAGTGGTAGAATAAATAATTAGATGTCATACGTAAATCTGCTACACTTTGAGTGTTAATCCACACATATGAGGCTCTTCAAAGTCAACATTTTCCTTTCTACTACCTCTGTTTTTCAGTGAGAGAGATATTTACCTAGGCTAAGTAGTGACTCATAAAGATGGTATAGAATAATAATGTTGAGCTACAACTGTCTATTTTGTGTATATTTGCCTCAGATTTATTTCTCCATAATATGTGAAACCCTGCTGACATCAACTTAAAGACAAGCAATTTCTTTTTAGTCATTTATTCCCTTAGGCTCTGTGCTCGTTAATTTGCAGTGGATCCACCAAATCAAGCAAACACTTCTACTGAAGAGTTCAGACTGCCCTTCTAAGTTTGTATACATTAGGTTTCTGGCCAGTTAGTAGCAGCTCATTAACACCCATTTCTCTATAAATAAGCCTTTGAGAAACAACATTCTATCTTGGGAATTCTTGATGCTGAACTGTGGCTGAATTCTCCATTAATCATTTTTTTGTGTTTAATTCTGGTTTGAACTAAAAATCTGTCTAGACTATTAAGGGTGAGTTTATTTAGTTGCCAAATTGGGCATATAAATGTGTATATCTGTACTAAAGAAAAAGTTAGTGTGAGACTGAAAAGTGTACCAGTGGGTTGTTGAGAGTTCCAAGCATAAAAGAAAGCAAATTATTTTAAGCAAAACATTTCCCATATGGAATATATATATAAAGTCTAGACAATGAGTCAGGATTTTCCTAGGTAACTTTTCCTGGAAATTGCAGAACAGAATCTGTTTCTATAAATGTATTGGTTTTTATTGCACAGTTTAAAATTTAATCATTTTAAAGATTTTTTTCATCCTGTAACACGCTAAAGATCAAATCATAAAATGCTAAATAGTTTATTTTAGTTTGCTGCCATCCATTGACTCTCCCTTTTTCATATACAGATACATTCCTATATATTTCATAACATTTTAATCAAACATGGCTTACTTGCTTCTGAGTCAATTCTATAGGTTAAATCCATAGGAAATAGATTATTCTTTTTGCAGTTTTGACACTGAGATTACATTGTCTGCTTTTCTAAATGTTGCAGATTTAGAAATTAACCAATATTGGGGAAAGATGAAGCTTTTTTTTCCTTATGAAAAAGGAAAGCATAGCTTTTATTTTGTTGTTTTTTAAAAAACAACAATAAAATGGAGTTTTTAAAAAAAATACTGACTTTTATTTCTATATATTGTCTTCTGCTAGAAGGCAGAGAAAAGATAACTCACCAGCAGCTGTTAAATATGTCAAAGGCAACTCATTAATTTGATCACTGATCAATTTTTTTAAAAAATAAACCTTAGAACATAACTAATTGGCCTGGCTGTTTATTTACAACACAGAAGTACATTCATTGGCTGATTTATTTACCTGATTGCTCATAATACAGTTGGGATAGCCATGAGTTCATATAAATTGGTACAAGAGAATGAAAAAAAAATATTTAAATCAATTCCTAGTCAAGTAGGCTGGTCAAAGAAAGCAAAAATTATCTCCCAAGGAGAGAAGTATTATTCTAGTATTGGGGCTTAATGAGAGAAAACATTAGATAGCGTGTTAAAATAATAAACATAATGGAATTATGGATATAATCCAAATAGTGATTAAATACAATGTAGGAGCCCAGCAGATACCAAAGTAGCTTAATCTGCTAAAAAATAATAGTAACTTCATTACTTTTAATGTAGATTACAGTTGATCACCCTGATATACATAGATGAATTTAAAAAAATTAAGCTTTAGAAAGATGCATAGAATGGATAAATGTTTAACAGTTAGAAAACAACATATGATATTGGCTTCAATGCATATATTTTATGCACATTTTGCTAAAGTGATAGCTCCTTAGTAGATCTTGTCCCCCAATATGGTAAGTGAATATCAGGTGCAAAAGATCAGGACTACACATGAAACTCCAATTAAATTGATTATTGCTAATCATCCCTATGCACAGAAAACTACTCATTAATGGTTAGCACTATCTTGGCATTAGATAAGGGTAAATGAAATTCAAGAGAAGTTGGACTTAATCCATTTGTGGCTACATAGAGACTCTAGGGCAGTGTTGGTGAACCTTTTCGGTACCAAGTGCTGAAACAGGAGTGAGTGTGAGTGCTCGCGTGCATGCCAAAAACCGGAAGATCAGGCTGCCGATGCGCATGTATGCACCAGCCACCTGATCTTCCAGTTTCTGGTGCCCACATGTATGCAAAGACCAGCTGGCCGGCAGGCCAGAACCCAGAAGAGCAACAGGTGATGGCTTGCATGCCCAGAGAGATGGCTCTGCATGCCACTTCTGGCACCTGTGCCATAGGTTCACCATCACGGCTCTAGGCTGATTCCTCTTTTGACTCTGCCCTCTGGTTCTGCCACTCCTTTTATAGTGAAACACACTGATTTTCCAGTTCATCTTTAGAATGCCTCCCCTGAGTAGTATATAATTTTTCAATTAGCTCCACCATGGGGATATTTCTCAACTTGCCAGTCATCTTTCCAGATGTTCTATATGACTTTTCAGGAAGGTTGATGGCCACAAATTACAGAATGATAGGTCAATGCAGACTGATCTAACTAGACTTAATTTCAGTCAACTTTCACTGTATCAATTATGCCAGATGGTAACTGACATTTTGGTTGATTTATCTTATTATGCTGTGTATATTTCTCACTACAGAGTGGTTGCTTATGAATGTTGTCCTGGATATGAAGAAGTTCCTGGAGAAAAAGGCTGCCCAGCTGGTAAATAAGATTATTAAGTGACACTTACAGGTTCCCCAATTTGAACCATATGATCAATGTATTGATGCGTATATCTTGATTTGACCAATGAGCACTAAATCAATAAGTAAAAAAGCAAGTTATAATAAGGAGAATTTTTCTAGTATCTGTTCTAAACAGAGTGATATAAAAATGGCAGCTTCTTTTTAATGTTTAGGACCAATTATTATGCTTTCTGTTTTCAAAATATAAACAATGTTAAATAGCTAGCAAGACAAGTACAGTATTGCCTATGTGCGGGATTTAATTAGTTAACACATATACAGAGCAAGCAGGTTCTCATCTGGCATCTCAGAGTAAAACCTTTCAGTCCTAATTTTATTTTATCCCTATTTTCTGCCACATATTTTGGCTTTTGTTACATAGACAAATGGGAGATTATAATGAATTTTCTTTCCTCAGCATTTCCATAAACCATGCTATTTTTGTCTGTCAATGGCTATTAATTATGATGGTTAAAGGAAACTTAAATTTCAAGAGTAATGTGTCTGAAGGGGGGAATGTAAGGAGAAATAAGCTGCCTAAGGAAATATGACAAAGAAGTACTTAGCAGGCATTTTCTAGACACAGAAGACTGAACTAAACACTTTTTGTCTGATGTCACAATGCTACCAAAGCGTATCTTCTTCAGTTACCTTTTTCTTGCATTTCCATTTTGTTGCTTTCTCCTATAAGTAGAGTAGCTTTCCTTTCCTTAAAATTTTTCAAACCTCCTTTCCTTCCTTTCCCTTCCCTAGCAAAATGTTCATAACCCAGTCTCACTTCACCTTATCTCCTTAACCTGCCTATGCAGCACCATCACATTCATGGATTCTGTACAACAAACACACACACAAGGTATATATAGTGTGTTAGGTAAAACCTACATATTCTTTAATGTATAAGATCTATCTATCTATCTATCTATCTATCTATCTATCTATCTATCTATCTCATCTATCTATGTAATATTATTTCTTAACATCAATTCTGCGTTGATGGCACAGAAGAGCAGCCTGGACTGAAAAAATGAAACCTGCAAATTGCTTTCTATAAATTACTCTTCCCCACCTCCCACCCCATGTTTTCCTCTCTGTACAATTTCAGATGTGTCTGCAATTGCAAATGATGCTTAAAGAGTAATAAATTGTAGGAAAATGATGGAATGAGAAACAGTGAATTCTCATTCTCCTTGCTGCTTCTCCACCCACAAAGTAATATTTTAACTTAATATCTGGTCCGCAAAAATCCAGATAACCACTAGACAGAAGAAGAGAGATTTCTGTATTGTCCTCTTAATGTTTATCTGGGTTTCTGCATAGCAGATACGGTATGTCTACGCAATTATATATGCATAGTATAGCATTTATTAAATTTGTACATCATGTATACAACGAAATTGGTTATACCCATTATTATTTTTATTCCCATGTGCATGCAAAATACCATTTGCCACTTTTGTTTCTCTTTTCTGTCTTCTGCAGATTTAAAATACCAATCAAGCTAATTCTAGGTCTGCGTTAAGAACAGTAATATGTGAAAAAATTGTATTGATTCAATGGGTTGGATTTAGACTTACTTATTTTTCAAGAACTAAGAACAGGATTTAAATAATTCTGTCTAATCTATCTCATTGATTTCAATTGGCCTCCTCACTAACTCTCAGCACCATGTTATGGCTTAATTATTGCTTAATTATTTTATTCTAGTTGAGAAACAACCATAACCATAACCAGAGAGCCAGTTTGATATAGTGGTTAAGGCATGAGATAGAAACTGGGAGTTTTAGTTTCACCTTAGGCATAAAGCCAGAGCTGAATGACTTTGGCCCAGTCAGTCCCTCTCAGTCTTAGGAAGGAGGCAGTGCTAAGCCACTTCTGAAATATGTCAGGAAAAGTACAAGGACTTGTCTAAGTGGTCATCAGGAGTCAATACTGATTTGATTGCACCATAGAAGAGAAAAAGAAAAAAGAGACGCAGGGAGGGAGGGAGGGAGGGAGGGCGGGCGGGAGGGAGGGAGGGAGGGAGAGAGAGAGAGAGAGAGAAGGAAAGGGAGAGGGAGGGGGAAGGGGAGGGGGAAGAGGAAGGAAAAGGGAGAGGGAGAGGGAGAGGGAGAGGGAGGGAGAATAGACTTTGTTCTGAATTGACTATGACTTTGCTAAAGAGAAATGTCTTTATTTTTAACAGCTTTGCCACTTGTCAATCTTTATGAGACACTTGGAGTTGTCGGAGCCACCACAACTCAGCTCTATTCTGCCAGCTCTAACCTGAGTGCTGAAATCACAGCGCCTGGCAGCTACACAATCTTTGCCCCCACCAATGAGGCCTGGGCGTCATTGCCTGCTGTAAGTCTAGGGCAGCTACATTTTGCTCAACAAGGGTTGAATTCCTGATGTGATAGATCTCTAAGCTTGGTTTTAACCAATCAGTATGAATACAACCAAGAATCAATAGAATGGGAAGAAGTTGGATCCAGAGTTATGCCTGTAAAATGAAACATTTGCCTTGTCTTTATCATAAATATTATTTAAATATGCTTAACATATTTTAAAAAATATGAGATTAGGTGGAATTATCTAAGATATGTACAGCAAACTATATCCACTCCAGGCTCATGAAAGCTAAAAACAAGTTAGACTGTTAGAGTGTAGAAGATGAATATCAGATTGGCAATCAAAAAGTCAGTTCCTTTTCTTTATTTTGACCCAGTTTCTTCTAAAGGGAGACAAGAACATCAGACTAATTAAAGCAGTGTTACGGTATCCCCTTTCCTACACCAGTTGCAGTGTTGCACATCTGCTTCAAAATGAAAGAGCTTGTGGCATAATGGTGCTATTCAGTGCTTTCATCAATCTAACGAAAGCAACAACATTCTGTGGATATTGTTGCACTGAGCTGAATATGTAGCTATTACTGTACCTCTTCATTAGCTTGGTTTCCAACTTGGAAAGGCAAAATGTCTTTTCTCAAGGGTAAGCCACCTCAGCATAGTGCCTCCAAATCATTTTGTTACTGGCCACGACAACTGAGGATTAGGGTAGTTGTACTTTAATGCATCGGGTTGGAAAAGGAAGCAGAAGTAAGGAAAATTTCTGTTAAGAAAAATGTTGAGATAGCAACTTCTGTTTTTCTGGCAAAGCTCTCAATTTCCACTCTAGGGAAACTAGTACAGTTCCCCTACCAGGCAGAAAGCAGATAGAAATAGTCACGTAAAATACATAGGCCCAGATCTGGGATAGGATGCTCAGAACAGCCAGTTCTTTAATATGATTTCTTGATCTTAGGAAGTGTTGGATTCGTTGGTGAGCAATGTCAATATTGAGCTGCTAAATGCTCTGCGATATCACATGGTGAATAAACGAGTCCTAACTGATGAGCTAAAACACGGACTTTCTCTCCCTTCAATGTATCAGAATATTGACATCAAGATTCATCATTACCCAAATGGAGTAAGTATCTGGTAAATTTACAAATACAGCTGGACGAAGATAAGATTATTTTGTTCCTACTTTGGATGTCTTAATAATGTAGCCAATTATTACTATAAATTAGCTTTCTATAGTATGATAGCTAAAAAATATAGACCAGATAAGAAGACTAGCTTTTTTTATTGTCTTTATCTGGAGTTTCTACAATGAAGAAACCCTTTAAAGAGATTTTCTCATATCCATTATGATAAATATATACAGCATTTAGGATGTTTTTAGGAATGCAAAGATTAAAAAAGCTGAGCACAGCTGCCTTTATTCACATCTCTCTGCAGCCATATAATATTTTCATTATAATAAATAATTTAAAAGAATACTTAATTTATATTGAAAAAGAAGGGGGAAAAACTTCTAGTGTACATTGGTGTCAGTGGTGGGCTGCTGGGGGTTCACAGGGATCTGGGAGAACCTCTAGCTAAGATTCTGTGCAGTTCGGAGAACCCTCAAATCCCACTCCTGGGTGGCCCCTCCAAGGAGTCCCACGTGACCCATTTTGGATGCAGATAAATGCACCCGGAGGCTTGGGGAGGGTAAAAAATGGGCCTACTGGAAGTTTAGGAAGGCCAGAAATGGGCCTGTTTCCAGCCTCCAGAGGGCCTCTGGAGACTGAGGAGACTGTTTTTGCCCTCCTGGAGGCTCAAGGAAAGCCTCTGGAGCCCGGGAAGGGCAAAAATACCCCCCGCGCCATGCTGCAGGAGGCCAACTAGGCCATGCCCACCATGGCCACGCCCACCCAGAAACCGGGTAGAGAACCCCTTACTAAAATTCTTGAAGCCCACCCCTGATTGATGTAGAGTGAATATAATACAAATAATATGAAGGAAAAGCAGTGAACTATGTATGCATAAGTTTTTACTGTGCCTTGTGTTTAGATATTTGTGTTCGAGTAAAAAAAGTTTGAGTAAAAAGACATTCTTTGAATTGTGAGTTTTTATTAAAGTAAAATTATTCATTTTAAAATAGCTATTTGTAAAATCTATAGGACTCTTCAAAATATTCTGTCAGATCTACACAAGCAATGACTAGATTCATTCTCTCTTAATGATACCCCTCCTGTGTTGTGTCATCCTTCAAATCAACATAGACATTTAATGCCAACAATACACTCCATTTATTCCACTTATTCCTGTCCTACCCATTCCAGATTGTGACTGTGAACTGTGCTAGATTACTGAAGGCTGACCATCATGCTACCAATGGAGTAGTCCATCTGATAGACAAAGTCATTTCTACAACTTCTAACAGTATCCTACAGGTTGTAGAGATTGAAGAAAGTCTTGAAACTCTTAGGGTAAGTTCATCTCAAATGATCTCAGTCTTATTTCCTTGCACCAGTGGAAAGTGAGACCACTTTCTTGAAAATGTGTGTAATCAGCAACTTTATTATTGGTAGATTTATTCTACCATAACCGATTTTCTTTCTTTTCCATTTATTTAAAGGCTGCTGTGGCAGCGGCTGGTCTCAATAATCTTTTAGACAGTGAAGGTCAATTTACATTATTAGCGCCAACCAATGAAGCTTTTGAGAAGATTCCTAAAGAAATGTTTAACAGGATCCTAGGAGACCCAGAAGCTCTGAAAGGTAAATAAACATAATCTATCCATAATAATAATAATAATAAAAGGAAGTCTATTGCTTTCACCAGAGATTCGAGTCTATATGGAAGCTAAATGTATTTTTGAAATTTATTACTATTCAATCCTCTTTATTCTCGTGAGTTATAGTGAGACAGTAAATGATGGTTACAAGTTATGGGAACTGTACTGTGAGATATAACACACTATCCTGAGGATTATGAATGGCCATTTAGCTTTCATTATAATTCATCCTTTCAGAAATATAGAAATCACATTTTAACATTCTCGTGGCAAAACTGAATCTCCCTTTGAATCACGTTCTTTTAAGATATCCTTATTTTCATAAGAAATACATACTTGTATGGGAGAATTAATCAAGTTTTTAAATGTTACAAGCATTAATATTAGCTTATAAAGACATTTATAATCTGAGATCAGTTTATCTGATGTACCATTCATGGAGAATGTTGAACTTTTTCAGTTATGAAATCCAAAGGTTTTTTTTATTATTATTTTGTGGTGAAAACCTTATTTAAACTTATAATGAAATTGCATTTTATTTCTACTTTGTGAAAGCAATGTATACTTGGGTATACATAGCATATGTGAATGTAAACACACATATGTGCATATCACCTATAACCTAAGGCAACATTCCCTATTTAAAAATGGTCTGAACCTAATCACTAGGCTTTTTACTCATTCAAACAAATGAAACTGCCTTTGGGTTTAAACTAGTGGTTCTAAATAAAGAATTGGGCCACCTATTTTGAAATCTAATAAAACTCTAATCATGATGTCTGTTCTCACCATCTAGAGCTAATATAGGCAAAAAGTTTTGACAATGTTGCCCCTTTTTCTCTCTGTTCGATTGTTGTATCAACAAATTATATATGAATAGAAGGGAAGCTGACTGGAGTAATAGTTTGCAGTGTTTGCACATCTCACTACTACGGTGGTGGTTCTTCCTAACTCTTTTTCCTCTTTTGGTATACGGTGTTTACATGAGTCACTGCTTTGGCGATGTGCTTTCTTCAACTCTTGTGCTGACTTTAAGGCAGGAATGGAGAGAGGAAACCATGAGAAAGCTGTGTCAGCATTGACTCATTACCAAGAAGGCAGATGCAGTGGGAACTGGGCAAGCTGGTCAGCATTTTCTATGGGGGGGAAAGATGAACAATAGCAATCAGCATGTTGAATGATGTATTTGATGACATTAGATGGGCCTCATAAACCTCTGTGATAGCAAGCTGTGTTCTTTTTATATATTTTTTAAAATAAACAACACTCATTCATTTCTAAAGCCAAAGGATAGTATAGTTAGACCAGTTGTCTGTGCTTTTAAATGGGGAAACAATCCTCTGTTTTGCCAAGGATCTGAACATATGCTTTCAGTCAGAATTGAGAAGCATCTTATCTTTAGGAAATAAATGTACCTGATTTTGTATATGTAAACTATACTATACTATAGAAGCACTTTTTAGCAAATATTTTTGTAAATTGTAAGGAAGGCTTAGAATGAATTTGAAGACTACAGGCAGTTCCTGGGTTAAGAATGGGTTCTGTTCCTAATCCTGTCTTTAATTTGAAATTGTATGTAAGTTGGAACGCATATTTATGAATAGACTGCGTATTACTAAAAACGACAGATGGCGTTTTCCTTCCTTTAGCCGACAAACTGCTGATGCTATGCAATGTTTACATGAAATGCTGAAAACTCCTGAAAACAGGCAGCATATTAAAAAATGCACAGCTACAGGGATTTATAAAAACATTGTGCAGCGTCAGTGGTTCATTGACTCAAGGAAGGACAACACTGTTTGCCATTTTTAGTGATAGGCAGCCCATTAGTAAGCATGGATTGTTCATAAGTCAGATGTTCTTAACCTGGAGACTGCCTGTATTGGAGTCTCTGGCTACATAATGATATTATTACAATATACAAGTTTCTATCCCTCACTATTCTTGTTCCAATAGTCCCAACAATTGTTCCAACAAAGGAATTTCACTTCTACTGGGCAGGGTTCTCTTAGACATATTGCTACAGAATGTGACTATTCTCTGCAAATAATCATCCCCCATTTATGGATGATTGATGATGATGATGATGATAAGAAGGTTGGGCTTGGAACAAGCAACTGATTCCTCTTTGCTGAGACTGATATAACTTCTTCCTTGTCCTTAAGTATTTGCAAGTATTTACAATTGATTTGCCTGTATGATCAGGCAAGCTGGAGGCTCTCTTTTTTATATATATGCAATGAACTAAAACAACGAGCCCACCTTCCTCAGCCTATCCTCCAGGTATAATTCTAGGAGTTGTAGACTCAACGTATCAGGAGGGCATCGGATTGGAGAAAGCTGCATTGAACAATTTGCAGGATTTGTTTTAGCTTGACTATTTTGCCTATTTATAGACAAAAATGTTAAGCACGTCAGCTTGCCATTGTTCTGAAATACTATTTAATTTTCACTCCATGGCTTATGAATCACTAGAAAAGATGTACAAGCTACTTAAAAAAATATTCCACTTACTGTCTTCTATTCCTCCTATAGCACTATTGAACAACCACATCTTAAAAACAGCTATGTGTGCTGAAGCTATTATTGCCGGTTTATCCATGGAAACCCTAGAGGGTAATATGTTGGAAGTAAGCTGTATTGGCAATCAGTTGATTCTCAATGGAAAGTCCATCATTGCTGACAAGGATGTAATGGCCACAAATGGAGTGATACACATGGTCAATGAACTTCTCATCCCAGACTCTGGTAAACAACCACCACCACCTCCTCCTCCTCCTCCTCCCCCCTCCTCCTCCTCCTCCCAACATGGTTTATGGAACTAGTCATCTTTGCCCATTTAAAATCAATGTGTGAAATGGGAAAATGGAAATTGCATATAGCCCATGCTATAATATATACTTCCTTGTTCATAGAGATTCTGATCTTTGCATGTTCCCTATACTTTTGAGAAGTGATTGGTATTGTTTAAAAAAATTGCAAATTACCTTTTAGGCAGACACAACTATGAAAATGGGCAAGAGACAATCAGGCTAAAACTAGATATTTTACCTCTGACAAGAGTTGTGTATGATTAGGAAGATCATTTACTTCATTAAAACAAAAATCATTTTCAACTTGTCAAATGAAGTTAAAAATTGGGAAAATAGGGAATAGCGATGGTAATTCTTTCTGTTTAAACGAAACATGGAAGAAACTAAAAAAATGAAGAATTATTTGCCTTTGAATAATTTTGAAACTGTTTTGATCTAAATTTAATTAAGCCTAGATTACACTCATTGAAACCAGTGGAATTAGTCATGACAAATTAGTCATGGGAGTCCTTGAGGGATTGCCTTTTTCCAAGAATCTCTACCCACCCAACGGGATCAAGTAGAATGGGCATGTTGCAAATATTGTCAGCCAAAGAGTGTCAGCTGACAAGGACCAAAAAATGAGCTTTTTCCATAGTGGCACCTGCTCTATGGAATATCTCCCCTTTGGAGATTAGAGTGGCCCAACCTTAGTCTTTTGCAAGGCCCTAAAAACCTGGCTATGTTCCCATGTTGCTGAATGTGTGTTTCTTGTCTGTATTGCTAACTGGTCAAATATCTTGCTCCCATGTATCGGGATATTTTTAGTGCTTTAAATTTTTTTTTAGAATTTTTAATTGTAACGTAGTATTTTCTGAATTATAAGCTACCCAGACTCATTGATTGAGAGGGGCAGCCATAGAAATTGAATAAACAAACAAATAAACGAAAAGCAATGCCCTGTTGAATTCACTAAGCGCGCTTATGTATGATTATTTTTTTTTTTAGTTTTAACAAATACAATTCTGCTCCTTCATCA
This sequence comes from Ptyas mucosa, assembly GCA_012654045.1. NCBI lineage: Eukaryota > Metazoa > Chordata > Lepidosauria > Squamata > Colubridae > Ptyas > Ptyas mucosa. The sequence goes on from WNWU01000012.1 coordinate 23,039,500, forward strand.
GGTGCTGTTTTAATATGTATAATAATTATGAAACCCACTTTGACATCTGTTGTTGTTATTTTAATTGAAGCTAAAACTCTGCTGGAGTTGGGGAAGGAATCCGATGTTTCAACATCTATTGACCTTTTTAGACAAGTTGGTCTTGGTTCACATCTTACTGGGAATGAGCGTTTGACAGTCCTGGCTCCCATCAATTCTTTCTACAAAGGTTTGTATACTTGAACTCTTATGCAGTGGGATCTGTTTGTCATTAGTGCCTCATGTCCAATCAACAAGCTGAAATGGAGGGAGAGGAGGAAAGCACATCCCCCTTTCTGTGCCTGGAATTGTGCCGTTGGATGTGCCTTCTGCTTGAATTAACTGCTAAGAATAATTTTTAATTAGTAGGATTGCATTACAAAACCATATTCAATCCCATTCTTCTTTGCTGGAATTCAGGATTTATAATAGTTCTAAATCACATACACACACATTTTCCTAAAGCTGATTCTTAGCTAGCTAAAACAAGGTCATATATCCATAAGAGAGTCAAAATTTTAAACTTAAATTGTTAAAGATTTAAAAATGACCCAGTGTAGGTCTATCATGCTAAAACAGATTGCTGATCAATTGTCGGAGCAGTGGGGCAGAAAACGGGGGGGGGGGAAGAGGATAAAATAGTGTATACAGCATACTAAATATTCTCGGCATATAATTATATCACATCAAAGTGGGTTTTAGTGCATGCAATTTTACATGACAGCAAATGCTTCCAGATAGAATAGATATGTTCTAAGCTGTTAGCATAAACAGTAAGCTTTCATGACCAAATTGAGTAGTATAAAAGTACTATAAGTAAATATAATAAATAAATAGAGTGATAGATTGGAGAATGTCAGTTCAACATATCTGGAGATCATCATAATGGAAAGTCCTCTAGTATTTGGGTTTTCATACTACCATCACCACACCCACCAAAACCCAGAGTAATTTTTCTTTTCTTTCTTTTTTTTTAGAATATCTATCTGGTAATAGCATAGGAGGAACTGAAAATGGGCAGGGAGGAGAAGATGGAAAATTGTGAGATTTCTGCTGTAAATAGGCTGAAAAATGCAACTGTTGTTCATTGCTTAGAATATTGCAGAAAAGGAGGGAGAGAGAAAGTTGGAGGAAATGCTGATTCTGTTTCTATGACCTTTTCATGCAGAGGCATCCACAGGATTGGTCAAAATGATGAAAGCGCTATTGCAACGTCACAACATATGCCCTTTGATATGTGTGTGCAAAATCTCGATGCATGTGCAAAAGGGCAGAGTTTGCATTGTAGCACGGCTTTTATGATTTGCCCCCTTTGTCATCTCCTACAGATGCTTCTGTCTGGATGTATTTAAAAATGAAAGCAATTGACTGTGTGCTGATCTGAATGTATGAATAATGGTTTTATTTTTTTTCTGCAGATCATAGTCCTTCAGCAAACAGAAATTTGCTCCAAAATCATATAATCAAAGAGCAACTTTCTTCTAAATACCTTTTCCATGGACAGAAGCTAGAAACTTTGGGTGGCAAAGAACTGAGAGTATTTGTGTACCGCAATGTATGTTTCTCTTTAATAATTACTGCTAGTTTGATATTTAAGTCATATATTTTACAATATTTTTTAAAGATACACAGTACCCAACTGAGAGATCACTATTATCTTTCATGCTATAATATGTCAGCAACCTGCAGATTACAACTTTCCCCCAAATAACTCTTGGCAGCATATATAAAGATATTCCTTGTTTATCTTCTTAACAGTTCTCAAAGATTGGTTTCATCTAGGGATTTTGTAGCAGAGCAAGGATTTTGATATCAACCTTTATTCCACCACCAATAATTTATCTGTAGTAGAAGACACATTCTGTTCCTGATTCAGAAAAGAAGAGCTACTTATTTTTATCTTTTCTTTTCACTGGATTTCAAACAATGTAGAATTGATCAGCAGAATGCAACTGGGAGCAAATGTATACCAAACCTCTTTCTTAAAGAGACTTAACTGCACTTCCTTTTGATTGTTTCACTATAACTTTTGGGGAGCATTCGTCATTTTTTCTAGAAGTTTGTGGCTCACAGCAAATTGTGAAAGTGCAAGTAGAGGGGGCATGTTTATCTTCATTTATTCATATGATTTAGATAAATAATAGGGGGCAGTTGTGTTTGGTCCTGATTAGGGACCAAACTTAGTAAAATGTCACAAATTCCACATTTATTATGATGCAATCCCTCTTATAGAATCTCTGCATAGAAAACGCCTGCATCGCTGCTCATGACAAGAGAGGAAGATTTGGTACCTTGTTTGCTATGGACAAGATGCTAAGTCCCCCTATGGGAACTGTTATGGATGTGCTCAAAGCAGATGATCGCTTCAGGTAATAGTTTTCCTTCTTACTATTATTGTACAAGCAGTAGAGTAGGAAAAACAGCTTTGCTTCTGTAAGGTTTGTTTGTACATACATATACATTTGTAAAACATACAAATGTATATGTATGTACGAACCAGTGGTGGGTTTCAAATTTTTTTACTACCGGTTCTGTGGGCGTGGCTTGGTGGGCGTGGCATGGCTTGGTGGGTGTGGGTGTGGGTGCGGGTGTGGCTTGGTGGACGTGTCAGAGAAAGAATACTGTAAAATCTCCATTCCCACCCCACTGCAGGGGAAGGATACTGGAAAATCCCCATTTCCTCCTGATTAGCTGGGACTTGGGAGGCAGAGAATAGATGGGGGCAGAGCCAGTCAGAATTTTTACTACCGGTTCTCCGAACTACTCAAAATTTCTGCTACCGGTTCTCCAGATCTGGTCAGAACCTGCTGAAACCCACCTCTGGTACAAACATATAACTTATGTTTTAAATACAGATAGTCCTCAACTTACAGTCGATTTAGTGATCGTTCAAAATTACAGCGGCACTGAAAAAAAGTGACTTATGACAGTTTTTCACATGACTGTTGCGGCATCCCCATGGTCACATGATCAAAATTCAGACGCTTGGCAACTGACTCATATTTATGACAATTGCAAAGTCCCAGGATCATGTGATCACCTTTTGCAACCTTTGGACAAGCAAAGTCAATGGGGAAGCCAGATTCATTTAATACCGTGTTACTAACTTAACAACTGCAGTGATTCACTTAACAAATGTGGCAAGGAAGGTTGTAAAATGGGGCAAAATTCACTTTAAAAATGTCTCACTTAGCAATAGAAATTTTGGGCTCAGTTACAATTGTAAGGTGAGGACCATGTGTTCCTGTTATATATTTTAAATAAAAAAGCAGGCCACATAAATTATTTTTAACTGTGTAAGATTACTGGCTCATCTGATTCATTATTGCCTCTATTGACTGGTAGTGGCGCACCAAAGTTTCTGAGAGGAATCTGTTTCATCTTTTCTAATGCGCCTAATGCACTGCTAAATGACATTTGTTGTATTATAATATTGGCGCACAATTTACAACCAAAAGTTGTAATCCTTCTCTATTTGAGGACGGATATTTGCAGAAAGATAACCGTAAGCTTACCAAGCCTGTTTCTACCTGTTAAAACTTATATACAAGCTGTGTCCTATGACAGCAAAGGAGAATAGGATATCTGTGTACAGTTCCTACATCTTCCTATGCCTCACCTCTTCAAGCTGATTAACATAAAGAAGTTTGATCCTTGAGTTAGCTTTCACAAGTGTCTGTGTGTGAGTGAGTGTGTATACATGAGCACGCATGCATGCAGGGGGGGGGGGACACACAGCTGGATAGAAATATGAAACATATGATAACTCCCCCTTCCCTTTCTCCCTGTTGTGCTATCAGCTGTTCATAGACCTATGCTAAGGGAAGATCCATAGAAGTTGGGCCTCTTAGTGGTTCCTTTTTTGCTTTTTAAACTTTGCTTTTTAAAATACATTTGGTGGTTTTACAGATTTACATTCAGCCTTAAAAAAAAACTATTTTCACAGTGTTTAGACAGGAAGTCAACCAGTGACATCTTTATGAGCAGTCAAGAAGTCAAGATAGTGGTTACAACCACACGATCTAAAGCCATCATTTTTTTATGAACATCAACATACAGCACATAAAAAAGGACAGGACTTTGATGTTGGAGTCACAACTGCCATATTATTATTATTATTTTGAAATCTCACACAGACTTCCCTGGAGTTAACCAAGAATGTTCACTGAATACTTTTTGAATCTCTGACATCTCCAGCAAATTTGCCAGATAGGCCACTTAGATGCTCTTGTTTTAATAAAAGCAGTTTGGGAACTGCAAAGCTAAAAGTCTCTGTAGGTCAGGTTTCTCAAAAACTAAAAAAACCCAATCTGCAAGCTTTAAGTCTTAGCTTAAAAGTCATTGCTAATTTTTCTTAAGCACTTTGCTCCAGTCCAGTTCTACGTTTTATTATAGGTATGTGAATTCTGACAATAAAATGAATGAAGAAGTCACTTGCTCAGGAACTTCATGTAGAGATTGGGACCACTGCATTGTAGCTGTGATATTTTATACTGCCTTTGGAAACATGTAATTCTTAACCAAGGATTTCTGTTCACTTGTGGGTTGTTTTTTTTACAGTACCCTGGTGGCTGCCATCCAATCTGCAGGCCTAACTGAAACACTGAATAGACCAAGATCCTTCACAGTATTTGCACCGACAAATGAAGCTTTTCTCGCCATGCCTCAGAGGGAGCGGAACAGACTTATGGGTAACTTCCCAAGATCTTATTGATCAATTATATTTATGCTACCTATTCTTAGCCTTCCAGTAAGCTTCCAATATTTTATTTTGTTTCAGCTTCAAAAATATGCAGCTACCCTTTGATATACTAGTGAAAAAATAGTGTTCACAAATATTATTAGACTAAAACATAGACAGAGGCTTTTACTCTGTTAGCCTTTGTTACATTAGTATTTATTTAAGTTTATAAAAACTGATGTATTTTTCCTTTTTCTCACAAGAAAAGAGCGCACTTTTACTAACTCCACTAAAATAATGACCTAGAAAAGTTATATTTTTACAATTATTCATGAATATATGTAGTAAGATTTTCCTGCAACCGGTCCACATCCCTTAATAGAACTGATTCACCCTCTGAAGCATAGATTATAAGTGCCCAGCTGATTGTGAAGTCATCCAAAATTCCAGTCGCTATCCAGATATTTTCCAGAAATAATAATATGGTCAAAAATGTGTAGGCTCACTATAATAACATCATACATATTAGCTGAAATGATCACTTGAAAATAATAAATATGAAGCCACATTAGGAAATATTTAAGTTGTCATCTTTTACGCAAGTAATGGAGCATTCATGCTTGTGCAGAGAATAATCTAATTATGGCTTTGAAATGATATGAATTTATATTTTATTTATTGAAACTAGTTTTGAGACATCGTAGTAAAGCAGGTATCAACTTATGAGCGCTGATTATCCCTTGTAAGTTCCTAGCGCAGCATTCTGCATATTTGTTCTGTTGTTTAGAATACTTTATAATTGATTTGTAGCTACTATAAGCAGTTGTGATGCTGAAACATCCCAGGAACTGTCAAAATGTTCTTGTGCTTCATAAGCAAATGTTTAGCTTCCTCTTTCTGAAAGTGATCAGTCATAGGTAGGAAAATACAGAAGACAAACAGACTTGTATAAGAGCGGGAAAAGTTACAGTGACTGTTTGAAGTTACAACGCACTGAAAAATGTGACTTAATGATCATTTTTCATACTCACTACCAGTGCAGCATCCCCATGATCACACAAACAAAATTCAGATGCTTGGCAACTGACTCACATTTATGACGGTTGCAGTGTCCTGACGTCATGTCATCACGTTTTGCGACCTTTTGATGAGGAAAGTCAATGGTGGAAGCCAGACTCACTTAACAACCATCTTACTAACTTAAGAATTGCAGTGATTCACTTAACAACTGTGTCAAGAAAGGTTGTAAAATGGGGCAAAATTCACTTAACAACTGTCTCACTTAGCAACAGAAATTTTGGGCTAATTGTGATTGTAAGTCAAGGATTACCTATATAATTCTACATAAGATCAGTGATCAAATTACCTATACATTCAGTTAGACTTCATTCTCAGCTGTGGACAGAAAGTTCTGTGAAACAAGCTGGTCTGTCGAATGTTAGATTTCTGACTGTCCATGTGATACTTTGAGTGGAGTTGGGGCCACTGGATTTTGACTGACTTGTATGGCTGCATCAAAAATCTGATAATCATAGCTAAACACATTAGCAATGTAAATGTGAAATAGATGGTATCGTAAAATACCTGCCTCTTATTGCTTCTGTATCTCAAGATCTCAACATTTTATCTTCAGGAAAGCTAAACCATCATTATCCTCAAATTCACAGTGCCCAGATAATTCAATAATTATACATTAGATAATTCAATCATTACTTCTGAGCCCAACATTTTCCAAGAGATCAAAGATGAATACTGCTCTTTCATGCTAAATATAGTTCCATGTCTACCAGTCTTTGGGCCAGGGGGACTGAGTTTTATATATAAATAAACAAACGAATGAATGAATGAATGAATGAATGAATGAATGAATGAATACAAAGATACATACATACATACATACATACATACATACATACATACATACTAAGGAGACTCCCAATAGGCAGCAGAGTGCTTGCTAGCTGCCAGAAAAAAAGCCTAGAAACTAGTGGATTGTGATTTCACTGAACTAGGGCTGAATAAAAATCTTGGTTTACGTAGGAAGAACCTGGCTAAAGAGAAAAACACGTAAAGGCCTATGAAAAGAAAACAAGACATGTTTTAGACTTTATCAACTTCCATTTGAGATTCAGTTTTACCTTAAAAAAAAAAAGAATAGTTTGCTCGCAATCTTCCAGCTATTTTTGGCCACATTTAGAAACTTTTGCCAGAAAGCAATTTTATACACCAGATGTAAGGACTCAGTGTCAATATCGCCATTCTCTTTTATTTAAAAATCTGCAAGGAACAGGAAAGAGCAGCCAGCGATGTCAATGTGACAAAAACAAAATGGCAAGACAGGTGCTACGCAAACCATCATTCCATTTAAAAAGGAGAGCACAATTTGGCCTTTTATAGGTTTCTCAAAATTCAAGTCTTTTTGCAATTTTTGCAAAGCTAACATGAAGAAATGTGTTTCTTTCTGTTTGGGGCACTCACACTGTATCCTTCCTGCTGTTGCACAAAGTGCTCCAGCTGCAGAGTGTGAAACACTTTATTAGGTGGAAGGAATTGCTATGATTGTCTAGGGGAATCTTGATAGAAATACTAGATGGGGAAACAGCTGCTTGGTTTAATGTAAAGGGAACACTTTTGATCACTGCTGGCAGTGTTATGAACACTGCCAGCATGATATTTTGTTTTCTTTCTTAATTACCATGGAACATTGGAAATAAGCTATAACCCTGAAATATTATTGGTCTCCTCTTGCCTTTCCTTCCTGTCCTAGGTAATGCACAAGAACTTGCCAACATCCTGAACTACCACATTGGGGATGAAATTTTAGTGAGTGGAGCAGTTGGTGCCGTTGTAAGAATCAAGTCTCTGCAGGGTGATAAACTGGAAGTCAGCTCTGTAAGTTTATGATCTCTCCTTTCCTTTTTTTAAAAAAGATTTTTTTAAATTGTAGCTCAATCTGTCCTAATGCAGCTCAAAGAACAGCTACTAAATTTATATCACCTTTAATTTTTTTTTTTAAAAGGCCACTAGGATTTAGCAGACTGGAGGTTGCCAGATGGAGCCTCAGGAAGTAAAACTATTAAAGTCTAATGTTAGGGGAAAATCTGTTTTCTTTCCCCAGTGGACATTGTCTTTATTATTGAAGATTAGCATTGATTTACCCTTCCACTGTTTTCATTTTTCCAGCCATATAGTCTCAAAGCAAGTCCTGCTGGATGGTTGGGAATGACAACTATTTTTTGTATTGTATTAATTACTTAAGGTTTAGGCAAACTTTTATTTGTATGTTATGGAGAATGGAACTAAAATAAGACTCTCCCACACAGTTCCAGATAATTGAGTTTTAGTGCTACTAATCCAAAGACGTTAAGCAGCACTGCACTTTTTAATGTTTTTGTAAATTCTGTGTTTGAGAAAGAGCAGTTCAACAATAAAAACCTTGCCTGAAAACACATCAAGGTATAGTGTTACTTGAAAGATTTAATTAGTTCATCAGACTAGCCAAAGACAGAGGCTTGAAAGCCAGAATATGCCCTACAGAGAAAGACCCATGAGTTATAATTAGCATGTACCACAGCTCAGTCAAGGTTTGTGTGCGTGCATGCGTGCGTGCGTGCGTATGTACATTATATAAACACTATTTACTCACAGTTCGCGCTAGGGCTTCAGAATGGGTTTATAATGGTATGGCAAAGCAGAACTTTTCTTGAGACAGTGTTATTACTGTATTTTACCTTATCTTTCCCTTTAGAGCTCAAGGCAAAAACAGTGATATTTTTCTTCTCATTTCCTTAAGCTGGGTTAAGAGACTGTCATTGAGAGGTCCTTGGTGCTCTCTGAGGTGATTGTTTTCTTGCAGACATTTCATTATCCAAACTAAGTAACTTACCAGTGCACTGATGGGTAAGACTGGGTAGTGAAACATCGGCTAGAAAACAACGAAGCTCATTTCAACTCCCAGCTACAAATATTCTCCTCAATCGGTAGATTGTGATTGGCCCAGAATCACCCAGAGAGCTCTGTTACTGAGTGCCTACTTCCAGCCAAGCTTCCACAGCCCCACCCAGCAACTGTGCAAAGAAAAAACATGTATATAACTTACACTGTACTTCTTTGAAACATTTTTTATTTGTGAGACCAAAATATCTGAAACCAGTCAATAGCATAAGCAGCCTTATTTTTTTTAAACCTGCCCATATGAATATTAGAATCTTTACTTCTATATTATATTAGATTTTTGCAAATTAGTTTATCTTCTCTCATCTGAGTTCTTCATACGTTTTGACAATTTATCTCTACTTTTTCTGCTTCAGAGAAACCACATAATAAACGTCAACAAGATGCCTGTTGCCGAAGCTGATATTATGGCCACCAATGGTGTGATTTATGCAGTCAATAATATCTTACAACCGCCAGGTAGGTCAGCTTGACTTCAAGCAGAACACATTTTGCCCTAAATTTGCTTCTCTTCCCTAAGTAGCTAAAGGCACGCTATTATTTCAGAACACCAGTGAATTTCTATGTAGAAAGGAAGTTCACTTCCTGCGCAGAAGGAAACAAGCAGGTGTTCCTCATCTTCCAGAGAAGAATTAGCGCTTCTGTTTTTTTTTTAAAGGCATGCAAATAAAGCGTATGCATTTTAAAGTGTGTGCTGGCTTTCTCAGAGCAAGATAATAAATAACTTCTTGGTGCTTTGGGAGGAAAAAGGGAACTCAGGGTTCACAAAATATGGTGAATCATTTCCTTTGACAACAATTGTACATTCTTCCATGGATGCGCAGAGGTATTCTCCAGGTCAGTACTGGATGGAGATGCCTACTTTTTTTGTATCGGTCTCTGTAGAGGCTGGATATGGTGGAATGTGGGCAGGTTCTATCTGCTTCTTGGAATCTCTTCCATGTGGTTCAGAAGAACATATTTAGGAGAAAAAAGTGATTCTACCACATATAGTTCAGAAATTATTTCATTTTTCCATTCAGCATTTGGCACTGGCAGAAGTACAATATGCCAAAATCAGAGTGGCAATTCACAATAATATCCTTAGTCATGGAATTCTGTCTCTGCTGTCATATGTTGGGTGGTAAGGTTGAGGCTAGTACAAGACTTTCAAAATTCAGAAGCTCGTGAGCCTAGAATCCCACTCAGAAGTTGCTCAGAAGCTACATCCAGTGGTGGGATCCTACTGGTTTAACAACCGGTTCGCTGAGCGCGTGTACAATTTTGAGAAAATTCACCTTCCACATTGCAGTCGGCGAGGAAAACAGCTGAGGTGTGGCAATCAACTCTGCCACCCCGATCAACTGGGCTTCAGAAATGGAAATATAGGTGAATATAACACAGGGGTGGGTGGATGGGCCCACTTCAAAGTCAGAGTGAACCGCTCATGGCTGAAAGTCAGAATTAATGTTTCGCCCAAACCGGTGCGAACCGGTAGAATCCCACCACTGGCTACATCCACTGTTCTTCAAAAAGGACAATGAACCATAGGGAACCTTTTCTTAAGTCCAATGAACTGCAAAACAACAGCTGAAGAGGGCTTTAAAACTGTTTGAATGGAACTGTGATCACAGGGTGTATACAAAGTTTACAAGCAAGCAAGTAATTTGCTCAAATTTGTTTATATGCATTATCTGCACCCATTCCTGTAGCCTTATTTGAAACAAAGAATTTTGCCAGACAGAAATTAGTTGACTATAAAAAGAAAAAGCAACCTTTCCCTTGATCAGGCACTTTTACTGGGAATCACTCAAAGCAATTCCATGCAACTTATCTGCGATTCTCCTCTCTACCAAAGCACTTTTATACACTTCATCTGTTTTGATAATGGCCTTTAACAAATTTTCTCTTGAAAGCTCTCTGCTTGGCTTGTAGCTTATTCTAGATGGATTCTAATGTGGCTTTAGTTATGTACCTCTGCTGATTTGGGGTCCTGTACATATTTGATGGAGGAGAGGGGCAACAGGAGAGGTTAATTTCTAAAGAATATCATTTGCTATTCAAACTCTAATGTTACTCTTATCTACTTTGTGACAATCCCTTTTCCTGCTCTCAAAATTGTCAGCACCTTTTGATACTTCATCAAGCTGGAGGGTACAGCTGCAAACCTTTCATTTGGTTGAAAAAGTAGTCTAAAACACAAATTCTTAAACAGAGAATGATCATATTTATGTTCACTAATGAAAATCAACTCTATGATATTGGGATTACAAGTTTCTGCAGCTAGCAGGCTGACACTAAAGGAATTGTAGCTTCCTCTGAAGCATAGGCATCAGGTTAGGAAATAGTTATCTGCCTTTTCTATCTGTCCCAAATCGGCAGGATACATCTGGATAAGACTTCCAGTTAAAACCCTGGGAACAAGTTGTTATTATGGTAGGCCTTGCTGAGTGGACCAGTGACTGACTCAGAAATACTGTTAAAAGGCGGACATCAGGGTGCAGCTATTATGTAATCTGTGTGGAGAATTTTGCTAACCCAGTATTTGCTAACCCCAACAGGGTACTAATCCAGTAGCACTGTTGAATTTTTTTTTGCCTGGATTCCATTAATTTTATTGTAAAAATATGTATTGTTCATCACTGCACATTGCACAAATTCCAGACAAAAATATTAAAATAAAATAAAGAGTTCTGATTTGTGAATTAGAGAATACAGGTTTTTTTTTTAAAAAAACTAAATATATTTGAATGTTGTCCTTTCAGCTTCTAAGCATAGTGAAAGAAGTGATGAACCTGCAGATCCTTCTCTGGAAATCTTCAAACATGCTTCTGCATTATCCAAGGTAAATATAATGCTATTAAATCATCATATAGCCATTTTTCTAAAATTATCATTTGATGTCATAGTTATTTGATCAAGGCATGTTTTTTGATAAAACCAATAAATGCAATTCCCTGATCTGTGTGTCCACACATACGCCCTCACGCCCACAAACACATATGCATTGTGAGGGAATCAGAGACAGTTGTGCAAAATCCAGATTCAGTTTTAATCTTTTCTGCTTTTAGAAAATTGGGCTAGAAAGGATTGCTTGAACAGGCTTAACATTTATAATTATAATGAGATTATTTATTTATTTATTTAGATCCCGCCTTTATTATTTTTCTTCAGCATATCTAAATGATCCTTTCTCCTTTTGTTTTCCCCACAACAACACACCTATGAGGTAGGGTGAGCTGGGAGAGAGCGACTGGCCCAAAGACATCCAGTCAACTTTCATGTTTAAGACATAGCCTGGTGCCTATCTGCTTTAGTTTTTACCTACAATCTCAGGCTTGAACTGGCTTCCTTAGATCAGAGGGTCACTGTAGCTGTTGACAAAATCATCCAGCCTATTCATCTCTTTTGCTAGATTTATATCTCACTTTTCACAGGCCAAATAATGCCTTCTCCTTCTGTCTTCCCCGTGAGAACCCCGAGATGTGAATTGGGCATGAGAGACAGCTTCTGTCCCCCCACTCCCTTGCAACATTGGGAGGCTGAGAGGAAGGACTTCTGCCGAGTGGAGCCTTTGTAGTGTCCAAGTCTTCCTTGGGCAATCAGATTGACTGGGCCATTTTCTGCCCTTCAGAAGCCAGTTAAGCCAAATTATTTCAGAGAGCTTTGTTAGTTGAAGAATATTACAGGAACTGGTTTTAGAGATAGCCTGTAATCCTTTTAATTGCTTTATTATATACTGATTACTCACTGTGCCATGGATGTTTTATGTTAGTACACTTCTGAGAATTGCTGGATTGTAGCAGGATACAATTTCAATTAAATATTTTCCAACCTTACTTGCAAGAGCTACGGAGCCTGTAATCCAAAATATCCCCCTGGATGCTCTGTGCTTCTGCAAGAATTCTTTTCTAATGGAAGCTCTGTGTAGCTCAGAGCATCTCTGAAAATTTTCCTAACAGTCTGAAATTGTTTTGGTGTTGAGTGAAGAGGACAGCAAGAAATGATGTCTTTGAAAGGCACACAGATGCTGCCTGACTTTCTCTGGATTTGGACCTCTATTTCTTCACTGATGTTTTTCTCTTTTGTTCCTGACAGATTTCGCTAAGGGATGCTCGGCTCGGTACGTGACATATTCTGGCTTCTTTAAATGTACTTTTATAATATGAAATAAGATTATGGATTTTCTTCTTGGATATACAAGCACAGGCATCCCCAGAGGAATGTGGGGGGATCTATGTTTTTGAAATGAAACAAAAACGTATGGCTATAATAGGGTCCATGTCACAATACCTCAACACACATTTTATCATTTTTTAAAAAATAATCACAGTTTATTGTACAGTTGTACAATAATTTGTACAACAATGTTTATAGCCATTAACTGTGCAGTCAGATGGAAATCTTCTAAGAAATGACTGGAATGGGTTTTAGCTCACAAAACTCACTGAGAAACACTGTGTTAGGAAGTTGCTATCTCTGCAACAGCATAAATACTTCTGTATACAGCACCAGAGCATTCACTGAACCCTCATTAGCCTTAGACTGAGATATGCAATAATTTCTGAGACATATTGACACATGGTAGCCCAAAGTTCAGCTGTATTTATAAACAGTGTATATAGGAAGGAAGGGGCAACTGATTGAGACGATTTTATATTTCAATTTGTAAGCTAATGGAAGATAATGAATGGATGCCTAAGCAAAATAATAACTCTATCAGAGCTGAATGGTCTCAGATTCATGTGCTAGGAAACATAAGTAGGACGGTGCTATTTTATGCAACTTATGTTCTTGCCAGAGGCATTATTTTGCATGAAAGAGTCGTGGTGGCGCAGTGGTTAGAATAAAGTACTGCAGGCTACTTCTGCTGATTGCTGGCTGCCAGCAGTTCGATTCTGATTGGCTCAAGGTTGACTCAGCCTTCCATCCTTCTGAGGTCAGTAAGATGAGGACCCAGATTGTTGGGGGCAGTATGCTGACTCTGTAAACAGCTTAAAAAGGGCTGTAAAGCACACTGTGATATTGCTATTGCTATTGCTATTTAATTGGCCATTGTGAAGACAAAAGCTGGACTAAATTCACCTTCAGTCTGGTTCAACATGGATCTTCTTTACAGTCTTGCATAATCTTTACACACACAGGAATACATACACACTTTTGCTTCTGGTGCAATCAGCAAGAAGTAAAATTGTTAAGAATCTCGGCATTAGCTTGTATTGTATAAACTGCTTTAAGGAGCCAATATACTATTAATTCTCTTTATGTCAAATACAACTTGGCAAATATACCAAAGGGAAGATGAGGCAAAGACCAGTCATGACCATATCACACTGGCATGAATATCTGAGCCAAACTGCAAATGATTGTAGTGTGCCAAGACAACAGATATAGAGTGTATTACCCACGTTTCAAAAGAGTTGTTTGTCATAATTTATAAAAACAGACTTGTTTATGTTTAAGTATCCTTTCCTCTCTCACCTCCACTGATTAGCTCCACATTATATAACCTGATAGGTTTTCATTCACTGCTGTTTCCAAAATCCTGCTCTGATTAGTTAGACAGCATCTGATGAAAGAATAAAAGGATTCCTAATAAAATTTGAATCCACCATCATCAAGAAAAGAATGAAAATAACTGCCCGAGGCCAAATATCATATCTATAAATCAATTGTCTATATGACTCAATCATTAGTCTTAATCTTCATTGTCATTCAGTGATGAGATTCTCCCTATCCAAACTCTTGTTTCTTTTGTCTGCCAGAACCGAAGAGTAAACTTGATTTAGCAATGCACCTGAATAAAAGGGTAGAATTGTTAAATAGCAAAATGCATTATGTTATTTCAGACTATGGCTACTTGACATCTTTCTTAAACTATTATTTGGAAGAGTTTAGCAGTCTTCAGTCTGCTCAGAATTTTGTTAAATCAGAAAATGCAATACAACCATAAAAGCTAAGCTAATATAATGCTCTTCTTAAAGCACTCTTCTCCTTTCTCTCTTACCTAAAAGTGCTTTTTCAAAAGGCAACTGGACTTTCTGGTTTTTTCTTTTGAAGACATTTCGCTTCTCATCCAAGACGCTTCTTCAGCTCAGAGCTGGATGAGAAGTGAAACATCTTCAAAAGAAAAAAAAACAGAAAGTCCAATTGCCTCTTGAAAAAGCACTTTTGGGACAGCCATGACCTGGATGACTGAGAATCTCCACAGACACTCTCTCTCTTACATAAACACACACACAATGTCTTCCCCATGCCCACAAGGACACAGAAGATGGATTGGACAGCAGCTTTCACAGGCAGCATAGAGGGTAGCAGCCTCTCATTCTTGGAAACCTCTTTTCTGCTTTCCAAGCATCAGTAAACAAGCTTTCAGTAAACAAACAAAAGCCATATTTTTTTAGCGAAGCTTCTATTGCTCTTATCATACCTATTGACTTGATACCTTGTCCTGTAACATTGTAGAACATTGCCCAGAGTCTTGGGATTGGGGCAGGTTATAAATACTATCAATAATTAAATAAAATCAAATTTTAAAAAAATCAATTTTTTTTAAAAAAATAAACATCCTAGTTTGAATACTACCACCATTTTCTTGATGGAGAAAAAAAGGCATTGACAAGACGCTCTAGCGTCTTTAGAATAATAATGTATATTATTCTGACATTGCTATTTAAAAATCTGTTTAAAAGCTACCACATCAAGGAAATCAACTCTAAACTCATTTAGAAGATTTTCTTTTTTAAAAAAAACATATTTCCCCCACTTGCACTTGTAGTGAGTATAATTGATTCTGTCATTTTATTCCTTCCTAATTCTGTGCCATGTCTAAACCTGATCTAAGATGTGGATCGGTGAACATTCTGTTGATCATTGGACGTTATTAGAGTTGAATAGTTTTCCAAATAAATAGACGGTAGACAAACTAGACTAAAAGAAAACAAATTATTGCAAGCCTACAACCTCCATATACCCTGTTAAGTCTTCAAGGTAGTCCAGACAAGGAAACTCACATTATAAATACTAATACTACTTTTGTTATAAGGTTAACAAGATTCTGTTATAAGTAACAGAATCTTGTAAGTCTGACAGTACTTTCCTCCCTGCCTTTTTTTTTAATTGAAAAAGTTTTAAATGTTTTACATACATTTCCCCCCCCCTCCCCAACCACACACCCCCCCTCCCTGCCTTTTAAATTCCAGATAGCTGAGCTGGAGGAGGGGTGGTTGTCCTTTCTAGCATGCTTATTCTATCTTCAGCTTTTCTTTTCGCTCAGATTTTGTTTATCAGGCTGTTGTCTAGGCTCAGGGCAATTCCTCATGTCTCCCTCAAGGTTATCCTCATAGCCCATTACATGCTCTTAACAACATAGTCTACAGTTAGAGAATTATGGGAGCTTCGATCTATTGCATCATGAATATCAATTTGCCTGGAACAGAGACAATACCTGAATACTGATTTTAACTTTTGTGCAAATTTCTGTGCAGAGATCAAATAACATGGCTTGTGTTTTAAAGCTGCTTCTGCTCCCCCCCCCTCTTTTTCCAGCTCCTGTGTATTCCAGATTGTTAGCCAGGATGAAACAGTAAAGTGACAACAAATCTACATGTCAAGCACAATCAAGGATTCAGTTGATTTTTACTGTGGAAAGCAAAGCCTAAATTTAAACAGAACAAAATACCACCATGTAGGTGGAATGTATCTTAATACAGAGGTTATCTTCTTTTTGAAGTGAAATAAAAGAAAGAAAATAAAAGCCATATAGCCAGACACAGCCAGACACACCCATCACTTTATAAGATTACTTTGTCCTCAATAGCGGATAATTTAGGAAATATCTATTCCAAAATTATTTAGGTCGTATGAGCTTAAGCAAAGAAAAAACCCAAATATTTGTAGGTGCTATCAAGAAGAGAATCAGGTGTCATATGCTAAGCTCACCCATTAAATTGTTTAGCCCAATGCTTTCTACTTCACTGGACAAAAGTTGCCTTAGTTCTCAAAGGAACAGCTTTCCTGCGTTTTCTGATGGAACTTGTTAGCTAGTGTCAGTGCCTTAGATCTTATGTATATAACCTTGCTCTGTTCCAGTGAATAGGTTTCTTCCATAAATTATTTTTTTCAATGGTTTCTACGATTTATTTGGACTTTAGCTGCAGAATATGAAGACATTGAGCACTCTTAGTCTAAATAATTCTCAGGTTGGCTTCCATTTTGTTTGTCTATATTCTCTCTGTAGACCAAATTGCAATCCTTTAAACTATGCTTTCATATTCACTTCTAAAACAATTGCTAGAGATCAAGAGCCTAAACTATTTTAATGTTCTCAAGTCCAATGGGATGAAGGGTCAATTTTTTGTAAGGTTCAAACAATAGGATTTTGCTTCTATATAGTTTTGTCAAAGAATATTTTTTGGATAGAGTCAGAGACCCATTCATGTACGTTTACTGTATACTGGCAGAACCATTACTTTCTCTTTACATATTAGGATTCTTTAAATTGTAATGCTCTTTTTAAAATTGCACTCTTTTTTTAAAAAAAATACTGTAGAATAAACTCCGGGTTTAAGATTCTATCTCTATTTCTGGTTTGAGGCTCACAATCTTCACATTCCTACAATTTGACCTTTCTCATAGGTGTCTGGAGAGGGGAGGGGAGGCAAGAGGGGGAAAATGACAGAATGTGCATTATGACATGATGATGCACAACTCATGGGTTTTGTCTTACATATCTTACATACATTTCATAACAGTTTTGCCATTGATTGTGGTAGAGGATGTCAATGACCCTTTTTGTGCAGTTCCAAGGCATCATTTGAATTTTCAGCTCTAGTTATGTTATGAAAAGGAAGCCTGAAACTTCATCATGATAATCATACCCTTTTCTTCTCAATTGCAATAACTTGGAATTACATTTGTATATACATATTTTATGCAAAGTAAAATTGAATTTTGTCAATTGAATGTGGCTCTGTCAGTGACAATCCAAATCTGGGTTTCTTTCTGCTCTCTCTCATAGCATGCCATCTCCAGATCTGATAAAAAAACAACCCTTTTTAAAGTTTAGAATTCAAAAGGCTTTTGCAATGTCATATGAGAGGCTGTTGTCCAAAGCCACTTTGGCAGGTATAAGGTATTGCATATGTTGACATAAGCTTTCTGAAAGATGGTCTATAATCTTATACTGTATGATAACCATAAGCAAGTTCTTAAGCAAGAATATGTGGTTTTTAATTTCTTCCTGGTGCTTTGAAAATCTTCCATGCAATTCTGCATTTTAACTTTTTTTTTAATCCTTCATTGTTGATATCAGGGAATTTTTAGTGCTCTCTGAACTTGGTTGTTTGCCTGCAGACAACCAAACTAACATAATCAGTGCAAGCAAAACAACCAAGCTCAGAGATCATCAAGGACTCCACAGTTCAACTCTGAGCTACATATTCTCTCCTGTTACAATTAGGAACTTTGCATGATGCAAGCCACAGTTTGATCAGTGCTGCTGATTAGCTTTGGTTTACACATATGGTTCTAACTTTAATACCCTTTGTTCTTCCCACATGTAAAAATACACCCTCACATTAAAAAGAAAAAGAAAGAAAAAAGCCATGGAGTTTTCCCTCATAAAAACCTTGGAGTAAACAATCTGTAATAAAATTTGAGTTTAAACTTAAATAGATAGATAAGGTAAAATTTCTTTCAAGTCAAACTTGATCTTTGGACACAGCCATGTAATTTTCTTGGCAATGTGGATGTGGTTGGTTGCATGCTTCATAATTATTACAGATGATTCCAGCATGTTTTGGAGTTTGAGGATAATAAAAATTTTTATCTTAGAGTTATGTGACAACCTCCATTGTCTTTATAATAATGAAGCTACAGCCATTACTTTCTTCCCTAAATCACCAAGAGACCTTGATCCAAAGAAATTGAATTCGTACTTATGAAAGTTTTGACCCACAGAAGTCATGTTCACCTGTAGACAAATTCAAGCAAGTGAATTTACATGTGAAAACTAGGAAAGTAAGAGGTTGGTGAGGGGAAGAAACTCCACATACAGACTTCACACTCTTTGTTTTGGTGTATTGATATATTTAGAATAATGGGGAAACATCTGTAGATTCTACAGTTATTGTTTAGCTCCAAAGTTCCTGTATCTCTAATAAATGGCTGGCCCTCTTTGAGGTTGATAGTGATTAGAATTCAAAGAAATCTAGAGAATTATACATTGCGTACTTTGGGGGCAAACTTTGGAATTATAGCATGAAATAAAATTACTGGTTTGTCAAATAATTTCATTAGTATCACAATTATATCACAAGGAGCTCAAGATTTTCGTTTTATATTACACTAACAACAGCTTTATGAGATGAATCGGAGTGAAAAATAGTAACCATGAGGGACATATTTTCTCAAAATAAATGCCAGTGGCCCCATTTTTATATTTAGGTCCCTTGGCCCAAATTTCAGCATCTCTTCTAATACTTGGCCTCAAATAGTTTTTTTTAAAAAAAACCTTTTTAAGGCAATAAAATTACTGTCTTGCTGTCCTCCTGAGCGTTGTCCAACCAACCCCAGGTGCAGTTTGGCATTACTTTTTCTTAACTCCATTTATAAGAGAGGAATGGATCATTTCTCAGGACAATGATTTCCTTACCTAATACAAAAGGATGACTCATTTCTTTATTATTAAAGCCCGGTGGCATACCAATATCCAGTGATATCCAATTGCTTTTCCTTGATTGAAAATGAACCGGCATTATCTATATGTAAAAGTGAATCCTTCATCTTGACATGTAATTTGGGCCATACACCAATTCCTTCTCCATCCCCTGGGAAACACTCAAACACCTTTCTCCTCAGCTGAAGTTTTAACACCAGTCAGCTTAAGCTAAAATGTACAGCAAAATTTCTTTCATTACAGATAAAAGTAAACTCTGAACTCTACAGCTACTTCTACATGTTTTAATTACTTGAGCTTTCTTCCACAAAAAATAAGTGAACTAGAGACTATATTTTTTTTTCTATGCAATCCAAGAAACAGAAACAGATGTGCAATTAAGTAATTTAGAAAACAAACGCACAAATGGGTAAATAGACCTTTAAAGAGCCAAAGAATGTCAGGATAGCAATAGCCGGTTGGGTAAGGTTATTGTCCAAAAGCAGGATTGCCAAAGCCCTTTGCTGTACAATTGGAATGAAAAGCCTTGTTGCCTCATCCAGACTGAAGAAACCACAAAAAGATCTAGCAGGACAAAATTCAGTGCACAGCTATTATGGAGGCAATTGGGGAACTGAAAGAAGGACTTTTGAAAAAGGAACAAGAATTTATATATTTGAAATAAGCCTTAAACTTTATTCTTCTATCAGCTCAGAATACAATCATCTTTGTGACTACTGATCATGAAATCATTGTGCTCCTTTTCAATAAAGTAAGACAATACTATTTAATCCACTCTGAGAGCATAGATGTTTTCTGGGTGACTTTGGGCCAGAGGAAGTTCTGTGTATGCTGTTTTGAGTTCATGGAAGAGAGACCAGGTACAAATAGCAGAAATGGTTGAAATATGTCCAGTTGGGAGAGTTAACACATTCCATAACAAGGTCTGATGCTAATCAATTTCCTTTCGCTTCTTGGCCATGAGAAGACTCAAGTGAAAACCCACATTGGGTCATCAAGTACTCACTTTCCAGAAATAAACTTGGTGAATCGGTTGTCCATTCTGTCCTTTTAAGTGGAAATAATTTGTTGCCTGGCCTGTAGGCAGTGCAAAAGACAAGGAAGGAAAGAAGGAACTCTTATATAAACACACACCAACACACATTCAGTACATTGTGTATAGAAAGAACCAGCATTCGGTTAGCTCATCAAGTGATTTAAATGCTAGTCAAAAGAAGCAATGTATCTTGTGAGGCAAGTTTCTGGGGACATAAGTAGGACACAGTGGTTTTGCATATTTACAAGCAGCTGGCTGGTCAGGATGAGAAAAGAATCTTGACTGATCTGATTCAGCAAGCTATTGTGATAGCCTTAACCCATTGTGGTAAATGCCTATGTTTAACCTCTGAATGATCCTGCCAATCCTGGAATGTACATTGTGATGCCACAAAGCAAGCTCCACCCTTTTCTACGTCTTTCAAGATTGTAAGGAGAAGGTTTTGTGCCACCATCCATGTTTCATCAAACATGCAGAAAGGGGTAGTGAAGCTATAAGTTGTCCATATCCATGTGCAGTTTAGAAACATGATCAAATTGGGTGTGTGTGTGCCGTGAAGAGATGATACAATAATGCCTGGTCTTTTTTTTCTTTCAGTTGCAGTTTAATCAAAGAAACATAGATGATAGCTTAGCTGTCCCCTATAAACTAAAGGTCTGGCTTTTAAAAAATATCAGAAAGTTGCTACTTATCCAGGATGTAAAGTGCTGTCCTGGCATATACTGTATAATGGAGAAGCTGGCTAAGAAAAGGGGAGAGTCAACCTCCCCCAGCTCTGCCCACCAGGTAACAGAGTCTAAGACTATGGCTGGAATTAGTATAGCAGCTTTTGGGTGTATCTATGGGTGTGTCTTCAAGTCAGTGTTGATTCATAGTGACTGCCTGGACAAGTCCCTGCAGTTTTCTTGCCAAGATTTCAGAAGTGGTTTGCTCTTGCTGCTTTCCTTGGGGTATCTATGGATATTTTCAGTCATCCAGATCCCACAGAGCTGAAGAAGCTTCTTGAATGAGAAGCAAAACATCTTCAAAGAAAAACTAGAAAATTCAGTTGCCTCTTGGGGGGGAAAAAGCACCTTTGGGTTTCCTTGGGATGAGAAATAGTGACTGGCCAAAGGTCACCTAGTTAGATTTGTGATCAGGGCAGGACTAGTACTCATGGTCTCCTGGTGCCTTAACCACTACCTCAAGCTTTCTCTCTGATTAGAGTTAGGATTGTTTCTCAATTAGTTTAAAATAAGCATAATAGTACTCTAAAAACAAATCCATTTAATACATTGGCACTAAAAGTTAGTGAGACCAACTGAAATCAATGAGATAGGTTAGACGGGACTATTTTAAGTTCTAGTCTTGGTTCTTGAAGAATAAGTTGGAATCCAATCCACTGAAGTGAGACAAATTTTTCACATATTTCAATTTTTAGCAGATACCTAGATTTAGCTTGATTTGTCTTTTAGGTCTGAAGAGGCCAGAAAAGAGAAACAAAACTTGTAGCAGTGGCAAATATTTCCCAGTTTCTTGTAGCATTAGTCTATAAAAATTCCATCTCATCTGACATTCTGTTGTTGATACTACTACATGGTGGTTTCAGTCCTTTCTGTCAGAACACAGAAAGTATATGTAATGTATGTAATGCTGGTAGATACTGCTCAACTCCTATGTTGTTGACTTGTGATGTCTCCTATGTGGTTTCAGATTTGAAGAAACTCCTGGGGGAGATCATTTGGAGGTTTAGATATACAATGTATACTGCTGACAAACATTCTACCACTCCTTATCATCTAATCGCACATTGTGCTCTTAAATACTGCTTAATCTCATTAATGGTATGACGAGGGAGAAGAAACTGAAATTAAATGCTGATGGTAAGGAAACAGTTGAATAAATAAAGTTTCTACTCTCCCAAACTCATCACACTTTTTCAATTTAAGCTCCTCAAGGTAGTGTTATATTCAGAGGTGGTGATAGTAGCAAGGAACACATGAACAATATTTCCTGAGCCAATAATTATTTCTTCCTTAGTTAATCTTGTCTTATCTACTGCAAAAACATTATATGTGTGGGGTTAATGTGGAAAGAAGAAAACCATTTTGTAAAGTAGATACTTGGTTCTATTAAAAGCACTGCTGCTACCAACGAAAAAGTTAGCTTAGAAGTTATGGTTGAGGTGAATCACAAGAGTAGGTCCAGCAGTTAAAATGGCCAGAAAATGAACTTTTAACTCAGTTACTCATTATGCCTAAAGTTTAGAGGGTTTCAGCAAAGGGCAGTGCAAAGATGTGCTGGAAAAAGGAACAGGGAATAAGGAACTACCATATTTTTCTAACTATAAAATGCTCCTGAGAATAAGACACACCTAGCTTTTGGGGAGGAAAATAAGGGGGAAAAAATCTGCCTCTGCCTCCCAGCATCCATCCGGTATTCATGTGGCCCATTCACCACAGCACAATTACTGCGGCCCGTTCACCGCTGCCCGTTCACTGTGGCCCATTTACCGCCATGGCTCATTTGCCATGGCCCATTCTCCGTGGCCCATTCATTGTGGCCCATTCACCGCCGCCATGGCCTATTCGCCGCAGCCCATTCATCACCGCCACCCATTCACCACCTTGGCCCATTCTAGGGCACCACACCAACCCTCCTCCACCCCGCCACAATATTCGCTGTATAAGAAGCACAGACTTTTCCACCCATTTTTTGGGGAGAGAAAGTGTGTCTTATACTCTGCAAAATATAGTAATTCATAAGAAGACTCTACAGTATGTATAGATTATTGGTATAGATTTATCAATATGAAATAAAAATATAGAAATGAATACAAATAGAGAAAGATTTAGGAACTTGAACTGTTTCATAACTATCTAAAGCCATTTAGAGAGATCATCTCACCAAACAATCAACAGGCTGATGACATTCAACTTTATCTCTCTATTTTGAGCTGAATGAGAAAAGCAATGGAAGTACTGACCTCATGTCTTGAAGCTGTTAGGGGAAAACATGGTCAGACTCAGATTCATTCAGAAGCTCAGTGAATCTCAGGTTATACCATCTTTGGCTCTTGATATGGCAGTGCTCCCCAAGGACAGCAGTAATTTTAAAGTCTTTCTGAAGCCATGGCCCTGCAGAAAAAATAGGCAGAGATTTGGCCATTAGAGACTTAGCCATGACCAGCCAATTGTGCTAATTATGATTTTACCTAGAAAAAGAAATGCCTTCTACTGTCTTGGGGCAGCCCTTGAAATAATAAATCTAATAAACAAATTAGCAAATTGATACGTATGTTTGGTCTCCACTGTCTATTTTGGAAAAATGGCAAAATTCTCCTTCACCCAGGTTTTTGTGAGGAATCAATATAATGGTATCATAATTAAATCTGTGTTTTTCTTTTCTTTTATTAGTTTGTTTATGTGTTTATGCCTTCGGGTGAATTCTTGACTCCTGGCAATTGCCAGGACAACATTTCTTGGCAACATTTTCCAATGTGGCTTACCCTTGCCACCATCCTAGGGCTGAGAGAGACTGACTGGCCCAACGTGACCCAGTTGGTTTTGTGCCAAAGCAGGATTAAAACTCATGCTCTCCTGGTTTTTAGCCTTGTGCTTTAACCACTACCCCAAACTTACTCACTGATTTCAGTTGTGTTATTTTAATTGTTATGGGTTATATTCTGGGCTTTTTCATTTGTTTGACTTACATGTTTATATCAATAGAAAGGCAGGGTATAAATTCATTAAGTAAACAACTAAATGAAAATCCTATGCTCCTATTTAACTTGCATGTTGAGACATGTGAGCTGCACAAAGGAGATATTAGAGAGCTGTAGGGGTACTAGACTTCAGAAGCTGCTACTTGATGGCTTCCTAGTCTGAGGGAAGGGTGGAACCTAGAAAGAAGTGGTTCAACCTGGAAAAGAGAAATAGGCCACCATAAGTCCTACTTTGGTCAGAGTGCCAATGTCCATTACAAATATTTCCCCGTCACACATAGTGTGATTAGATGCCCTGGGTAATAGGATGAGAAAGTTTTAAATATACACCAAGTCTGAATTGGCAAGTGAACTTTAGCCTCAGGCTATTACAACATAGAAACTATGAGTTGTCAAACTAGACTGCTCACAACCTTGCTTAGTGAGTTGCAATAGCTTCACTGTTCCCACAGTAAAATATTGAGATCTTTCTCCAGCTTGATTAGAATAATAGTTAAAAACTCCAGCCCAGATCAGGCAGCAATAATGAATTTTCAGTGCTACCTAAGGGCCCTCTATGTTGTCTATTTGCTAGATAAGAATTTACTCAGATAGGCACGCTTCTTTTTAAATTGAACAAAACGTTGACATTCAAATGTGGGAGAAAATTGAACTGTGAGTTTCATACATTGCAGCTGAGGTTCTTACTAATCAATTTTCACTTCTTCTGAGAAATTCCTTGTTTTTCCTAAATGGCTGTTATAGATCCTTTCCCAACTTGAAAGATTAAGTTTACTGTAAGAGGCGGGGAATCATACTATACTGTACTGTATGATGTGATGTGATGTATCAAACTATATCAGTAAGATATACATATACAGTATAAATAAGATGCTTGATGAGAACTTTAGTTAAATGACTGGGGACGTTGGTTCCAAGGAGCCCATCCATTCACCGGCTTCTTCTCTTTTTTTGCCATTACTTTCTTATTTTTACTCTAGTGTTAGTCTGTAGTGTATTTCTTGAAAGCTGTTGATAGCTGATCCTAAAAGACCAGCACTCTCCATCAGAAATCATGACACACCTGATATTGCTTACCCCTTACAAGATTTGCATGGGTAGAAATACTATTTTGTACTGTCCAGATTGTTGCCGGTAAAATTTCAAATATTTTAAAAGTCAATTTTCAAAGCTTTAAAATTAAAAATGGATTTTTTTAGATATGCGGACTGCGTCAGATGTTTATTTGTTATCTAAATATAGAATACTCTATTTCCTTAAGATTGCATCTATTTTGCATCTATACTGATCTATAATTTAGACTGAGGTGGCACAAAATTCGGACAACAAAAATTCATAGTATAAGCAGCTAGAAATAATAATAGACAAAACAGAATTAGGTGAACTCTTTTATTTAAAAATATGTATTTATTATCAGTAACATGCATTCATTTTTCATAAACATCCAAAAATAAATAATACAAAAAGAAAAAAAAAGAAACCTGAAAATAACAGAAAATAAGGCAGAAAAATATTAGAAATATAAAATCCAGATGGTCAAGATTTAATTGCAATTTGTTAAACTTGATATCATTGTATATTTAACTGTTCTAGTAGGTGCTCTCATTTTATGTTTAAATTGTTTTTAAGGACCTCTTCTTCCTTTAATGTTTGAGTGTTGTTTTTTTTTTGTGAGCAAATAAGCCTGGAATCTCTTTTAACTGAAATTCCATAGACAACAAATCAGCGATGATGACTAGCAACCACAGCATATTGTTTCCCTAGTTTGCAAAGCATCTTTGTATGATTTGACCGGGTCTCAAATTCTCCAGCAGTTGATCAGTGAATATGTACATAAGGTGTCTTAGCCCTTGGTTCCTAAACTTGCAATTATAGGAGCAGCCAAATTGTTTTTAAAAAAGCCACCCAGTGTAACAGAGAGGAAGGAAGGAAGGAAGGAAGGAAGGAACGCCTCAAAGTACAAAAAGTAAAGGTAAAGTAAAGGTAAAACTAATCATTCATACATACATTCTGCTGAAAAAGGCACAAATCTTTTACATGCCTTGAATATTTTATTGATTGATTGATTGATTGATTGATTGATTTAATGTATTTATATGCCACCTTTCTCCCGAAGAACTCAGGGCGGCGTACACAAGTTAAAAACATGCAACAATAAAACCCCCTTTTAAAATCAAATTAAGTAATAAATAATAAATAATAAATAATAAAACCCAGAATCATAGTCAGCCTATTTGCTTGAACAGCCAAGTCTTATATCAAATATTGGTATTTGATTGTGAATAACCAATGTATGACTGATGTTTTTTTGATGAACAGCAGCTTTCTGATGATAGAAATGGAGGCAGATAATAAGAATCTAGTTTCTGAAGAATGTCAAGCTCAAAGGAAAAGTGAGTGGCCACTTCAGGCCATTTCCAATCTTCTCACATTTCTGGCAAGGGGTCAATTCAGAACATCTGAGGTATACCAACTGATTGTTAGAAAGAATAAGGTCTTGTTCCAAAAGATAACTATGTCCTCTTAGCACCTAACTGTACTCTTTTAAGCTGAGAAGCTCACCTTCTGAATATTAAAAATAAAATATACAGAGATTATTCTTGACTGTTCATGGATATTTTTCATCATCTAGGGCAGCCAGTTCTCAATACAAGTTGATTTCAGACTATGATTGTTTCATGAGATTGTAATACTGCTTTTCTATAAGAACTGGAATTAAACTGGGGAATTCAGACAGCATTTTATTATAGCATTATAAAAATACTCACTGTCACAGCAGATGGCAGCAGCTAGCTAAACTTGGAAAAAGCTAAGTTGCATTGGATAAGTTCTTAGGTAAAAGACCCACCTGAAACGTTTACAGCTGTAGGCCAGATTGGGAAGTCAGAAAAGATACCAGAGCAAAGCTAATGAATTACTGTTTCCATATGGCTGCCAAGAAAATAACAGGGGTCCCATTTATTCATCAGGAATCAAGCTTAGTTTCTGGGAGCCTTTACCTTTATAATATTCTGTAATGTTCTTTGCTTTGTCAGCTATATTTACAGTGCTTCATGAACCATTCAACCATTGTGGGTAGTGACAATTCTTTCCATTTTTATGCATACAATAATCTTGCTGCAGTTTTCATGTACAAAAACAAAGTTCCATGACTTTTTTTCCTAATTGTTTCTTCACCAATCCCCAAAGAAAAACCTTTGGTCTCAATTGTATATTAATTTTAAAAATACTGTGAATCAGTGTGTACGTTTGAATCCAGAAGTTTTACACATCCACAAGCATGATAAAATGTCCCTTCTCGTTCACGTTTTCTACATAAATTTGAAGTATCTTTATACATTCTAGATAATCTGGTAACAGATTATTGAGGGCAATATGCTGACATTTGTAAACCACTTAGAGAGGGCTGTAAAGCACTATGGGGTGGCATATAAGTCTACGTGCTATTGCTATATACCAATTGTATGTTATCATATAAGATTTTTTTTAAAGTTTATAACATAATGTAAATTTCAATCATTTCAACCATATTGTTCCATCTGTTTATTAAAATCAAAATTTCCACTTTATCATAGATTCTTTCAAATGTCAATAAAAGTGTATATATTTTAGTTCTTTTTTATAGTTACAGGGTCATAAAATGGAGTTTTTATGATTCAGTGAATTTGAGAGACACCTTCCTGAGCCACCTCTGAATGTTACCTCGTAGCTCTGGACTTCTGTGCTTCAACTCCTTTTGCCTATGTAATTGTTTCTGCATATTTCTGCCAAGGTCATCTTCCCTAGTCTCAACAATCAGTTTTCTTGACTGTTTTGTAAGGAAGGCTCTGGACCATTATCCTCCAACTCGGGGAGGCCAAGTAAGAAAACAATGTGAACAGATTGCCTCCCAACCTTTTTCACATTTTGCTGCTCATATTAGAATATTCTTTACTTTCATTGTTAGGAATTTAAAGTGGCTGTGCTTGAAATGTCCCTATCCCCAATCCCTCTTTCTGCTGTGATTATGTTAGGAAACAATTAAAGCAAATAAGGAAGTAAACAGTTCCCACTTTCACTTTTTCTGGGGAAAAAAGTGCTGTCTGACTGAATTATAAGAAATTGGGAACACAGTTTACAGCATGCGTTATATGCTATTTATTTTCCTAGTTTAGGGAAAATAAGTATGGAGCCTGAAGATAGCAAATGTGAGTATGTCATCATTGCTTTTATGGCTGAATGGGATGGGCATGTCATTTGTAGCATTTATTGCATTTTTCTTGGCAGGAGTAAAGTGACCTGATGATCATCTGGTTTAGATATACTCACACTAATGAGAGCCTTCAACCAAAGCTGTCATGGCAGTGAAAAAAACAACTGCTACAAGACAGCACCTTAGGTGACAGAACCAACCTCAGCCCAGACCACATATGTGCCATGTTGGACCTCTGCTTGACCACTATCTATTTTAAATACAATGAAAGTTTCTACAGACAAAAACATGGCTGTGCCATGGGTTCACCTGTTTCCCCCATTGTGGTCAATCTCTACATGGAAGAAGTAGAAACCAAAGCCCTAGACTTCTTCACAGGAATTTCACCCACTAACTGGTATAGGCATGTGGATGATACTTGGGTCAAGATCCAAACACAGGAATTGGAAGTGTTCACCAAACATATCAACTCCGTGGACAGATACATCAAATTCACACAGGAAGATGTTAAGGAAAATAGTCTAACCTTCCTGGACTGTGCAGTACACATTAAGGAAGACAGAAGACTTAACATTGAAGTTTACAGAAAACCCACACACACCGATCAATATTTGCATTTTGATTCCCATCACCCACTGGAGCAAAAATGGGAGTCATTAGAACCCTGCACCACTGAGCTGAAGGCCTGCCTACCAACAAAGGTGGGAAAGAAAAAGAACTAAAACACACCAAGGAAGCCCTCAGAATATATGCCTATCCCAAGTGGGCCTTCATCAAATCTAAAAAAAAAAGACCCTAACCTACAGGAACTCTTCCATAACAAACCACAAAGACAACAATAAATGAAGCAATGTTGTCATTTCATATGTTACAGGAATATCGGAAACACTCAGGAGGATCTTCAGGCCAACACAACATATGTGCACACTTCAAACCCAAGAATACACTAAGGCAGAAGCTTATCCACTCCAATGATAAAACACCCAGACACAAACTGAGCAACGTGGTATATGCAGTACAATGCAGTGAGTCATGTGCTGATCTGTACATTCAGGAAACAAAACAACCACTTCATAAACGCATGGCACAACATAGGAGAATAAATCCATCAGGGCTAGATTCAGCAGTCTATCTGCATTTAAAAGACAACGGCCACTCTTTTGAAGACAGCAAAGTCCACATTTTGGACTGCTGGTTTGAAAGAGGGTCAAAGAAACCATCTATGTCAAAATTAAACAGCCCTGTCTCAACAGAGGGTGGGGGAAATATGACATAATCTATCTCCAGTCTACAACATAGTCCTTTCAACAGTTCCAAGAAGACTCTACACCCATTTGCACAACTCAGGTGACCTTGACAACATAGATAAACCTCCAGGTGGCCTTAACAACCCCTAAAAGGATGCAAATGACCAGCTGTCTGCAAGGAGTATAAATCCTTCCATTCCTCATCATACAGTCAGAGCTGAAGAAGCTTCTTGGATGAGAAGCGAAATGTCTTCAAAGAAAAACAAGAAAGTCCCATTGCCTCTTGAAAAAAAGCACCTTTGGGACTCTCCAAATATGACTGAGCTCCAGATTTCATGAACATCATATAGCAAAGCCTGTAGTTAATGGAGTAAAAGTGGAGTCTATGGGTAGGTTTTCTGGATAACTTGAACCATTAAGTCAAATAGTTTACACTGCTTAAACCATGAACCTGGTTCTGTTTGTTCCATGGCTGGACAATATGCATTCTCCATGTTTTGCTGAAGTCCACCCCAAATTAGCCTAACTGACATGTCCAGAGGTGTACAATAGTAAAAGCCGGAGTTCAAACACAGAGTAAGACTAGCCATCCTTGCAATGGATTGTAAAAATTTATAATCTACTTTTATTTTACCCGAGAAATGGCAATGTTTTGTGGAGGATCTTATTCAATTTAGAAGAAAAAACTATCTAGGGTACAAAGTTCACTGTTTTATACACAAAGCAGTGGCAGAACCCACAATTAGATCCAAGAACAAAATGTGAACAACAGTTGTCATAATAAATTTAAAATTCTTGGGAGAGGAATTAACCCTCCTCCTACAACCATTTGTTTACTAAACCCTCTTTAGTAAATTGTCACAGTGGATATGAGCCTAAAAGCTTATTTTCAGGAATGAAAACAGCCATTTTGGAGCACTGGCTTGCAATGATTTATGACGTTGGTGATTAGAGGTTTATTATACGAAACACTTTTATTTCTATGCAAAAACATGAGTTTCAAAATTGATTTCCAAAAGAAAGTACATATAATGTTGTTGCTAAGAAAACTGTGTGCAAAATAAGTAGGTAGTTTAGTCTTTTGAAAGAAAAAGAAATCAAGTTCCCATGTTTGTCATGAATGCATATTAAATAACACATAAACACATAATGTTAAATTACATAATGTAAAATTATTTACCTCTGGACAGGCTGAATGTGGATAATCATTCTTGTTCGAATGCAAGAAGTAGCTTGTAAAATGAAATGGGCCAGGTCTGCCATTTTCTGAAATGATGAAGTAGAAAATGGCTAAGGGATAAAATATGTATGTTGGATGGCAGAATGGTTCACTTTAAATAATTTTTTTAACAATTGACTCATTGGGATAATGTGTATTCTCCTGGATTATTTTGGGAAGTTAAACGAAGGTCATGAAAAGGAGCAGAGACATTGGTCTTGATCTCATCTGTTTAAACTAGTGCTCATGTGTGTTACAATGTGTGAAATCTGACAAATCTATTAGCTTTCCCCTTTGAACTTTATGTCTATAAATATTATTTTCCTATTTAATTCAGTGTTAATCACTTTAAAAATTATAAGTCTAAAGCTCCTGTTATGGGATGCAAGTTTATTTTGATTTCTGTTTGAAACTGAAAGTGCTATAAAATGGATTGAATAAATCAATTTCACCTGTATTTTATATGTACTGTATTTAGATATTCACAGGAACAATTTCATCACTATCATTCCTGAAGATCAAGCAGGCCAGTTTTACTTTTACTTTCATGTGTATCGATATGTGCTTGATGAATTGTGCAGAGGGAGAGATTATTTCAAGTAAATCAGATTCTTATAAATGCCAGTAAATTGTGCTCTCGGGGCCTTCTGATGGGTATTTTTGGTATATGACAAAAAGTGTATTCAGAGCCCTTGATGTCTACCTCAATGGAATCTGGTTAACAAATGTTAGCTCAATTAAAGCCTGATAATGTATTAATGGAGGAAGTAGGATGACTGGAGGATGGGATTTGTAACATCTCATTAAGAGCAATGAGGTTTACAGCAGCTTATGACACTTTCCATCTCTGCACTTGAACAGATGCTTTTGAGATCTCATCTCATTCTGACTCCTCTACTGAAACATTATATATTTAATGTTAACATATTTATAGCTCATCAGAATAAAGTAAATTGATTGTACAAACTCATCTTCACAGTTTATTAACTTTTTTCATTAATTTCAGCTGAACATTTGTCTAGGTCTTTCAGAATTCGAAACCATGAAATAGTGATTCAACTAGAGAGCGTTAGGAGTGACTTCTAGCAGGCCTTTCAAAATACTTTCGGATCCTTTGTTTTTATTTTGGAATCAAATCACACTCTGCTGGACTTGAATGATTTTTGTGTGGAGCTCCTGGTCTTGGAGGGCAGGTCTTCACCGAATGATTTTTAAGGCCATTTAAAACTCTGATAATTCTATTTATTCATTTCACCTTTCATCCAGCTTCAAAACTATTTTGGATGATGATGGGTAAATAAGCACCAAATACTGAGGGCAAGGCTAATTTTAGAAAAAAAAATCAGTCCTGCACTGTATATATGTTTTCTTTATTTCAGAGTGCAAGATAGTTTTGAACTGCCAAGGAGATATTCCTGGAGCATTTCAGAGACTCTTCTACCTCTATTTCATGAATTTCTGAAACTGATTTGTATGTCTCAGAAAAATGTAATTCAGATCTTGATTTAAGCACAGATTTCTGATTTATTCCATTAATTTAGTTTATTTGTTTGATATTATTTATCATGAGGTTTTGTGTACAACATGGATAACTAATCCACATAAACAGACATTGAACTGCAAGGTTAGTACTTGGCCATTTCAAAAGACTCTTGAAGTCTTAAAGGCTCTTTCTCTCTTCCTTTATTTTAAATATTTGAGTTAATTATGGAAGACTTTGCTAAAACATGCTTGTTTAAACTAGTATCTAATAGAGGCCTACTAAGTTTATTAAAATCTATCCATTATCATAGGAGTACTTTTCTTAGAAATGCCATCAGAGTTCATTTTAGTAATTTTAGAAAGAATTTCCTCCCATTTACTACAAATCAATTTCAGTCTCTTCTGGGCTTTCCTTTGCAATTTGTTCCCATTTGCATCTTTTTTTAATGTGGTCATTATTTCTTGAATTTATTTCCTGAACAAGGGATGTTTCACATTAAGCTAAAAAAAACAAAACCCTTGAACACTCTTAATTCTAAAACTGGCTAAATTTGACTCAGAAGCTATCAGCTCAATCTCACCCCTTCCCTTTGGGAATCATTGCTGTAATTTGTATATAATGTCAAGAAGTGACATGGGTTCAGCAGTATTGCACATTATGTTCAATTCTGAGAAGCTATTTTTTCCACCTGGGAAACTAGCACATGTGTGAGTAATTCTTGAGTAAATATTTATTTTTTTCTTGTTGCTGGAAAAAGGTTGAAAGCTGAGAGAACTAAGCACAATGGGTTCTGGAATTTTGATTATAGCTGTAGTAGAAATTCTGAGTGGCCCATTTTGGTTTTGTCCTGAGAATGTTTATAGAAATAAGGGAACAACACATAAGTTTAACATTTGAATCCTACTCTTTCTTAATGATAACCCAAGATAATAACAATGACATTGATTAGGGTAAAAAAGAAGGACTAGCTGAAAGTCACCCAATGAGTTTCATGTCATACTAGATTTAAATTAGTATCTCCCTAATCTATTTTTAATGTCAGGTCATCACATTGTCTCTAGACTATATGTTTTGGTGCTTTGAAATAATCCCATGGATATCAGTGAAGATTTCTTTTACATATAAAGTTCAAAGCTCTCTCCAGTGTATCTGCTCCCATAAATTACTAGCTAGATTTACTCTGATTCATAATGTTGCTTGTCATAACTATGCTTTGTTGAAGAAACCTAAATGGTTGACTTAACAGTAAGTAGAATCAAACAAATCATATCATCATCTAGTGCAAGGGTGTCAAACTTGCGGCCTGTGAGCCGGATGCGTCACATGCTGGCCCTGCCCCCACCCGGTTTAGCGAAAGGGAAAAAAGTCCCAATATGTCACATGATGCCTCTGTGAAGACACGAGTTTGGCACCCCTGATCTAGTGTGTTGGTAAGGTAAAAGGGCAGCAATATACCAGACTACCCAATGAAGCCAAGGCTGAATAGGGATTTGAGTTCATTTTAAATTAGGGATGGGGAATCTTTTGTTCTCCAGGTGAATCTCCAAATCTCAATTGTCACTTTTACTAGCGTGACTGGAGTTGCTGGAGGCTCGGTTGTTTCTGGAAGTGGGTTTCTGACTGACATTGTAAATCCATCTGATTAAATGTATTTGGACTAAATGGTGACCCATTGAACAAGTGGCAGTCTCATTAATAAAGCAATTACAGATCATGAATTTACTTGGACTATCCAGGATTGCTATTTTGAATACTGGTTGACGTGGCATGCCTAGTGAGGTTTATCTAGCTTTTGGCGTATAACTTTATCTTTGATCATGCCTGTGACTTGTTCTTAACCTTTCTTTGTTCTTTGGCTTTGGACAGTTAACTTGCTACAGTTTGCTGCTAATGATCTACTGGTCTGGTCATTAATCTATGTTTGACTTAATGAGCATCTTTAGAGCAAACCTTGCTTTTTACATAGCTTCTGTATGAGATCTATTGTAAAGATTGATCATATTGACTGTGAATACACAACTGGTGGAGAGACAAGGCTATGGTATTGGTACTTTTATGTTTCTGTTTTATGTTTATATTGATTATGCCCTAATTTCAGTGAGATTGTTTCTCTTCAGCTGGTTAATTTAGATTGGAACTATAAAGGATTTTTTTTTTAACAAAATACAAGCAGTTCAAAGCTGACAGGGAAGAAAAATTGGAGGAACTCATTCTTTGTCAAGTCTCTGTGAAGATCAACATTTCTCTGATACCAAAACGCTGAAGAACCATCAGAAAGCAAGAGCCATTCACTGCAATAATATTGCAGTGCGATATAGGTAATATGCTGATGGAAAAATGGTTCAGATTCTTGATTTAAAGGCAACTTTCTTGCCATCATTCAGGCAAGATATATACCTGGAGGCCAACTGAAAAGAAGGATCAAAAACAATTTACCTTACAATAAGCTTGAACACTCATTTGTTCCATGGCTGGAAGTTTCCATGGCTGCTTCACAAGCAGAATCAATGGCATGAGTACAGCTGAGTCACACTCTTTCCATTGTTGAACAACACCTAGGCAGCTCTTTTCCTGAAGGAAGGTCCCTGGAACAAGCATTCGCACAAGTTTCTTGTTGAACAGAATCCCCTGTTGAGATGGCCCAAAGTTACCCTGCTGTTTTTCATGTTTAAGCAGGACTAAAATTCACGGTCTCCCAGTTTTTAGCCAGGTGCCTACCTTCAGAAGATATCATCAGAATGTTCATATAAAACTGTTTTAAATAATACAAGGCAGGTTTTGGTTGAATTCTAGGAAAAACCTCTAACAGTAAGAGACATTCTACAGTGAAATGAGTTACCCCATTAAAGGTGGTAGGTTCTACTTTGTTGTAAGCTATCAAGCAGAGGCTAGACAGACCTCTGCCAGGAATGCTGTGATTTCGATTCCTGCACCAAGCAGGGTGCTGGACATGATAGCCTCAATGGTTTCTTCTAACTCTTTTATATCTCAGTTTTTAAACTGCACACTGCACTGCAGGCTGTATTTTTTAAAAAAAAAATTAACAAAAACATTATACAAGGCTTAGAAACTTATTTATCTAAAAAAAAAAGTTGCAGTAATCACAGGGCTAAAAATCCATGTTCCTGCAAAAACAATCAAGCAAAATAAAGTTCATGATGAATTGTACATTGAATGTTCTAAATGCAATTACAAGATGTTTCCCAGAAGAAACAACAAGGGTACCTCCAGTTTCAACCACAAAGCAATTGTATCACAAACGCAATCTGATTTTAGACATAGTAGCATTTGTTTTAATGAGAAAAATAAGTCCCAATTTTAATTATTAAAATATCAATATTTTAGTCTCTAACTCCTTCAATATATCTTTGTATTAATTACTTTCAATTCTTTCTAATATTCATCTGGAAATACATTGAGGGCTAGAGCAGTGCTAAGACTGCTCTCAATCTCCGTTTTTGCTGGCAGAGGCACTGTGGGCTGGTCTTTTGCTGTTTCCAGGGTGGCCCTGCGGGCCAGATCTAAGCACCCCACGGGCCAGATCTAAGCACCTCACAGGTCAGATCTGGCCCATGGGTCTTGAGTTTGACACCCCTACTCTATGGGCAAGATCTCCATCTATTAAATAGCTTTTCTTACCATCTTCAGTGATCAGCCTCTTAAGAGTAGCACTTTCAATATCAGCCTTATAAGTAGTTCTTTAATTATGACCACTCACTTAGCAACCAGTCGAAGTTATGACCTACCTGAAAAAGGCGACTTATGACCAAGATCTGAGTTCTGATAGTCACCCCACTCCATGGTCATGTGACTGCTCTTTGGGCACTCAGCAATACAATCACATTTATGGCTGTTTTGAGCGTCCGTCAGTCATGTGACTCTGTTTTACGTTGGTTTATTCAAAACTGGTACTTATTTCCAATATTCAGCAAAACTGTACCATAACGAACAATGGGTTTGCTTAATGACCGCCGCTTTCAATTAATGTCCACTGCAAGAAAAAGTCATAAAACTGAGCTGATCATGTGACTGACCCAGTTTACAACCATTTCAACTTCCAACTATAATGGGCAGTTTCCATTACATTTGTAACTCAAGGTCTACCTATATTCTAATAACATGAATAAAAATAGAACTTAAGAGTGATATCATTTATATGATACCACTGAAAGCTACTGAAATGGACCATCCTTGACTGCACATACATCCACATTGAATGTCTAGACTCTGGCTGAATATCATGAAAGGGCAAAGAAAAGTTATAACATTTCATCTGTTGCTGTTTTTGTGCAAATTTCTACCTTGTGTGCCAAACCTGTTTTTGGGTTCTATACAACTGGATTGAGAAGTAGGGTATCATCTCTGCTTGCTCTCAGCAGCCAATTTCCATGGTCCAAACCAGAATCCAAATGCATTTGTTCTTCTTGTTTCAAATGTCTGAAATGAACAGGAAGTTTATCCAAACACAAAGAAAAGGGAACCATCTCTTCCCTTTCTTTTATTGTGAAAACACAGCTATTATGAATATAAATTCAAACTCACATTGATGTTATTTTCCAAGTTAATATATCCTTGAAGTTTTTCCTGAAATGTCTCACTACATAAGTGAGAAAATGGGAGATGTTTATATCTGCCAAATCATCTATGTTTATAGGTTTAATTTTGAGGGCAGGCAGGCTCTTCTCAAGACTATTCTCTTAAATAGATAATTGTTTCCTTCTTTTAAACTAGTAATTGCATCTTTCCACTTTGGTTTCTACCCTCCCTTTTTGACAGAGTAGCCCCAGGAGGAAATACAAAGGAACACAAGACTTTAGTAATGTCAATAGATGAGTATATGAAGGGATGCCAACTAGTGTAACTGATCATGAGAAGATGAAAAGAAAGGTAATTTGGACAACCATTGCTCTTTTTTTCACATAATCTTCTGGAACAGTAGGACTTCACAGATAATACATTACAGGTGGTCCTCAACTTACAGTATATCCATAGTTAGGATTGGAACTTCACTTGTAAGCAATGAGGTCATTAAGTGAATCACTCCCAATTTTTGCTGCAGTTCTAAGTGAATCACATGGTTGCTAAGGAAATCCAACTCCTCCCATTAACTTTGCTTGGATGAGAAAATCATAAATGGTGATCATGTAATCCTGGGATGCTGCAACAATCATAAATTGGTGGTAAGTCACTTTTTATAACATCATTGTAACTTCAACAGTCACTAAATGAATGGTTATTAGTTGAGGAAGTTTTTAAGAAGAGATTGGTATAGAGTTTCCTGCCTGAGCAGGGGGTTGAAGATCTCCAAGGTCCCTTCCAACTGTTCTGTTCTGTTCTACTCCACTCCACTCCACTCCACTCCACTCCACTCCACTCCACTCCACTCCACTCCACTCCACTCCACTCCATTCCATTCCATTCCATTCCATTCCTCTCTGCTCTATTATTATCTGTATGGGGGGGGAAAAAACAATGCCTACATTGTTGATACACAATCAGCAGGATAAAGATAAAAGTAACATTAAGGTACAGTTAACTATTTAATTAAAAAATATAAATCAGCCTGAACAGTAGATGACTAATGGAAGTCCTGGAGGAACCACGCAGTGAGGAAACAAAAAATATCTCCATTTCTATCAATTGTGACACCATATCCACATTCTAGAATACAGAAAGATTGATTTACACCACCAGTCTTCATGCAGGCATGCAACTACAGTAACTAGAACTAGATGATCACATAGAGAAGATTGGAATGGAGAACCAGCCTTGCTTCATAGAGCAGTGCTGAAAGAAATATTCTCAGCTGAGCCTCACAGTGGGTAGAGAGTTGGGCTCTTTTGACGTGGAAGATCATATTTTTGAATTTAGAAACAAAACTAAAAACAACACATTATCATCTGAATTGGAAATACATTTACATAGTATACACGTTAAGATGTTACAGTGTTAAAATACCTAAGCATAGATTTCCTGTTATTTATAAATAAGGCTAGAAGTTTAGGTTACATTCTATTCTTTTAGGTCAAAAGAATAATTTACAGAGTGACATATGTAAGAGCCTACACCAATAATATGAAAACAAAACAAAGAAATAAACATCAAATTCTACTGAGCTACAATGGCTAAAACCATCTTTCAGGATCATGAGTTAGGAAAAAAGAAATTACCATACCTACCACAAGATTAAATTCAGGTGTCATTTAAAACTATTGTTACATATGCCACTCTGTAAATTTTTCTTATATATTAAACCTAAAGTATTCATAGATTTTACTAATATTTGGGCTATTCCCTTGCAAAAACAATATGATGTAAGCACTGAAACATTTTTTTTATCGATAAAAGTGGCTTCTTCCATTTCACAGACTCTCCTTTGAATACAATTTCTCACTCGCACACACTTCTTTCCACTGTGGCTTAGGGGATCATTTGCAACAGCATCTACAATGATTAGATAATTGGTTGAAAACATACATAATATATTATGATTCTACTTGGGTCTCGTGGAAGCCAAATGATCAGAACAGCTGGAAAGAAAATGGAAACAGCAGATACAGATACTCCCAGATAAAATGAAATTCTTACTACCTTATTTGTATATTTTCTACAGCAAAAATCAAGGAATCCATCTAGTGGTCACTGAAGGAATCAGCATTACCAATAGATTAGATTATCAATAGAATGGATTAACCAATGTAAGCGATATCAGAGTGAGGAGTCAGATAAAAGGAGTAAGGTTTTCCTTTGGGATATTCATATAGCATGAAGGAAATGCACAGTTATTACACTACTCTTATATAAAATTACAAATTATTTTAAATTATCCCATTTTTAATATTTTATTATATTGATTAAATTGTCCATTACCCAGAGCCCCTCGATGAGGGAGATAGGCTGTTAAGAAGTTCGATATATTACATACATTATTTGATACATTAATTAAATAGACAAGAAAAAAAGAAAATATAGCTAAATCTAATTTATATAAATAGCAGTCCTATCTTTCTGTACTTTTTCAACACCTTTATTCACCAATTCATTGTCTTTTATTCCTTAAACTTTTCATCTCTTTCTTTTTAGGATTTCATCCAGTCCTTCCAATCACAATTTGTTTTTCAGTTTTTCTCTTCCTCTGGATCCCATTCACTTTTCCTTCATATATTGTTTTGTTTCCCAATTCAATTCTTCCCATTCTCTCTAAAAGAACAAATCATTTCAACATGCTCTTTTCCTAACTGCAAATCATTCAGATTTTTGGCCAACGGCACAGCATCATCAGGACATTAAAAGACACAGACATCAGCCTCCCCAAAGCAACAGTTCTAACGTTACCACATGCATTCCTTATGCATTTAAGAATATATGTAGAAATATGCCCGTACATGTTTGTGCGTGATATGTGCAACAAATAAACAAGTGTAATGTAACTAGAAGCTGCGACAAACAAATTTTGCATAATTTTTCTCCTGCTTTTTTGAGAATTAAAAGTGTGTGCGGATGGGTGTGGGTCATGAGCACACAAGAGGGAGGGAGAGAGAAGAAAAAGCGGTGCTAATACCTTTATGATTTGTTGCACATGTGGTGGTGGTAGTAGCTTTAAACTGAAAGTAGCAAAACGAAATGCATAAACAGAAAACAGACTAGGTCAAAAGTAGAAACCATGCATTTATTACTTTAAATAGGAACAAAGAGCCCAACACTAACAATTAAGGATCTGAAAAAGAGCAGTGGCCAATATTTTTACACTCCAGGGAGAAGGCAAATAAAATGTTTCCTGAACTCACTACAGAAAACACGAGCTCTTTGCCTTAACCTCCTTGTATGGTTTATGCTTTCTTCTTTGTGCCTCCACCCACAGGCAGCATCTTGGCAACCACAAGTGGGAAAGCCAGCCCCAGGCAGTTGGGTGGGAACACGATACTCCAAGGCAGTGAGAATGCTAGGCTGTCCAAGCATTTGAAGCTGCCAAGGTCAGCTATTGTTCAAGAGGTTATAAATAGTCTTCTGCTGGTAATCACCAGCCCCTACCTATTTTTTTTTCTTCCTTTTTAATGAGCAACAGTTGTCACTCTCCTGAGATAAGGAAAGTGAAACAAAAAAATCAAAACAAAACAAAATGCAAAGGAGGACTATATGGCAGCCTACAGTAATCTCTTGTATCCCAAGGAGAACGCCATGCACACTTCCATTTGGTATCATAACTGACACCGAGTACAAGGTGACAGGAGTTTCTGTAAAGAGGGAGAAAATACCAAAACGGCATCCAGATTGCATCACATCCTAATTTTTTTTCTTTTTCTCAGGGACCAAGGGACAGCAAATTAAGGTACTCATTGTTGTTGTCTTGTTTCCAAAGCCTTATACATCAGGACACTGCTTGGAAAATATTGTTAGGCTTTATAGGACAAAAAGCAATATATTCATAAATATTGTTGGATTTGTGTTTCTGTTGCCACTGCAGCTTCAAATCCTATTTGCAAGCCTCTTCTTTGCTGCATATTTCAAAAGTTTCCAAAAGATAAATAATGAATATTCCACAGTAAATGTAATGTTAATGATTAAATTCAGGAGATGTCTTTCAGCTTATATCTAGCCACTGGCCTATGGCTGTAATAAAGCTGACCTGGTCTATACCTAGCTCTCATATTTAAACAAGAGAGTAATCTCATATGACTTTTTACGATGTGTTTGATCTTGGCAAGCTGATGGGCTGTGAATGCTGAAGAATCAGCGTGCAAACTTTAAAATGCTAATGCCCATTAAATGATCACCCAGATTGAAACCTGAAATCTGTCATGTGTTGTAAACAGATAGTGAAAACTGGGTGGCATTCTTCCATTGCAGCGTCCAAACTGAAGCAAATTGAGATTGGGCAGAACTGGAATCAGGCACGTGGACATTCCATGTTGGTCTTCCAATTTAAGTCTGACACAGCCTATATTACAATTTCAGTATGGTGCTGATTAAGCTGTCCCTATCAGGTGTTACCTCCATATTCTCCATCAGCCACCACCTGGCCTGCCACTTCAACTTCACTGCAGTTCTTGTGGAGAAAAGGAATCTTTTGAAAGAAGTCCAAAAGCAATGCTTTGGTTGCCTGCTACATGTATGTGTTAGTTTATCTGAAATTCAATCCTTGACAATGTTATCAGGCTCTGCATTGGTGAAAACTAAAATGGAGACCGGTAGGCAGGCCGCCATGTCAAATACAGTTTGAAAAGGCCTCCTGCTCATCACCGTTTGGCTGCTATGGATGAATTGTGGAGAAGGACAGGTGAAGCCATGCAGTCTCAGTAGCGCCTGGTGAGTCTGATCTGGTTCAAACTTTAGAAACATAACTAGTTTTCTACATTTAATTCCAATATAAAGTAAATAATTTTGCTACCAAATTGCTAGTGATAACCCAATATTACTGTAAAAATTTGAAGGAATTTTTGAAAATATTTACATGCTTCTGTTTTAGTTTAGAAAAGATTAATCAGAAATATTACTGAATCCAGATCTCCAAAGTATTTTTTTTTTAAAAAAGATCACATTGCTAGTAAGGAAACAAACCATGAAATTCTGAAAAGACTTTTTCATCCAAATCTTAAATTATGACAGGAGGAAAAGGAAGTTAAAATAGTTCAAGCAATTCGTTTTTCTTAAGGTTGACGGTGATATTACACATAGAACTGTATTGCACTCTTGATTTTCTCTATATTTGAAAGAGAAGTCTTTACTTATCCACATCAATATAATATCAGTGAACATCAAGAGAACTGAAGCTGAAACAGGCCACTAAGAGAGATGAGAGAGCAGCATCACATATGCAGAAATTGTATTACTAATCCATCTTTTCCAAAAAGTTCCATAATGATTGAGCAACCTCAGTTTAAAAAATGTTGAATTGGAGAGGGAAAAGTGGGTATATTAAGAAAAAACCAGAGCATTTTGGAGAAAATTCAAGCCTGGAACTATAAAAAGGAGGCACAAGTGGAAAGGTAATTTCTAAGTCTCCCTTTCCTTTCTTATTGATAGTCGCAATATACATTGCTTTGCTTTTATGTTTTAATAAAAACAAAAGGAAAATGTATTCTTTAAACATTTTCTTTCTAGACTGTAAAATTCTGCTAGCATATGCCATGCTTCATAAACCTAAGCTTAGAGGAATCCAACTTAAACATTTAATTGCCTAATTCCATTGCTGAGAGCACTGGGGTGAACAGGGCATTTAATGGCTGCTCCCCTTGATCATGTGTTTCGCAAATGCTATAGAAACATCTTTGGGCCCCAGACTCCTAATTGCAATGAAAATGTTTTAAAACCCGTAACTGCATCAATTAGAGCATTAGCTGTTATTACAACTTCAGTGTGCCGTTTAGATGGTGGCGTGCCTCTCACCAGCTTGCCAACTCACTAGAGAGATAATTACAATGCTTCCTTACCTTTTAAGCTTCCTGATGAGATGAGATTCTGCCTGGAATCAATGCCTGCCAAGATGCCTGTTGAAATTTCCTCAGGAAGTAGTTAAAGAGCGCTATAAAATGGAACTAATTTAGAAGGCAAAAGAAATCTTGCTCTAATTTCCAGGAACAAATGGCATCAAAGAAGAACAAACAGCTGGATTCCCCCAAATATTCTGCCATCACAACCCCGATGGGAGCAAGCAGGGTGTGGCCCGCTCATATAATCAGAGGCCTGTGCTGTACTTCTAGGCACCAGTTTCAAGTAGGGAAAGAGAAAAGAGTAAGAAAAACAGGGATCAGAAGTAGGGCAGTATGCATTAAATCCTTCCATTGGAGGGTTTTATTTAATTACCTTTACATCTCCCAGGGTTTCAGGGCACTGTGCCACAGCTGGGA
The DNA here is from genome assembly GCA_012654045.1 of Ptyas mucosa. Taxonomy (NCBI): domain Eukaryota; kingdom Metazoa; phylum Chordata; class Lepidosauria; order Squamata; family Colubridae; genus Ptyas; species Ptyas mucosa. The sequence continues at coordinate 23,082,537 of WNWU01000012.1, forward strand.
ATATTAAAAAACTAAAGATAATGAACCAGCTTGAAATTAAGTAACTCAGCATTCGAAGTGCGTTCACATTTTAAATGTGCTCCATGAGTCCACATGGAATGTGACATAAATAATTTTTATTTTATTTATTTATGAAGGAACTGTATGTGGCCATCCAACTCTGCCATGGTGATTCTAGGCAGCTTACAGAAATAAAACCCCAAACATAAATCCCTAGGAACCTCCACCCTCCGGGTGACATCAATCCAACCAAACCACTTCATGGATTCCCTGTCCCCCTGGGGTCTCTAGGCCTGCTGGCTATTTGAAAGAGCATCAAAGTGGGAGGCCAATCTTATTTTTGCAGGGCTGATGTTGCATAGGCTAGGAGCCACCATGGAGAAGGAATTCCTGGAGAGAGGGGGGCTGTAAGCTATCCTGCTTCCCTGCTTTGGTGGGTTGGGTAGCTGTAACTGGGAAAAGATGGTCCTTCAAATAGCCTGACATGTGCTTCCCTGGAAAGTCTTCTCTACGAAGCATTCCAAAGCTATGGAATCACTGCAGAGAATGTGGTAGGGTAGATGAATTTCAAAAGTTCACATAATAAATTAATTTTTAATAAATGCCTGAGAAGTCCTTAGGGTTTTGGTGTAACAGACTAATAACATAATAACATGTGGCGCAGATGCTCCACATCTTATTGCTACTACATTTGCTACACCCCTATTCCTTCTATGGGCTGAGCTGTCATTTTACCTGGCTGTGGCTCTTCCTCCTATCTCCCAAAGTCATTCCCACATACTATTTTACACACACACACACACACACACACGTCATACAGATAGTCCTTGACTTACAACAGTTCATCTAGTGACCATTCAAAGTTATAAAAGACACTAAAAAAAGTGACTTAAGACTATTTTTCACACTTATGATCATTGCAGCCATCTCCATGGACATGTGACCAAAATCCAGTCACTTGGCAACTGACTTATATTTATGACAGTCCCAGGGTCTTGTGATCATATTTTGCAAACTTCTTATAAGCAAAGTCAATGGGGAAGCCAGATTCAGTGAACAACCGAGCTACTAACTTAACAACTGCAGTGATTCCCTTAACAACTGTGGCAAGAAAGGTCGTTAAATGGGGCAAAATTAATTTAACAAATGTTTCACTTAACAACCAAAATTTTGGACTTGATTGTGGTCATAAATTGAGGACTACTTGAACTGCACTGATAAGACCACACTTGGACTACTGAGTCCAGTTTTAGTTACCATGATACAACAAAAGATGTTGAGATGCTAGAAAGAGTGCAGAGAAGAGCAGTGAAAATGATTAGGGGACTGGAAGCTAAGCCATGTGATGAACGTTTGCAGTAACTGGAAATATCTAATCTAATGAAAAGAAGTGACATGATAGCAATCTTCCAATATTAAAGTGCTGTCACAGAGAGGAGAGGGGTCAACTTATTCTCCAAAGCATCTGAGAGCAAGACAAGAAGTAACAGATGAAAGCTTCACAAATAGAGATCCAACCTAGAATTAAGGAGAAATTTCTTATCAATAAGAACAATTAATCAGTAAAATGGTTTGGGGATGCTCCAACACTGGAAGATTTTAAGAAGAGCTTGGACAGCCTTTTGTCTGGAATGGTATAGGGTCTCCTGCTTGAGCAGGGGATTGGACTAGAAGACCTCCAATGTTATTCTGTTATTCTATACTTTGTATTCCTCCTGTTCCTGAGTTGGCTGAAAAGTGCATTGATATAAATTGTGCTCTCACTGAGGCCTCTGCTTTAGTGGGCCTCAGCAATGAGGCTGATAAGTCGTGTTGTCTGTATTAACTAACTAACTAATTAATTAATGTGTGACAGTTCCAGGCCAATGATGGCAATGTAAACAAAGGCTTGGGAATAGAAAAAGGATGAGTAAATTATTAAGGGGGAGGAGGTTCAGAAAAAAAAATTCTCAGGCCTGAGGAAAAATTATAGCACTAGAAAGAAACTCAAAGAAACTTGACTTTGTTTGGGTTCAGATGGAGGGGAGAGAAACTGTCAGCCGCTTCGAAACTGACAGGATTCCAAGGTTCTATTATTATTGCCATGGCAAGCTCAGACTCAGATGAGGAGATTGACAACAGAGCAGCCTGCTCTAGAGTTACCAGATGAACCGCCGCCTGAGGACTTGGAGGCAGTTGAGGTGGGGCCATCCAGTAATCAACAGGAGTAGCTACTTTCAGTCTTCGAAGATGAGGAGTCTGAACTGCAGCCTCCACCCAGCAAAAGGGCTCGCCAGGTAGAGAAGAGAGCAGAGCAAAGATGTTCTGCAAGGTTCCTCACGAGGAGCTGTGCCCTCCTGTAATAAGCAACACCAGCACAGGCTCTAGTTAAGTAGAGCAGTAAAAATGAGGAGGAGGAGCAAAATAGTAGCATCAAAGACATACAGTACAGAGCCAGGCACTGCCTGCAGAACAAATCATGAGCTTGCTCAACTGCAAGCTCCAAGTTAAGCTTAAGAAGAAAGGGACCAGGGGTGGATTCTACTTATCTTTACTACCGGTTCGCAATGGGATCGCGTTGCGAACCGGGATCATGTTGCGAAGCCTCTATGCATGCGCAGATTGCCAATGACGACATCCAGGGCAGTGGACGGGGCCTCCTGCTGGTTTTTACTACCGGTTCTTGCAAACCGGTCCAAACTGAGGGCAACCCACCACTGAAAGGGACCCAGTTTCCATGCCATGACCTTGAATATATACTCTCATTTTCAAGGAGAGCTTCAGAAATTGCTTTGAAATCCTGAATATCATTGGTTAGGGAATCAGTGGAATTATGGAACAAATTTCAAGGAACCATTAAGGATGAATGAATGTGAAAAGAGACTGTCAAAAATGACAAACTTTTCTATGGGGTTTCTCAGTGCTCAATATTCTCCCAGCTCCTATTTAACATTTAGTAACATTAGTGTGCTGATGATACTCAATACTCTGCTCCGTGCTGACCAAGTGATGCCTCCAAAGGCTGTGGAAGTCTGGATGGAGAAGAATAGGTTTCAACCTAACAAGACTGAGTTGCTGTGTGGGGAAGAACTTTCTGATACAGGGAATTTGCCATCTTTAGTTCTGGATGGGATTGCACTGCTATGACGAAAACAGTGTTTGCACAGCCATATTTTATTTTATTTATTAATTTATATCCTACCTTTGTTAGTTTTACAAGTAACTCAGGGCAGCAAACAGACCTTCTTCCTCTTATTTTCCATAAAACACAAATCCTGTGAGGTGAGGATGAGAGAGAGAGAATGGCTGGCACAAAGTCACTCAGCTGGCTTTCATGGCTAAGGTGGGATTTGTACTCATGAAGAAGGACTCATGTCTCTTGCTGTTGGCCGTTGTACCCCCTCCTGACCAAATGGGAAATTAATTGAAATAAGACACCCAGAGTCACCTTGCAGGGGAGATGGGTAGCATTTAATCAATAAAATACATTGAAATAAATACTTCATTGTATGAGGAACGTGCCAAATTTTGCCCAGAAACAGGTTCCCAAAGATATCTGATAGTTATTCCTATTTTTAAAAATAGGAATTAGTTAGAAAAACAAATCTAATTGTGAAGTACGAGCAATTTCGCTAGTTATCTTCTGTAAATGGGTATTTTAGTATGGACTGGGGCTACTCTGGGAACCATTTTGCCTAGGCCATAATTGGGCTTCATACTAGAGCTTGACAGTAAATCACTGCTCTCCAGACACTTAATCCAGCTGGGCTTGACTTGGCAGAAAATTCAGACATGACCAACCAGACTAAAATCTTTATTGGAAACAAAACTAAAGCCCTAAATGCAACAGTTGATTGCCTACTACGAAATACAAAGACTGAGACAGCATTACATAATGGTTCTTCCTAGCCTGGGAACCTCTGGGTGTTACTTTGCCAGTTTCAATTTTTATAGCAACCCCCCACCCCTTCCAATGCCATTGTATCCATTTGTGAGAATTCCTACTACTTCTAACTTAAAATACAATCCCTTGCCCAAACTGCTTGCTGATTCTAGCTTAATTTATGTTCTGTGATATTTCTTTTAATTTTTTTTTACCATCTTTCCCCACAATGCACTTCTGGAGGTTGTAATTTTGAAGTGGAAAATGAGTACAAGGATTGGCTTCTTAAAACTTTTCTCTTTTCCTGTTCAAGAGTTTTTTCATGAAAAGCTCTTCCCTCTTTGCTGCTTCTTTTTATCATTCCTAGAAGTATCACATGCAAGCAATAGTTTAATGCTCTTCATCTCCCTTCTCATTTGACTCTAAACAGCCTATCCAGACTAAGCTGGATAACTGTTAATTGTAAAACTAAGAGTTATTCTTGTTGTGATAAGGGTGGGAAGTTGCTTTCGTAGTTTTTTTCCTCTTTCTATTTTTCTTTTTTGCTTTCTTGAACTTTTTATTCCATTTTTCTTATTTTTAGTTTGCACTTTCTTTTATTATTTCACTTAAGGTTGTTCATAAACATTTATTTAAAAAAGAGCAGGGAATGAAATAATCTGGGGAACTGGCTGGGTTAATAAACTAGATTTTTCAAATGGGACAGACTTATCAGAGAAATAAAAAAATACAGAGTTTGGCATTAAAACTACAATGTAGTTCATAATTAGATGGTATTGGCACCCAACCAAAGTTGCAACTTATCATGAAACAAGAGCTATTCAGTGCTTTACCACACCCTGCACTGATCTCCATGAACAGAAACATCAGAAACATTCTTCCAAGGGATTTGTGCTTTCTGGAAAAAAGGGAATAGTTACCTCTACTTCCCTTCTTCTGGAAAGAAGGAATACTTAATTCTACCTTGCTATTCGGAATTTTCAAGACGTTCCACAATTCAGCTATTTGAGCACCCTTTGTGTCTGTATCTTCCATTTGCATTCAAAGTGTCTGCTGAACTATTGAAGGTTTTTTTTTAACCTTAATCAATTTTCTCAGGCTCTGGTTAATTAATAAACCTTGAAAGCCTGAGGAACCGTTGCTCCAGAGAAAGTTAATTTCTTGAATGGAGACATAGCCAACTTTTGACCGGGTTGGTGGATTTGCCTACACAGGTCTGTGGTTGCAGGTCTATGACCACATTAGCGCAGTTGAATACAATCCTAAGCATGTCTTCTCTGGTTATTCAGCAGCTGCTGATCCTGGAACTGGACCAGCAGATTTTAGAGTGGGTTGGCTGTCATTCCATTAATGCCTGGGTGTGCATGCTGGCAAAGCTTCACAGAAGGTGTGTATCTGCTTCAGCCTTCCCCGTTGTGCCATCTAGCTCCATTCCAAAGCTGCCTGTCTGGAAACCTGCAGTGTGTGTAGGAAGACGGATCTAGAGAAGGAAAGAAATGTCTTGGTTTCAAAATGAATGGCAAAATATCTCACAAAAAGAAAAAAGAAAATGGCAGTTCTTGATAATCAAACTGGTCATCTTTTTCAGGTGTGGTCATTTTTCCTGATTCTTCATGTCCCAACTTTGAGCAAAGCACAGACTAGAGGACACTGCTCAAAGGAATTCAGAAAATTTAGCTGTTGTTCAGGTCAAAGCTAATGAGGATTGCTTAGCAAATTGCTGCAAGACGTATCAATAAAAAGAATCAAATATCACATGTTTGTCTGCAAGTATGAACAGCCAAACCCTTACCTGCATTCCAATTTAGAACTGCTGAAGTGGCGTGTAGAGTGCTGCTACAATAATTATAGTTTATAACTCTTTTGAATATTAATCTGCTTCTTGGATTTCATCACTTGAAAGTTTTGAAAGCTGTATTTTTCCCAAGGTGTTTGAAAACAATACACCTCTCCTAAATGCACTAGGACTTTATCTTTATTCTTCAATTTTTATTATTTTTTTCAATTTTTATTTTTTTAATTTTTTTATTTTTTTTGGAAAAGAGATTGGATAGCCACCTTTCATGGATGATTTAATTGCAGGGAGTTAGGTTGGGTGATCCATGTGCCCTCAACTCTCCATTTCTGTGATTTTATGATTCTTCCTTGGAATGTTGTTCTTATCATTTATTAATTTATTATTTATTTATTTAAATATACCAGCTTCCCAACTTCAGTGGACTCTGCACAACATGTCAAACTAGAAAAAAAAACCTAATGAAAACAGCTAAGAACATTAAATCAGATGGATAGCCTAGACTAAAACAATTTAATATATAAAAAAACCCCAAAACCAACAGAATAAAGCAAGGACTTTAAACAGATAATAAACATCACCCCTCAGAGGTCAGGTTTTCAAAGCTTTCCAGAACCCTAGGAGAGAGGATGCCATCCTTATACTGGGGGCGGGGTGTGTTGTGACCTAGGTTCACTTAGTCATTACAGGACACAATTAGTCTCAAACAAAATTATTTTATTTTAACAGCTAAGAATTACTTCATTCCCAGCTTAGTCCAAATTAATTCCAAAACAAGTCCTTCAGAAAAAGTCCTTCAGGCTTATTACTAACCTTTATCTTCTTTGGCACCCTGCCAAAGGCCTTTCTTGGCAAAGCCCCACAAAGTTCAGAAACAAGAGATGCCGACTGAAAAACAGATTTAGCAACATTGCTTTTCTACAAAGAGCCCAAGAGCCTTTGCTGCTCTTTTAAGCCTTATGGGAGGGGCCAATCATCTCCTGGCTTTACTCCCAAGTTGTCCTTTTTGCTTTAGCTGCTCTTGCCTACTGGCAGCTCTACGCATGCGTGCACTAGGAACAGGCTCCTCCTATTCCTCTGCCTCTCTGCTGTCTGACTCTGGAGGCTCTGGAGTCCGCACATCACTCCCAGATGGCCCTGGCCCCATCTTTGCCTCTAACGTAGAGCCCTCGTCTGGGCCTTCCCCAGACTCCAGGACTGGCCCATGGTCCTCCCCAGCCTCCTCACTGTCCAACTCTGCGGCTAGCTCCACAGGCTGCTGGCGGACCACAGTACTGTTGTTGTTATTGCTGGCCTATAAATTAGTTGTTTTTCTCATTCAACTGCAATCAGCTAATAAAGGGAATCCTCGCTTAAGAACCATTTGTTCAATGACCATTCAAATTACCACAGCATTGAGCAAATAGTACTGGTCCTGGAAGTTAGTTACTGCAGTGCCTGCAGAGTGACATGATCAAAATGAGATGCTTGGCAGCCTATCCACCTTTATGACCTCAGGAAGTGCTTCAACTCCTTCCCCCACTTATTTCCCCTCCATCTCTGTCATTTTGACTGCCTTGCTTTCTGCTATCCCAGCTGCCTGTCCTGTACTAGGCCTGTCACCCTGCACTCTGCTGCCTTTGCTGCCCCCTGAAGCCCTCAACTGATTTATTTATTTATGACTTGATTTGATTTGATTTCCCATCACAGCAAATGACTCTGGGTGGCTCACAGTTCAAAACATATGTCTCACAGGAGCTTTTTCAAAAGGCAACGAGACTTTCTTTGTTTTTGCTTGAAGACGTTTCGCTTTTCATCCAAGAAGCTTCTTCAGTTCTGAATGAACTGCCTTTTGAAAAAGCACCTTTGGGACAACCATGACCTGGATGACTGAGAATCTCCGTAGATATTCTTTTTTTTAAAAAATTTGATTTATATGCCGCCCTTCTCCGGAGACTCAGGGCGGCTTACAATGCGCTAAGCAATAGCCTTATTCAAAACATAGATTATAATTTTTTTAAAAATTAAACAATAAAAAGCATTAAAACAGTAAAAAAACATTAAAATGTCTAATTCTAGTACATATAAAAGCAAGATATATATCCTGTTAACGATAGAGCCAGGAGGCAGGGCCCTTGGTGTATGTAGTGCCCTAGGCTCAGGACCATAGCAATGTTTTTAGAGCTTCACAAAAGGCTAACAGGGTTGAGGCCTGGTCAGCTAAGAACCATGCGAAGTAGCAGGGGCAGCAAAGTGCAGGTCAGCGGGGTTCAAGGTAGAATGTTGGTTTGAGTGAAGGGTAGCGGGGGTGCCAGGCGTCCAAAATGGCAGAGATGGGAGGAAGTAGGTGGATAGGTAAGAGTTGAAAAAGAAGCCAGCACAGCAAAAAGGGAGAAATGTGAAGTCCACTCCTAAGGATAGTGCGATCCTGGTGTAACTAGGACTACTTGAACTGCTGTTACTAAGCTGTTCAGAAGTGCAACTTTTTTCCTCCTAACAACCACTTTGCTTGGCAATGGAAATTGTGGTCCCAATTAGGTTCATTAAATGAACACTACCTGAATTTCTTTAGTACCCTGTTATATGTCACAACTGTTTTATCACTAGATGCAGACAAGTGGGACACGATTCCACATAATGGAATCCTGTAATGATGATCAAGCTTAAAATCTTGGGTTATTAAAGAAAATTGATACTTTCAAATAACAAAATTTTCCTTTATAACCCTTTACTCTTTTTGTTATTCTTTTGCACTGCAGTTTTTGCATTCATTTGGCATATCCATGACTGTTTTGTTGTTATCGTTGCTATTATTATCTACTCTTGGATATATTACTATTATTGTTTACTCTTGGATATTGATATTTTGAGGAATACTATATTTCATTTCAAGAGTAAATGTGGCAAATTTAATAAACAGTTACCACTTAATAAAACACCCAGAAAGAGAATTAAATTTAAAATGTTACTTAATAATGGACCTAATAATAGATTTTGGCCAGCGATTACCTTTCACTTCAAACTTTGAATGCCACCTGTATGTCACCTGCAGTTACAGTGTGTGAGCTGGGCAACCATATATATCTAATTAATAACAAACAAACAATAAATAAACAAACAAACCACCTTACAGATTGCTGTTGGGGAGAGAAATAAAAGAGAAGTCCCTTACATACACTGCCTGAATTTCTGGACAACAGACATACAGATGTAAATATATAAGGAGGCCTCTATTTACAAAGCTTATAATGAACAAAAAAATTGCAGGGCCACCGAAACACACAAAATTATACAAATTTGGAGCAGGATCAGTCCAGAACCTCAAAACCCTATTTTTTAAAAAATTAAATGCAAATATTTTTTGCATTCCAGCTTTTCTTGCACAAATTGTAAGTGGACTGAATAATTTTAGACTCTCACATTTCCTTTCTTTTTCCTTCAATTTTCCATTTGATATGAAAATGCTTTAAAATTCTTCTTATTCATGTATTAATTCATGTATTAAACTCCTGCAATCACACTAAGCAGTATCTTGCATATTATTTTATTTTCCTAGCAAACATATGCATGTGGGTCTACACAGACACATACAGATATTTTGATTAGAATATTCCTCAGTGCAACCATTTCTCTGCCCTGTTTCTAGAGAACTGACTTGCAAAATATGATCAATATCTAAAAATACTTCAGCCTTGTTTCACAAAAGGCAGAATTAAGTAAATTCTCACTATGAACCAGACTGTTTTTAAAAGCCATGACAAGCTTCCTTTTGGCACAGATTGAGTTGAAGAGAGATGCTTGCTGAAAATTCAAATGCAGAAGGCAGCCTTAAAAAGCCTCTGGACCATAAATCACAAAGCAAATATAAATAAGGCCACTTATTTTCTGGCAAGATAAATATAGCACCCAAAGGCAAGGAAGGGGATGGAAATAATTCTTCAGGAGGGGAATAATTCTTTGAGAAGATAAAGCAGCACCTGGAGTCCCCCCATTAAAATAATAGAGAGGCCTTATGGCTGCACAGTGCTTGCCTGATGTGAATCAATACAGAATTAATTAGATTGATTTCTCGCAAAGAGAAATACTGCAAAGTTAGTCAACATTTTGAATTGTGTTAGGCTAAAAACATGTTAACTCTGCACAATGTCCTTTGTTAATTTTCTGTTTTTAATTATACAGCAGGAGGGAATTTTTATATCTACCTACTTAACTACCTACTTGTTTGAGTTGCAATTTATCAGTTATAGTAATCTTCCCCTTGAGGGGTGATTTGATTTTAAAATTTATTATTGCATCTTTGAAATTTCATATACCGTATTTCATTCTTGTTATTGATCATTCCAGCAAACTATTATTAATCTATACACATTTTATTTATAAATTTGATGTTTCAAAATTTTTCATAAGTATTTTTTCTTTTTATATTTTCTTCTTTTTTATTGTTTTAATAATATTGTTATTGTTCATTGTTTTCATTGTTTTAACAATATTTTTAAGTTTTTAAATTTTTAATTCTAATGTTTTAATCTTTATTTTAAAGCTAAAGGCTTTCATGTTATGAGCTCTTAAAAAATAAAAGAGAGAGTTACGATGACAGAGGTTAACTAGTGCCAACATAGAAAAATAGGATACCAGAAATCTAAGCATTTTAATTTCTCACCAAAAAAAAGCATCAGGTTCCATCAAGCAATTAACATAATATTTACCTTTAATGGGGCTGAACATTTCTGATTCAAATAATAAGTACAGCCTAAAATGATTTGTGCCTACAGCCTGGAAGGCAACCATCAATCCCCATCTTGACTACAGATGTCCCTGAAGGGAACAAAATTGGGCATTTTGCTCTGGAGGATTCCAAACAATATGCAGATGGAATGAAATTCAGCCAGCATCCATTGCTTCCACACCAAACATTCTTGGTAGAACTGGGAATACTAAGGGAGTTGGTTCACATTAGAAGCTGTGATCCACAGGCCCTTTTTAAAATATCCCCCCTCCCTACATTTTCTGGAAACCTATTGGGACAGGTCTTTTGCACTAAATCAGGAGTGGGAACTATGGCCCTTTTATGACTTGTGGACTTAACTTCCAGAATTTCAGGAATTCTGGGAGTTGGAAGTCCGCAAGTCATAAAAGGGCCATAGTTCCCCAGTCCTCATTAAATGCAAGTCTGATTTTCCCAGGTTGCTCTGGGGCAGTTTATTCAACATAAAGATTTATCATTTGCAGTCTTTGGTCCTGATGTCTTTGTTGCCTCTGAAATTTCATATTTAATACTTACTCCAGAGGACATAATGGGGATCCTAAGACAAAATTAATTTTAGAAGGTAAAGAAAATAAATGAAATGGGCACTGCTTATTTACATGACCTTTAGAATGAAGAACCCGAATGCAAGTTTCTACAAGCCAGTTATTGTTTTAATAAGTATGAACCTAGTCTTTCTCTCCCCCCGCCCCCCCCCACTTTTATAATCCATTTAATCCTAAAAAATTAAATCAGGATGTCTTAGAACATTTTAAGTCCAATTTCTATTGCAATGGATATTCTCAAAACAGTTTGGAGGAGAAGATGTATACAGAAGTTAGCGGGGTGAGGTTTTCCCCATTCTCATGGACAAACCACATCTTATTGAGCTAGCTAGGTATTATGGGCTGGATTGATGAGTCAGACTTTAAATCAAAGAACCACGATGCAACAGGTTCTGACCATGCAACTCAGGAATCAGCAGGCTCTCAGCTAGTTGCAGATAAGAGTCAGAAGGAGCAGGATCTATTGGGAAGATGAGCTTGCAGTTCTGGACCAGTCAGGTGGTCAGTCACCTGTTGCAAAAGCTGATTCAGGGCCTAAACTGGAAAGATCCTCAGCCCTTACATGTGTATAAAGATTAAATGAGTAGAACAAAGTGTTCAATGAGGTCCCTCAGAAGAGGCATGACTTCGGAAAATAGGCATGCCTGAACCAGTGCTATAAAAGATCTTGTGAGTCAGACTTCTGTTGGCAAACAACTTTTCAACCTTGCATCCACCTGAATGTATGGGGGGCTTTTTCCATACCTGGATGACCCCTGAATTGGTAAAATTACTCTCAACCACAGGCTTTGCATTTGTCTAGAAAGAACTTTACCTTTTGAAATAAACTTGTTTTTTCTCTGAACACTTACATGCTTGCATTATTGTAAGAACCAAGGTATTTTACCGAAGTCTAACCTTAATTGTTGGCATTAGACCAAATTGGCTGCCAACTACCATGAAAGAAGTCCCACCTTACATTAGTAGGGAGTAGTTGCTAGCTGAAATTGAACAACAGAAAGATCAGCTAGCGCAGGGGTGTCAAACTGGTGGCCCGTAGGCCGGATGTATCATGTGCAGGCCACACCCACCCTGTCTCTGCAAAGGCAAAAAAGTCATGATACGTCGCAATACATCACATGATGCAATCGAGTTTGACACCCAGGAGCTAGCCCAACTGGCAATTTAGGCTATGATACCATGTCCTAAATATCCTGCCTCAATACCGTATTTGAGAAATTTGATGATACTTTTGGACAGAGTCCTGTTTTCTTTTATTTCAGTGCAATCTAAGAGTCTTAACCCTGCAATCTTTACAGTATGTCATTGGCTTTTGACTCAAGAATGGAACTAGCACAGATGGGCTAGTTTCAGGAGGCATGCAGATGGAACTTTTTTAACTTTTCACATTTTTGAACTGCCCATCTCCATCAAACAGGGACTCTGACAGGTTGTACAATAAAACATTAAAATATAAGAACAGTATATAAAAGTTAAGGTTTTAAAATTAAAATTTTACAAGGAGGAAAGGATAAATAAATGCTGTTAAAATTAATTAAAAGTTGAAGGGAGGCCTCTCAGGGCATTAGCCATCCCCAAGCTTGTGGTCTGCGTTCCACAAGCAAGGCCACAGAGCCATGTTTTAATTCCTTTTCAGAAGGCCAGGCGAGTGGGGGCCTGTCTCACCTCTGGGAGTAGAATATACCACAGGCTCTCTTCCTAGACCCCACAATTGCTAACAAAGATGGTTCTTGAGTGAGTTGCCCCAGATTTTATGCTCTTTTCTGCCATGGTTGTTAAGTAAATCACTGCAGTTATTAAGTGCATCATGCAGTATTTCAGTGAATCTGGCTTCCTCCCTTGTCTTTGCTTGTCAGAAGCTGGCTAGGAAAGTCACAAAGGGCTATATATGTCCTGCTGTTGAGGGGGCTCAATTGAGACATCCCTGTAGTATAGATTTGAAGCTGCTCCCAACATAGAGTCACAATGTTGTTCAGTATCTCGCCCCCTCCCATCTTCTTCCTCCTCCTCTTTCTTGACTGAAGGATTGTGGCTTTATGGATGACACTATTGGATGCACTGGTTGATCCTTCATCATCACTGGTTGATCCTTCATCATCACTGGTTGATCCTTCTTATTGCTGTGCGGTAAGACAACACTTGAGTCCTTGGACAGTAGGTGTTGTATGGATGAGACAACCTCTGTATTCAATGTTGACTCCAAAGAGTTTTGCTCTACAGGACCTGGAATGACATCCTCCGGCTGCAATGATATAATTTGTACAAATGATTGTCTGAACAGACATACACACAATTACATATATAATCTTTAAACACACCAACAAAACTAGCATGAAGATCATATAGCACTGTTCACACTAGATTAAGGAAACGTTTAACTTGAGTTTGCCTATGCATGTCTGGATCAGAACAGAGGTGATTACTGTTGATTCCAAAGCTCCACATGTGCAAGGAGTGTGCTGTGGGTCAAAAGAAATGATGTGCCCATTTTTTTTACATATATAATAATGGTCTGGAATAGTCCTTAACTTACAACAGTCCACTTAGTGACTGTTCAAAGTTACAACGGCACTGAAAAAAGTGACTTATGACTGTTTTTCATACTTATGATGGACACATGATTGAAATTCAGATGCTTGGCTACTGACCCACATTTACAACGGTGGCCGTGTCCCTGGGTCTTGTGATCCCCTTTCATGACCTTCTGACAAGGACTTCTGACAAAGTCAATGGGGAAACCAGATTCACTTTACAACCGTGTTACTAATTTACCGTGTTACTAATTTTGTTAAGTGATTCACTTAACAAAACGGGGCAAGAAAAGTAAAACGGGGCAAAACTCACTTAACAAATGTCTCACTTAGCAACAGATTTGGGTCTCAATTTGGGTCGTAAACTGAGGCTACCTGTATAGTTTTCTTACCTCAGGTGCAGCACTGTTGAAATTGGTCTGGCTTCCTCGATGTTTTATAAATCCTTCCAGCCAGGACTGCATTACATACTGGGCAGGAATGGTCTGTCCTTCTGAACCCAGGGTCCCTGCGCTTCGATTTCATTTTTGTTTTTTAAGCTTGACAAACTCGTCTGGCAGTGGCTTCCACTTTTCTTTGCGGCTGTCTGGGTTTTCCTCCAAAGCTCTTCTAATTTCTTTCCACGAATTGGCTTTTACGCCCGAGTTTTTGTCGTTTTTTTAAGCTCTTACATCGTGCAATTTTTTTATATGTCTCCTCACTTCGTTGGCAAGTAGGGAGCAGAAGTATCTCTGAACCCCAAACATCCCGAGCCACTAAGCCGCAATGAAATGACGAGGAGGAAGCCGGGTAGCCTGTTAGCCGGGCCAAAGGCTAGGAACAAAACGCAAGTTACGCGGCCAACGCAACGCTGCATCAGAGAAACCAAATAGACCCAAGGCCTGCACTCCTCTCCTCCTCCTCTCTCTCCCCCCCCTCCCATCCCCCAGAAGCCTGGAGAGCACGCTCCCACCTTTTTTCCTTCTTTCTGCAAATCACAGGCTCCGGGCGCTTGAGTGACGCACAGGCTCAACCAGCCGCGTTTCGCCCGATGGCCTTGTCACGTGAGCCCTGGGTTCGACTGACATGCCCGACTCCGCCTCTTTTTCCCTCCTCGGCAGTTCTTGTCGGTTCTCCTGGCCGGGGTTTTGCCGCTTCCCTTTTCGGCCGCCAGCCGCGCGTCGGGCGGTAGGTAAAACCCGTTGGAAAAGCCGGAGAGGACGGAGTTGGGGGGGAGGGGGTGGCGAAAGAGGAGGGCGCCCTTTTCGTGGCTTGCTAGGCTAGGAAGTGGCGGCGGGAATCCTTCTCCGCCCAGCCCTCCCGCCCGCCTGCCTTTTGCAAGCTGGAGGGCGGGGGGTGTAGAAGAAGCGTCCGCATCTCGCGCCAGGCGCTTCTTCGCTTTGCAAGCCAGGGTGGAGGCGGGGTGGGGGTGGGGGGCTCTTCTTAGCAACTTAACAGCCTCCCCCCCTCCCACCAAAGTCTGTGACGGGGCATAGTGGCCCGCCAGGGCTGGACCCCGAGGTGCCCCGGTTTGGGCCTGGCCCACGCTTGCGGGCGATCTGACATGGATCGATATTGCATTTAATGCTTTTAAAGCAATTCGCATTGCCAGGCCATGCAACCTTGCCTTTTGTGGCCGTCCTCAATCAGCAGCTGATGGGGTGTGTATTTATGGGGGGGTCCTGTTCCCCCCAAATCCAACCTTACTCAGCCTCCCCGTTCTGGCTGATTTGCCATAAAGCGGGGCACTTTTAATTCGTTGTTCGGGCATGTTAAGTATCTTATTTGTATACTCTTGTACATTTCGGACACACATCAACCTGCCTTTTGGAGAACAACAGTCCTAAATCCTTTTATTGCCTCTTGGGCAGAACTAAACTTCTGAATGAGGAAATGCGCTTTGTCAGCTTAACCCTATTATGATAATATAGAGAGTGTACCAAGTCAGCACCTGTGGCATCCTGATAAGTTTCCTAGCAAGAGGAGTGAAGTAACGCTGGTGATGGCTGTTGTTGGATTGTTCTTTTATCTGCTTTTTTTTGTTCTTGTTTAGTTGTGCGGCCTTTCCTCACCCCCCCATCCAGAGAGATGCCGAATGCAGATGGTAAAAAACTGTTGGCTGTCTTTGCTCATGCGGCCTGCCGCTGTCGTCTCTCCGCTGAAAAAACAGGTAGCTGGGATTGCCAGGCACATTTTCCTACTAAGTTGTTGAGAAGCAGCATCTTTTGAGAATTAGCAAGGTGAGCAGACAGCTTTCTGGCCCTTAATGCCCCTTGTTTGATGGGCTGAAAATGCAGCAGGGTGGGCTAGCTGTTTTGACTTGCTGTAGTTTATCAGAAACCCCATAGACAATATTTGGCAGTTTCTCTAGCAGAAACGGAACTGACTTGTTATTGACATCCTTTCTCTTTGTTTAGTGCTGCTTTTTGCCAGCTGCCTATTGTCTATGTCTGTACTTGTTGAGTATTCTTCGGGGATTTTATGAGGTCTTATCAACATGTTGCCACAGCACATTAGTTCCGTTTGTCATCCTTACTCCTTTTTATTTTTTAAAGAGAGTTGCAGATGGACCTTGTTAGTAACAAAAAAGGGGCTGTGTGTAACTCAGCAATATATTTTGTTTTTGTTCTGCAGCAATCCAGATTGACTCTCTTGGGGTCTGAGCAGTGTTCCCCAACAAGGGGTTTCACTGCTTCCTTTGCCAGAGAATGCTCACTTTTGTACTGCTGCTTACACCATTGATCATTCACTGCTCTATTCTTTTAAATGAAATCCACATAGTTGTCTCTTCAAAAGATATAGATTCTCTTTTTATGATCCTGATCACAACACCAAGTTAACAGAAAGGAACAGTAGGAGTAAAACCTCAGAAACTATAGTGGCTTCTCAGAACTGGAACTTTATTACAGAATCTCTTGTGTAAAGAGTGCCTAATTGCTATCAGTTTCTCGTCACCAGAGGGTTTACAAGTGCATAATTGCTATCATTTAAACAGCTTAGACATCACCAGAGTATTTCCACTGCTGTCTTTAATAGATGCACATCTTCTCATAAGATGTACCATGCATTGACTTCAAATTGATTGAAGTTTAAAATAAACATCTTTTCATTTATCGTTACAAAAAAAAATCCAAGCTTTTTTTCCTGTTTGACCAAATGATTAGCCTTTGTGAACGATAGAAGGAGTTTGGCTCACAAGACTTCCTTTGTTAATACCACCAACTGTTTTGTCTTTTAAGTGTTATCCCCATGGCATGAAAATTGGTTCAGATTAAAAGGCTGTTAATAATATGCATCATGTGGGAATTAAATATAATGAGGTTTAAAATTATCCAATTATTCTTTGTGTTTGCCTTCATTTCTCTGGTAAACTGGCATCAACTGATGTTCTGTAATTTTTCTTATAGGTCTAAGAAAAATCACTTCCTTGGATTAAAAAGAATTTAACCACTGCTGCAGTTGCAGAGTTATTTTTGTGTCTGACAATTAGCAGTTTTGTTCTAAAAATTGCTTTAAAACTTGTCAAATGACCTCAATGGCCAGTCTGTTCTCTTTTACTAGCCCAGCTGTAAAGCGCTTGTTGGGCTGGAAACAAGGCGATGAAGAAGAAAAATGGGCAGAAAAAGCAGTCGATGCTTTGGTAAAAAAACTAAAGAAGAAAAAAGGAGCCATGGAGGAACTGGAAAAGGCACTAAGTAGTCCTGGACAACCCAGCAAATGTGTTACAATTCCTCGTTCATTAGATGGGCGACTTCAAGTGTCACACCGCAAAGGCCTTCCTCACGTGATTTACTGCCGTGTGTGGCGTTGGCCTGATTTGCAGAGTCATCATGAGCTGAAGCCATTGGACATTTGTGAATTTCCTTTTGGATCTAAACAGAAAGAAGTTTGTATCAATCCATACCATTACAAAAGGGTGGAGAGCCCAGGTGTGTTTCAATGCCTTTACTCAGCAAAAATAGTTGACTTGTTGCGGAGCAGCAAATTAAAAATGGGATGGACAAATTGGTACATGGGAATTGCATCTGGGAGCATTGATACTTTGTAGACTAGAATCACACACTATTACATCAACCCTTGGTTTGCTTTTACCATAACTTGTTGAGCATCCTCTTATACCCAGGTTCATAGTTGACACAGCCGTCCTATAAACCATAGTCTACAAACCATGCTGATATAGCCATTGCTTTAAACCAAAACAAAACTCCATAATGGCATAATGAAATATATGAACCCTGCTTTTGATTGATTCCTCCCTGAACTTTATGATATTTGAAACTTGGTGATATTATCGATTTGATAATTGTATTGTTAAATAAGATACATTTTCATAGTAATCTTTTAGTCTTTTCAGTAATCAATACATAAAGTAATTTTATGTATTGACTGAAAATCTGGAAAATGTTTCCTAAAATATTTCTTTTTCACATGTTCTATTATTTAACATCACATTTGTTCAATCATCTTGTGCAATTGTCTTAATACAGAAAAGCTTTGTGTTGCATTAGAGTTCTGTATAATTTTAATTCAATTGCAAATGGATTGGTCACTCATAATCTTCATAGAGTTTGCGTGTTTTCAAATCCAAGAACTTTAGTGGCAACTTGGATAGAATTTTTTTTTTTAAATGGGGAGACTCCGGGCAAAACCTCTTGATTCAATTTAAATGTTAGTAGACATAATTCTCATGCTCTTAATGATTTTCACTTTTGTTATATTAAAAGTTATAATTGAGCAACAGTTTCAGGAGCAAATTTGGGGGCCTCAAAACTTTATGGAGCAACAGCTGGCCTTGGACCATCAAGTTGTACACTCCGGTAGTAATTCTTTTCCAAGTAGAGAAACAATAAGTTTCTGGCATATGCTGCTTTCTTTGCACTTTTATCCCTCAAGAGTTAATTATGACCTGTGTAAATCTTCAACACTATTTTAATATGTTTTCTTTTTTTTTTCCAGTTTTACCGCCAGTCTTGGTGCCAAGGCACAGTGAATTTAACCCACAGCATAGCCTTTTGGTTCAGTTTAGAAACTTAACTCACAATGAACCACATATGCCACACAATGCTACCTTTCCAGATTCATTCCAACAGCCCAACAGCACTCCGTTTCCCATGTCTCCAAATAGTCCATACCCACCATCTCCAGGCAGCAATACCTATCCAAATTCTCCAGCTAGTTCTGGACCATCTAGCCCATTTCAACTACCAGGTAAGAACTATTTGTATGCCGAACATTGAAAAGTAGAACTTGTATTATAAAATCAGAGGAAATTAGAATTCCATTTAGGTTATGCTATATTTGTACTCAAGTTGATTAAATAGTGGCAGCACTAACTATGTAGTAAAATAAGTTTCAAAATGAGAAATCTTGTATAGCTAATCCTAAAATCCACTTTGATAGAATTCATTAATATCAAGGAAACAGCTTCCAAGTTAATATATCAGTTGGATAATCATCTGGTGGTGCTTTCTAATCCCAAGAAAATGAAATGGAGCTTCAACTAGATGAAGCAGACATAAATGACTGACAAAGGAAGAGAATGAGGCCCATAGAAACCTCAACTGAGAATGAAGATAACATTTTTATGATAGAAAATTGTTAGATTCCAAATAAATATGGAAAAGACAAGTCATGATTATAGTTGAAAAAAAGATGATAGTTCAAGGTAAATGTAGTAATACTGCTCAAATATTTATTCTTTTTTTCATTTGTAGCTGATACACCACCACCTGCATATATGCCTCCTGAAGACCAAATGGGTCAGGATACTTCACAGTCTATGGATACAAGCAATAGTATAATTCCTCAGATAATGCCTAATATTTCGAGCAGAGGTGAGATAAACTTGTGACTTGTTTACATTTTGAAACTTTTTGATAATTTGCCATTTACGATCTGAAGGGAGAAGATAAATTATTGTCACATCTTTTATTTAATTTTTGAAGTGCAGTACTTCACACTGTCTTGCATACATGGGATGAGATTGTTAAGAATTTGGTCATTAGAGAATTTGTTGACTAGAAAGAGAAGCATAATGTCATTTGATCAGCATTTTACCCTTTCATCTGAATCATGGGTTCAAAAAGGGTGAGAGAAATACAGGCCCAATAATATTTTGTTCTAAAAAGCAAGTTGCGGTTAAATGTGTATTTAAATGGAAGTTAAAAGATAATTTTGAGGGTTTCACACTGTTAATTCCCATATATAAGAAGTTGAAACTGCATTCCAGGGCATTTATTTCTGTGTTGCAAACTGCTGATAAGAGAAGGTTCAAGGTTATGCCAAGGAGAATAACTAGTTGGAATTTGAAAAAGGATAAGATAAAATAAGTATCTTTCGTTTGCTGTAATAGTAGTAGCATAAAGTTAGTTTTTGATAGGGATAGAACTTTTTTTAAATAAAGCCTATAGTTTTTTAACTATAGACCTGTTTTTCAAAAGAGTAGCTAACTTCTGTTGAATGATTCAGCATATATTAAGCATGCCAGCTGTGCAGAGTAACATTAATTCTGTATTACTTTTATTTGTTAGTGAAAATCTTTAGAAAAAATATTTCTTACACAATTTGAATTTTAACTAAAGGAATAAGCTCTCTTAAAACAGTTTAAGATGATTTGCTGCTGTTCTTTCAATTAATGTATTTATACTTCACTAATGAATTCAGGATCCTGGAATAACATTTACAGTCTATAGTCTGCTGTTGATGGTATTACCTGTTGGGAAGATTTCTGCAGAAATATAACTGAAGTTCTTTAGCAATAAGAAAAATGCATAAATGCTTAGTACTCTAGGCAAGAGGTTGTAGATGCTGGAATTATTACAGGTATTTTATGTTTGTTCGTAGATGTTCATCCTGTGGCCTATGAAGAACCCAAACACTGGTGTTCAATAGTGTATTACGAACTAAACAATCGTGTTGGGGAGGCTTTTCATGCGTCTTCTACCAGTATCTTAGTAGATGGATTTACAGATCCCTCTAACAACAAAAACAGATTCTGCTTAGGTTTGCTCTCCAATGTTAATCGTAACTCAACAATTGAGAACACTCGGAGACACATTGGAAAAGGTAATCCTGAAGTATGCTTATACGATTGTAAATAGACTCTGTTTGCAGTTTGGATAAATTAAATTTAATCATACAGTTTTGAGTAATATGCCACATGGAAAAATATTATAAATCTGAACAATTCATCTTGAAAATGTCAGCTTGATATTTTAGCAACTTTGTAAATGAAACATTGCATCAAAAAATTTTTTTATCTACTTTTATCACTAAAGATTTAGTGGTAAACAAATAGTTAATTATTTTCTAATCTCTTGTACTTGGTGTACATATTTAAATTATTTGTACAGATATCCTGACTTTGTCATAACAAGTCATACTGAAAATAAAACAAAAATTAAGAGCTGAAGGGGACAGTGACAGCTAAACATGACAAGTTATCTTTCTGGTTTGAAAGACCAATTAAGGAAAAAGCGGGTGATAGAATTGTATAGTCCCTAAAATATCCTTGAATATAATTGTGATACAAAGGGTGATTTGGCAGAATGCAGCCCAATTCAAGGTATAGCATCTTCTAGAAAAATCAGATTGTAGTCTTTAGGTGCTTCTGGATTTAGCTGTGCATGTAGAATTTTAGGAGGCAGCATTGTTTAATGTCAGTTGGTTTGTTACCTGCATCGGTTCTCGATGAGAGCACAGACTTGCCATAGTGAGATATGCAATGTGGATTTATTTTAGATTGGATTTTATTACAATGCAGTTTCCGTGGGGCTATCTCTGAAAAGCTTTTCAAAATAGCATTGGGTAGCTGTGAGCAATAATGAATGCTAACTGGCAGTATTCTATAAAGACTTGTTCTACAATGCATGCAAGTTCTTTCCAGATACAATTCAAAGTGTTGGTGATGACTTAAAATCCTAAAGTCCGTCTCCCATACAAGCTTGCCTGCACACTAGGCCCAATTGATGAGGCAAGAAAAAAATAGTTTATCATTTATTTATTGAATAATTCTATCACATACTGAGTGAAGGAAGATGAGGACATCTAGTGGTTAAGAAATTTGGTGTTTGAAATGATACACTTGACATATTTAAACAACTGGAAACAGTTGGAATCCTTTCAAATAGAAATTTGGCTAGAGTTCCTAACAGCTGAAAGGAAGAGGCTATAATCATTTTTGCAATTTAACTGTGTTAAATATTTGGGATTTTTCTCCTTCCCTTAGGCGTTCATCTGTATTATGTTGGTGGGGAAGTCTATGCAGAATGCCTGAGTGACAGCAGCATATTTGTACAAAGTAGGAATTGTAATTATCATCATGGATTTCACCCTACAACTGTATGCAAGATTCCCAGTGGCTGTAGTCTTAAAATCTTTAACAATCAGGAATTTGCGCAGCTTCTAGCTCAGTCAGTCAATCATGGATTTGAGGCAGTATATGAGCTCACCAAAATGTGCACAATTCGAATGAGTTTTGTAAAGGTAAGTCTTGGCATATTTGTTATTTATGATATTGTATCTGTTTGAAATATCTGGAATGTATTACGTATGACTGCAATTTTAACATATAACCGATTTTGGAAATTTTGCTATATTTAATTAGCAAATTCTCAGAGTTAATTCAGCATTTCAGATTTATTATTCTTGTTGTGAATAAATTATAAAGATGCATAGATAGTAGGATAAATGCCATAAGATATACAAAAGAATATATGGATTGTTGGATAGATGTCTTTCCTCTTTATTCATTTGGAGGACGAAATAGGGATGAAGATCACCCACTTCTTATTATTGACCAAATGATTTATAGTATTTCCTCTCCCTCACAAGAAAAATGGGGTGGGAATCTGTACCTATTTAGGGAAAGATTAATCACAATTCCAGTACAATTTATGAGTGGTCAGTATTGACTGGGGTTTCTGCCAAGTTGTAGTTTTGCATCGCTATCGTGTCCATCATAAGTAAAAATATTATAAATTATGGTCCAACAAAAGTAGAAGACATTAGGGATTGATGGCTTAAATAACATGTTTTTGTTGAGTGGGATGGAGATAAGCATGAAACTAACACTCTTCAAACCAAATCCTTTTTAAAAAAATAGAAATTGTTTTATTAATCAGTTGTTTCAGTGTCTAATCCTAATCTAGTTAAACACTTATCATTCTTTATAGGGATGGGGAGCAGAATACCACCGACAAGATGTTACAAGCACCCCATGTTGGATAGAAATCCATCTTCATGGGCCTCTTCAGTGGCTGGATAAAGTACTTACCCAAATGGGCTCCCCACTTAATCCTATTTCTTCTGTTTCATAGTGCCAAAGTATTTCTTCAGCAACCACAATTTTAGTGACCATTTTCTAATTTTCCAGAAGCTTCCAGTGTGGATTCTGTAGGAATACATCAAAAGTTACCTTTCTTCTTCTACAAATGACCAACTCCATTGTTTTATCATCATTTTCCCTTTCATTTCATATTAAGACTGTTCAATTTGGAGGAAAACTGAAAATGCAGAAACTGTTTTACCTGAGCTATACATATTTGAACAATTTTTGATTCCACTGGAAGTATTTTAACATGTTTTCTGAGGACACATTCTTGAATGACTTTACACAATGAATAACAAACACTATCTCATTTGCTAAATCTATATAGATCCAATTTACCATCAGTTTTTAATATTACTATATGGTTGTGTGGATGATCTAAATTCATAAAGAGCTAGCTTTATTATACCTAAGATCGCCTTTAGCTTAAATATGACCTCAATATGTACATGTTGGCAAGCACCTGTTACAGATAGTTATAACAAAATGCATTAGAGCAGGCTCTTCTTTAATCAGTAGCAAAGTTACTTTCATCACAGTTCAGTGTTGCCTTCATAATTTAGTCCTGTACTCAGATCAAAGTCCAGGGAGATTCAGATGATTGTGTGTAGGATTGGTGCTTAACAGATGTTTTATCCAGGGTATGCACTGTTTGAGGCAGTCAACAGTTATTTGAATACAAAACACTAAAGTGCTGTGTATCACATTGCAAGAATGTGCATTGTGTTTTTATATTTTATTTTGCATTTTTGTAGAAAATAGTCTGGAGGCTTCCTAAAAATTTACATTTGCTAATTTTCAATATTATTTTTTCCCTTTAAATATTACTTCTGTTTTGGGAAGATTTAAATTTTACCTAGTAAGTGTTGTAAAACACTTGCTTTTTGATTGCTGGGGAAGCTCATTCTCATGATAATGATTTATGAGAATATTGTCATGTGGGTGACTGAAAGTTGTATGATGTAAAATAAACTTTTTTTTTTTTATTGGCAAGGGCTACATTCTTTCAGGAGTAATCTCATGGAGGCTATATACACTGATCGGTGGGTGACATTTAACATCTTTATCTTCCCTTTCTTCCCTACCTTTCCTTTGCAAAAGGGCTAATAATTCCTGCTAAAGGCATATATCGAATACATCAAGCACATTTTTAAAGTGTGGATGTATACCTTTGATACGGTGTTCATGAACCTTAATCATTCATATACACAGGATCTCTTGTATAATTTAACAAAAGCTGACAATCTTAACATCTGGATCATTTAGAATTGTTCTGACTAAAGCAATGGAAAAGTCATAACAAAGTACTGATGAATGGTTTGTCGTGGGGATACAGGTGTTTATTAAACGTTATTTGTCTCCAGGAATATTTTGATTCTTTGGACTAAAGAAACAATATATTAGAGCTAACCACCATTCCAAGTCAAAGTAAAGTTTAATTTGAATTTAAATGGAGGTGAAATTTCCCTAAATCTGTTTGTCTGATGCTCCTCTTATTCAATCAGTAATTGGTTGAAACTTTGGCTTTAAATATATAATATTTCCTTGAAATTTCAGTTTTCAGTGGTAAATTGTTAAAGGCTTTCACCCTTCCAAAAACACTTACACTGTTTTAATTTCCTTCCTTGGACATGGAAGGCAATCTGTATCAGAAGTAGCTCTTGGGTATTTTGCCCCTTCAATGCTAGCAATTAAAAGGGAACTTCTTACAACAAAGTATGAAATGTTGCGTGGATTCTATCCAAGCTGTCTGAGCTCAAAAAGAAAATCTTAGACAGTGTGACAGTGTGGAGAGCCTTCTACACTCTATAGGTGGTTGTATCCTTCAGTCTTGATGCTTTAGCATCCCATGTATTAGAATAATCAAGAACATATGCAGATCCATAGTATTTGTTGGCACAAGGCAGATACCTTTTACCCAATTTTGATTGAGAGTTCTTACATGCTTATCTTAATACGATGTTTAGTTAAAGTTTGGTAATCCTAAAATTCTATATGGAGGAGAATGTCTTATAAAAGTAACTTTGTATAAAATGGGGGAGAAGAAGATAGATTGGGAAGACCCAACCTGGATCAAATTAAAGGCCTCTCCTGCTTGTATTCTTAAACAACTCAACATTAAAAGGCAGGTTGATCTTTTGTTTTGTTTTTACTTAAGATATCTAGTCACCACAATTAGTGCCATTTGTGGCCTTTAAAATTTGTCTAAACTCCAACTATTTATAGTTGTGAATCTCATAATTTTATCTGCCTTCTTTGTTATACTTGATCTTTTCTGATTCAACTTCAGTTCATGACCTCATATTCTATTAAGAAAAGGTTTGGTACAGTGATCAGAAATGCTAGACGAAGCGTAGCAATATTAACATATTGGCAATTTAATTCATTTAATTCATTTTGTAATATGTCCAGTATGGAATTTGCTTTTTCAAAGTCCTTTTTTATTTGACATATCCATTGCAATCCCAAGAGACTAATTATTCCCAACTCACATGATGCGGTAATTATTTCAAGGCACTTCTTAAGTTAAATGAGAGTGTGGTTTGAGTCCCTGAATTGAATACAAGTTCCTCAGTTTTTGAGAAATTAGTAGTTAATATGGGAAAATAGAAGATATGAAACTAAAGTTGGCTTGTTTGTAATGTAAAAGAAAGTTTGGCCATGTGGCAAGGAAATTAATACTGTTCCTATTTAAATACTTGTAATCTTGGTTGATAATTTTTACATTTCAATAATCCTGCTGTACACTGGTATTTGGAATACCACTTCCTTGTATATTCTACGGTAATGCCTTTGAAGACTAGTTCTAAATTCTGGAAAAAATGTTTTAATAATTTTAACATTACAGTTAACAGTTTTAAACTTGTGACTCCTGACCAGAGAAGGTGCAATTTGTAATGCATGATGGTATTATCTTAAGAATGTAAGAATAGAGCACTGTAAAGTTAAGGCCTATCTTGCCCATCATTCTATAGCACGGGTGTCAAAACTCAATGACGTCACGTGATGTATCATGACGTATCGTGGGGTTTTTTGCCTTTGTGGAGCTGGTGTGGGGGATGCGTCACACATCTGGCTCGCAGGCCGCCAATTTGACAGCCCTGTTCTATAGGAACCAATTAGATGATTGTATTAGTCTGTAAGCAAGATAGGGCAATTGCCTTTTGCTATAACTCTCTATTATCTTATCATTTAGAGCTGTGCTATAGTAACATGGTTAGTAACTGTTAATCTTGTATGTAATCATTTTGTCTGATCCTTTTTAAAACCATTTAAATTGCTGGATAAAAGGAGGTCAGTAGATCATGATAATGTGTTCCATGGTAATTGGGGATGAAAAAAAGTACCCTTCATATTTGGCCTTTGATTCAGATATGTTGAGAGTAAAGTAGATGACAGTTTCATCAAGGATAAAGAATAAAATCATGTACATGTGAGAAAAATCGTTTTTGAAAACAAGTTAAAATTTGAAAATTCACCTTATAAAGCTCCATTATATAAGTATTACTAGTTTCTGCTGAAGTTCTAAAAAGCAACAGGATACACCAGTTACTTCCTTTGAACAGGAGAAGTAGATATACTATTTTGCTGACTTTTATTTTAAGAAGCTGCTTTTATTGTTAGTTAAGGTCAGAATTCCCTGGGAGTTCTGAGCAGTTTCTTCCTAATTAAATGAATGGGAACTATAAAGAGTGCTAGATAGATTATGCTAGTTACTCAACCTTTCCTAGCCTCACAGCTTCTAACTATAATTTGTAGAAACCCATGCTGGCTGGGAGTTCTGTAATTTCTAAAAAAAAAATCAGACTGAAGGTTGCAACAGCATATGTGTGAGAGACAACAACAGAGACATCCTAAATTTTTTGGATTGCAGTTGATTTTATTATAAATCAGTAATCCAGGTAGTAACACTTAATAATACCTTCTAGTAGAGTGATAAGAACTCATTTGCCGTTTTTCTGAAATGTTTAGAATCTGGGCAAGAAGCCATTTTTTTTTTTTACTGCTCAAGCCATTTATATATCATTAGGTACCAGAAAAAAAACGGACTTTTTGATGTATTTTGAATTGTGGGCAGCAGAAATTATTATGTGAATTTGCATGCAATTTCAACCAATTATTGCCATCAGAATATATGTAGTATTCTTGTAGCAAATGTATATTTTTGGACTGTATTACAGCAATAAGTTAATATCTGATTTTCCCTTATTTCTCTGCTGAGACAAATGTATTAAACACTATTGCAACACTCTTGTCTTTTCTGTTACATCTTACATGTCCCTTCTGGCAATTTGAGGCTTTGTATACGCAATTTGGTTTTTTCACTTTTTGTCTTTTCATTGGTATGGTAGCTTTTGTTTAATTTTTGTGTAGCTATAGTCAGAAGATAATCAGTGTTAAATTTAGGCCTATAATCTGTGAAAGTAAGTTGTTTTACAATAGACCAGTGGTTATTGTCTTTCCATGATAATACAGAATGGAATAGAATACTTTATTTGGCCAAGTGTGATTAGATACACAATGCATTTGTCTCCTGTGCAGAAGCTCTCAGTGTACATGCAAAGCAACAGAGTAATAATAATCATAATCATAATAATACCAATAAGAGGGGGTAGTTAAGAAGATAAGAGGTTAAATAGTAATACTACAGCCATACAACAAGCCGTACATAGACATTAGACATATATAAGGATAAAACTGAATGTATGTTCAGATTTAATCCAAATCACAATCTGTTTTAAGTTACTATTTGCTTTGAGTAAAACGGATACTTTCATTCCTTTTTGTACTGTTCAATATAGGAATCTCTTAGTCATCTTTATAAGAGATGAGGCAATTCTCCATGAGCTGCACCTAAAAAGAGTTTTTATTTCATTTATTTCATGGTTATCAAAAGTGTACTAGGCACTTCCTCTCTAGATATTAGTTTAGTTTGCTGCAAAATAGACTTAACTAAATTGTAGATCAATTTGGTTAATTCAATCAGATGCAGCAATATTGCTGCATCTGATTGAATTACAGGCCTGCTTAAAAGACCAAAGTGTACCATGAAAATTAGAACATATCTTAAATACTTTTATTTCATTTTCCTAAAACATTGTAAGTTCCACAATATGCAAAGCTGAATAAGGAATTGTAATTTAATTACTTTTGTCTTGGAGTACTTTTTTTAAAAGTACTCAGTCTACTTTTTCTAAAGCTCAGTCTAACAATCTGCATAGAATAATGGTTGGCAAAACTATGTAACGAGTTGTTGCTTGATTTATTTAACTATAAATATGTTCCATAGTGTTATTGATGATTACTTACTTCTTGCCTCTTGCAGGCTTTATAACTGGAAAATATTTTTTCAAAGTCTTGCTTGCTTAAGCTACGTTATGGAATAAGAAAAGATGTTTGTTGCCTGAATTGTTGCTTGGTAACAATATATTTAATAAAATATTTCAAACTATTGCATTAATAACTAATGTGACTATTCCTGCGTTTTTTGTTAATGCTTTTGAGAAAGTGTAGTCTGGATTCATAGGGTAGTTTATTTTCTTTAAATGTCCCTTCCTCTGCTATTTAATTCATACTATTCTAATGTACAGTATATCAGTGTATATTACAGATGCAACTTCTGTACTGTTTACTTTGTAAGATACGTTATTCCAACAATACATTTTACCTTCATTCTTTGAGCATTTCTGCATTTGATCTTGATTTTTAATACGGTTATTATAAATGAAGCAATGTCCTTTTGAAAGGTATTTCCAATTTTGTGTAAGTAAAATTTTGGAGCTGTCTCAGATGTAGGCTTAAATATCTTTCTGAAAGTTATTCTTCAGAATAACTTTCAGAAAGTTATTGTTTTTTTATTTCTGTTAAAAAACAGTTATTGTTTTTTTTATTTCTCTTTCTTGTCTGCTACAAAAAAATTCAATTCTTTATTAATCAATACTTGGGTATATTTGAGAGCATTCATATATTAAAGTGCTTGTGAGACTATGAGACAGATAGTGGAAAATAGGCAAAGGTAGGAATTAAGAATAGATTGGTGCTCCAAAGGCTTTGTTTTAGCAATAGGCGGTAGTAGATAGGGGCCAAGCTCTTTGAATTGCCCTGTGAAGAATTGTGGGGGAAGAAAAAGTCAAATGTTTGGGAGAAGCCTAAACAATAAATCATAAGATTTCCTGCTTTATTCCTAGAAATCCTTTTGGCTTGAGCCTGGGTTAAATGCTTTACTGAGCTAGTTTCTGGGATATAGTACTTGGAGATCCCATTCTGTCATGCTTCCCATCTTCTGGGATGTTGCAGCCGGCCTATTCGCCTCTTTCCATACCTGTGAGAAGCTGTTTGCCATGGAGGCAAACATTATGATAATGTTCTACTCTACTCTCCTAAACTGCTCTAGAAAGAAATTGAAACTTTTCTGTCAATGTATCTTGTCAAGGGCGCCTAAAGTAAAAAAGCTTATCATTTTGATCTTTTTGCGTTCATTTCAAGAAAAGAAAAGAATTCTCAATTATTTCGACCAAGAGCCATAAAATACTAAGGCCGCTATACCTTATTGCAGGATTAGTCAGATCACTTCAGTTTGACAGACCTTTTTAAATAAAAGTAGGACAATTGGATACAAAATTGGGTTTCTCTGTACTTAGAACTGAGAACCAGGATACCTGGTATGGCAATATTTTTTTTCCCCCATATCCAAACTAAATCTATAGTCCTTTCAACCCAAGGATGAATAGGTGGCAGAAATTGCCTTTGTAATTCTATAATTTTTTAATGTCTTAATTGCTGTTGCTTAGATTTAATAAAAAAAATCTTCAAGTAGAATTCGATTCCTAAGGACTTCATGAACATAGCTTCTGGCAAGAATATGGAAGTAGTGTGACATTGCTGCCTTCTGGATTGGGCTTGGAGGTTTCTCATCCTCTAGCCATCTCATTTGTCTAGGTGCTGCCAACCAGCTGTGTCTTAGCTTTAACACAAAGTTGTCCAGAGTAATCTTCCTATAATTGCATTCCTAAAAGGTGAAAGGCAAACAGCCACAATTGCTCCCAAACAGTAAAAAAAAAAAAAGTATTGAAACACATTATTTTAGGAAAAAAATATTCAAAAATATTCAAATTTAAGTCAAATGCTCACAATTTTTCTACTTTGGTACAAAAAGGACTTGTTTTTGAGAGATGATTAAGATGATATGAAGTTGCACTTATAACATGTTTTGATCTCATTTATTTGCTTGTACTTTAAGTAGAATTGTAACCATTCTCATTCTCCAAACCACTCCAGAAGAGTTCAGTCTTAATTGCTTCAGGAGGGCCAGTACTCAAAGAGTCAATCTAACTGTGATTGCGAGGCTATGTTAGCTTCAATGGAGAAATAATGGTTACAGATCCCTTTTCTTTTAAAATTTGGGGGATCACCAGGAGTTTCTGATAGTGTATATGATTGGATGGATTGGTTGCTTCCATGTTGATGATACATTTGTGTGCCGTAAATACCTCAATGCCAAATTTTATATGGATCTGTTAAGGTCAACTCTGCATTACACCCAGAATTGTACCCAATGCATGATGTAATGCATGTTATAGGACTACAATAATTTTGGATTATGCATTTTGGACCCCATGCAGTCTGTGAGTTATTTAGTTCTAAAAAGATGTCTAGTCTTCAAAGAGCAACACTTACCAGAAAGGGAAATTTTAACTTCTGTTTTGCAAAGCTTTTTTGGAGTGTGTGTGTGGGGTGTGTGTGTGTGTTAGGGATCTAAAGCTCTCTGTAGATTACAGTCTCAAAGAACAGAGCATCAAAATTGAACTTGTCACCATTTTCATAATAGTCTTCTTACTCTTAATGATTCTGGACAGAAATGATTTAAGATCTTATAGAGATACAGGTAGAGAGCTAGTGATTCGACCTGAACATCAATCAGCGTTGTACCCCTTCAGGATACAAAGGGAATGCCCCTTTCAAATTTCTCCAAACTTAACAAAATGGGGGGAAAAGAATCATTTTCAATCATTTTCAGCTTCCAGAAAGTAAAATTCAATGCAATTGCTTTCTCCTGTGTCATATATCTTTCAAATAATATTGTTGATTCTTCTACCACTTCACTCCTTAACCCATATGTATGCCAACTAGAATATTTTATAAATGAAGACAGGTCTATTGAAGGAAAGATGTGCATGCGATCCTATTTTATGTTAAAGCAACTAAAAATTAGTTCCAGAATTTGGAAGAGATTCCAGAAACAAGAGTTCTGTGTTTAAGAAACAAAAAGAGAAAAAAATCCTATTTCAATATGCCAGCTTTAAATAAGATTTAAGGGATGGGAAAGAAAAATAAAAGATCAGACATCCCACACTTCTATTTGTAAATTAATTCCTATATGTCATCAACATTTTATTTCAAGAAAATATGCTGGTTTCATTTTAGTTCTTGGGAAGATTCCTTAGCTAATCAGCTTGCATGAAAATCAGAATATTTTTAGTTTTAAAAATAGCATGCTTATCTGTAGAACAAATATGTTGGCATATGCTCTTCAGAAACTGCTTGAATGAGTAATGATCAAGCAGTGCTCTACTTATAGCACTGTATTGCTTAAGGAAGAAATAAAAAAATATATTTTTCAATGCTAAATAAGGTGCTGTATTTGTTCATCAGCAAAAATAGAACCTTAAAAATCTTCAGACTCTTTAAATTGGAATTCCAGTGCTAATATGAGTGAATGTTATATAAGTGCATATTTTGAGATTCACCTACAAAATGAATGATCAGTCAGATATAAAACAAAAATTTACAACATAATGTGTCATTCCCGTCAGAGCAGATTTTCATGGGGGTAGAAAAATTAATTAAATCTTGTCCTTCCCTTTTTAAGAACTCTGGATCCATTGAGGACTGACAGTTGGAGTTCTGAACTATACAATTTATGTAATTTAAAGGAGAATCACCTTGTTTTGAGCCAGTTTGATGAACAGGTGGGCCTCAACTTATGATCCTTTGACAGTACAGATGCATGAACATCTTCTGGGAGGTTGAAACTCTTGCTTGGATTTTGGCAGGGAGGATTTTAAATTCCTTAGCAGGAAGAAATTCTCATGCGATCTGCACTGTGCCGCCCTCACCCTCTGAGGCACCCGTGTTCCACTTAACATTGCTTAATGATCACAACTGGGAGTGCTGGGTTTGTGGTCACTGAACAAATCAGTAATGTGGGTATCTTGTTTAATGACCATTTTCTCAGTGACCGAGATTCCAGTCCCAATTGGCATAAATCAAAAACTGCCTGTTTTGGTTATGGTATTGTGCTACTGTGTTTCCCCAAAAATAAGACCCTGTCTTATATTTTTTTGAACCCTGAAATAAGCGCTTGGCCTTATTGCCATGCGCTCAAAGCCCGATTGGGCTTATTTTCAGGGGATGTCTTATTTTGGGGGAAACAGGGTAGAAACTGGGAGACCATGACTTCCAGTCCTGCCTTTGGCCAAAGCTGCCTGGATGATCTTTGGCCAGTCATTTTCTCTCAGCTTTAGGAAGGAGCCAATAGCATACTGTTTCTGAAAAAAAAACTTGCAAAAACCTGCATGAACATGTCCAGGCAATCTCCAAGAGTTGGACACTATTGAACAGAAGATGAAAAAAAACAGTCAGTTTTTATTTAATAATTTCCTTCACAAATTGTGGGTAAATTAAAAACATACATTGATTTTGATGAAATGCCATGATGCTCTGATAAGCAATCTGTTTAGGTGCAGGTAGGATGGCGCGATATAAGTGGATGCCTGGCTGGGCTGAAAAATCATACTCAAAGAATGTTCAACAGTGGTTCCCCATCAAACTCATAAGGTTCAATATTTTTTTATTAAAGAGGTGGAAGGGATGATTATCACATTTGCAGATGATACAAAATTGAGATACTTTTTAATCATGAGAGCAATTTGACTCTAGAACAAATTACTTGTAGAAATGGTGCTACCTGTGAGAGAAAAGTTATTTCTCAATAGCTGTGCCTATTATTGGCTTTTGGAATGGACAAGTGGGTGAGCCAATCAGAAGGCAACTGATGGATTTGAATCTCCAGGGCTTTTATGTTCCCTCCCCTAACTGTCACAATTGACAGTATAAAAGGAGATCCTTGACAGAAAACCGTTGGAAGTCCAAAGGGCAGTTCAGAAGGCAGTTGGAAGTTCGGAGAGTTCGGTTCAGCTCTTCTGTTAGAAAACTGTGGGCTGTTTGGAAGTCAGTTAGAAGAGCAGTTCTGATGGTTTACAAGAAATATTTTCTGAGGAAGAATAGCAAGAACTAACATCGCTTAGAGCGATTACATATATATATATATATATCTGACAGGATATTTAAGCAAAGTAATGAAATACTATTTAATATTTGAATAGATATTGTTTTATTTTTATATTAATAAAAATTAATTATTATTTTATTAATAATAAAAATTAGTAATTATGGGAGCAACATGGTGCTCACATGTAACACCTCTTCTACGTGAGCTGCACTGGCTTCCGGTGACCTTTCGAGTGCGCTTCAAGGTGTTGGTTCTTACCTTTAAAGTGCTCCATGGCTTAGGACCTGAGTACTTACGAGATCACCTACTGCAACCGATAACTTCCCACCAACCAATACCCTCTCACAGAGTAGGCCTACTCATAGTACCATCATTAAAACAATGTCGTCTAGTAGTTCTAAGGGAGAGGCACCTACTCTTTGGAACAAAATACCCCCTGGAATACGAATAATCCCAGATCTTCGCACTTTCCGACATGCCCTGAAGACCTTTCTGTTTCAACAAGCAGGGCTAGCATAAACACCTAAATTCTATGCCAAGGTCTTAGCAGATACACCAAGTTGACTCAATTTATTACTGTTTATAAAAATAAAAAAATAAAAAAATATTATATGTATATGAAATCTTAATCTGTTCACCGCCCTGAGTCCTTCGGGAGAAGGGCGGTATAGAAATTCAATAAATAAATAAATAAATAAATAAATAATAAAAACATTTATTGTTAACTGCTTCAGAGGCTCATTTGTTAAAGTAGATCTTAATAGAGATAAAGGTTTACGGTTCATTGATTTATTTCCTCCTCGACACTACCACTCTTCCCACAGGTGTGTTTAAGCAGAAGCTGGATAGAAATTTGTTGTTGATTCTTTAATCTTGCATGGAGCAGGTAGTTAGGTTTGACCACTCACAGGTTCTTTCGAACTCTGATTCCATGCTGAAGAATGTAGGATTGGAATTAAAACTAGGGCTACCATAACTGAATGTCGGGAAAATGATGCATAAATCTTTTATGTCTTGATCTTTGGAGCCCACATATGGCATCCCTAATTAAAAGTAGCAAATACGTTTTAGATTGAAGTATCTTAAGGTTCGCATTCAAAGAAATATATTAATGTGGTGTTGGGAACTCAGATAAAGAATGAGGTGATCATGCTTTTTATCACTAATACTTTTCCTGTGCTGTGCTGTAACAAGAAAGAGACTATTGTAAGAAAGGCTTTTCTAAAAAGTTGCATAAAAGATGACTCGAGGGGTGGTCTGGAGTTTTACAGCCTGTGTCTGGTAGTCCTATTTAATTAAATTCAAAAGTTTAATTAAAAAGTTCTCTGATAGTGTATTACTGATAAATGGGAATAAGATAATAAAATGAGATTATTCAAAAAACTTTCTGTGGTTCTATAGCAGTAAATCCTTTCGAGGTAGGTAAAATGAGGACCCGGATTGTGGGGGCAATAAGCTGACTTTGTATAAAAAAGAATACTGCTTAGGGGCCCCCGAAAGCCCTATTAAGCAGGTATATACAAAAGCATGAAGGCTATTGCTTAACGCATTGTAAGCTGCCCTGAGTCTCCAGAGAAGGGCGGCATATAAATCGAACCAATAAATGAATGAATGAATGAATGAATGAATGAATGAATGAATGAATGAATGACTTGGTCAGCAGATAAGTTTAATGATCAAGAAGAATTTATATAACTGCAAGTTCACAATGAGAACCGGTTTGGTGTAGTAGTTAAAACATCAGGCTACAAGCCTGGAGTTCTAGTTCTAGCCTTAGGCACAAAGGCATCTAGATGATCTTGGGCTAGCTAGTCATTCTCTTTCAGTGTGGGAAGCAGGCAATAGCAAACCACTTCTGAAATCATGCCAAGAAAAGGGACATGTCCAGGTAGTCAACAGGAATCAATGCTGAAAATAATGATAATATGATGATGATGATGATGATGATGATGATGATGATGCCATGAAAGCAAAGATACAAATATCCACCGACAATCCAAACTGCTGACTTTGCAACAACAAAGTCGAAACTGTTTCACATTTAATATGTGAATGCAGCAAAATCGCACAAATTGATTACAAAGCTAGACATGACTGAGTTGCTAAATTAATCCACTGGTCATTATGTAAAAAATACAATTTACCTGTATCCAAAAAGTCATGGCAACATAAAGTGGAAAAAGTTACCGAAAATGACAAGGTGAAGATCTTGTGAGACTTTCGAATACAGACAGATTGTCACTTGGAACACAACACGCCAGATATCACAGTTGTCGAAAACCAAAACGTAAAAGTTATTGACATCGCGATACCAGAGATGCCAGAGTCGAAGAAAAAGAACTGGAAAAAAATCATGAAATATCACAACCTGGCCATCAAAACTACACAGCTATGGATGAAACATGTAACAGTGATACCCATTGTCATCGGGGCACTTGATACCATGTCCAATTTTATAAGATACATCAAAAAATTGCAGCTTCCTGCAATAACATCAGCGGAACTGCAAAAAACTGTGCTACTTGGAACATCGTACATCTTAAGGTACTTGGTTGATACCTAGGACGTAGCAGCAATCCCTATCAACCATTAGCATCAGTCAATGGTATTTGTGGTGCATTTTTGAATGTTCAGTTCACTGAGTTTCATGTTTAGTGAATAAAGTAAATAGTAGTAGTGGTAGTAGTAGTAGTAGTAATAGTAATACCGGTAGTAATAATATGTCAATACATTATTATTTTATTTATTTTATTAGTCATATTTCTATGCCGCCCACTCTCCGAGGACTCTGGGTGGCTTACACCAAAGACAGTATACTAAATAGCATATTGCCCCCAACAATCTGGGTCCTCATTTTACCCACCTCGGAAGGATGGAAGGCTGAGTCAATCTTGAGCTGGTGAGATTTGATCCGCTGATCTGCTGAACTAGCAGTCAGCTGAAGTAGCTGCAGTACTGCACCCTAACCACTGCGCTACCTCGGCTCTCTATCTTATGATATTCTAGGTCCGTGATGGCAAACCTATGGCACGCGTGCCACAGGTGGCATGCATAGCCATATCAGTGGGCACGCCAGCTCAGCTTTGGCATGCATATGCACGCTGGCCAGCTGATTTTCGGGCCTTCTGGGTCCATCAGAAGTAGGGAAACAGGTTGTTTCCTGCCTCCAGAGGGCCAGGGGGTGGGGGTGGGGAAGGCCCGTTTTTCTTTCTTACCTGGCTCCA
>WNWU01000012.1:23120576-23208488 GCA_012654045.1 Ptyas mucosa
AGAATATGCATTAATAGACCCATAGTGGTGCCATGGTTAGAATGCAGTATTGCAGGCTAATTCTGCCGACTGCCAGCAGGTGGATTCTGACTGGCTCAGGGTTGACTCAGCCTTCTATCTTTCCAAGGTTGCTAAAATGAGGACCCAAATTGTTGGGGGCAATATGCTGACTCTGTAAACTACTTAAAGAAGGCTGTAAAGCACTATGAAGCAGTATATAAGTCTAAGTGCTATTGCTAAGTGCTGTTCAATTTCTACAGCTGCCCAACTCAACAATGATTCTGAATTGCCTGCATTCTTTGGCACTCTTAGGTCCTTAGTTAGGACTGAATTAAGCTTTTACCAGTGTTAGACTGAATCTAATTGCAGATTATTCATCATAATCATAAATTTGAAATTTACAGAAGTAATTGAGAATTGTAATGGGATTGTATTGAAAGTGTAATTTAGCTTATTAAGGATTATTAATTGAACACAAATTGTAACTGACTGTATAAATAGCTATTAAATAATACTAAATAGCAGACTCCACTGGAAAGATTGTTTTTTATATTTAAATGGCTTATAATTGCAGTGGTCCTTAAAAGCACAAAACCCTATGCTGACAGTAAAATTATGCCTGTCTGTGAGAGATCAAAATGATAATAAAGATCTTGGTGTAAATAATCAAAAGGATTTCATTTCTCCTAAATATATTTTCCAACCTTCTGATCTTTAGATATGTTGGACCTTGAGTCTCTTAATTCCAGCCAATGTAGCTAAAGTCTGACCTTGCTCATTCATGGCTTAAAATACTGAGTGAACAGAAAAATAAGTATCCAAAATAATAGGGAATGTAAGAAAAATAGGACGTGAATAAAAAATAGTTTTAAGTGAGAATGGGAGGAAATTCAAACTGCATGAAGATCACATGCCCCATCAGATACGGCTAAAGAACACAAAGTTCAGAGAGATAATGAAAAAAGCAATCAGGACATATTTTCACTCCCCAAACCCTTGAAAACAGTTTGAAGGTGATTTGTGATTGCCTCCACTAATGCCAAGAGCAAGAACCAGAGGTGGCTATTTCAAATTTCTGCAGATATTGCAGCAATAAAAATCCCTCACCCACACACTACGAAGAGTAAAGAAAGTATAGAGGGACAGCACTTTGCACACTGGGGGAAGGGACAGCCTATTTGTCAATTTCATCCTTTGTGATATATCTAGGCCAGGGCTGTCAAACTCACAGCCCGCGGGCCAGATCTGGTCCAAGGGATGCTTAGATCTCACCTGCAGGGCTGCCCTGGAAACAGCGAAGGACAAGCCTGCAGTGCCTCTGCCAGAGAAAATGGAGCTTGGGAGGGCTGAGCACACAACCCTGGGGCCCATTTTTGGCCGTAATGGTCCTGCAGCCTTCTGCTAGCAAAAATGGAGCTTGGGGAAGGCTCCCCAAGCTCCGTTTTCGCTGGCAGAGGGCTAGGAAAACAAACTAAAAGCAAAACAAAGCAAAATAAATGTTTCCCTTTTGCAGGTGCCTCCAACACAACTAATATTGAGCTGGCCGTGCCCACCCCGGCCACGTTTCCCTGGCCCCCTGAGGTCAACCACAACCTTGATGCGGCCCTCAATGAAATTGAGTTTGACACCCCTGATCTAGGCTATTGCAGGATCTAGCATCTGACACTCTAGAGCTTGAAACAATCAGGCAAGGTTTTCTCCAGATATGCTGATGTCATGGGGACAAGAGGTCCAAATTGCTTTCCAGCTGCAGTATCCTTGAAATGCTTCACTCAAGAACCCAGCCTAAAAACATATCCAGGTAAAGGTTTAAAGGGAACAGGAGACTTGAAACTTCAGTTTCCTTAGTGCTTATAAGACTTATTTCCAGTCTTGCTATGCTTATTTTAAGCAT
The DNA here is from genome assembly GCA_012654045.1 of Ptyas mucosa. Lineage (NCBI taxonomy): Eukaryota > Metazoa > Chordata > Lepidosauria > Squamata > Colubridae > Ptyas > Ptyas mucosa. Next base: position 23,122,471 of record WNWU01000012.1, read on the forward strand.
GCAGGAGCAGTTATCCCTTTAAGAGTAGAGAACTCTTCCTGACCTTGGAGAGGATAATCAAATGGCCCATGGGATGCTGCTTTATTGGCAACAATTAGTTGGAGATAACCAGATAATTATTAGTTCAGTATATAAGACGGTAAAGGAGGATGTTCCTTTTCAGTATTCAGCTCCCATTATTAGCTTTTGACAATCATGCTTCTGAATTAACATGACACACCCTAGTAAATCATAACTTGCATAGTTATGATGATAGTTATAAATTGTCCAATTCAGTGTTTTGGCAATGGTGAAAATGTTTCAGTTTTGAAGGATTTTCATATTGCTAGAGTCAACAAACTAAAGTTTCTTGTGATATTTTGTGTTTTGGCTTTCTGGTAGCTGCTTATCTTTTCATAGTATGGCTTTTGTGTTATTTAGTTCACAAGCCCCAATTCAGGCCAGAAAAGAGGACTTTTCTGGAGGTTTTTCTTTCATTTATAAAAATCAACGATTCCCTGTTCTATTGTTATGCTTCTTCCCAAGCATAATGTGAATTGATTGGACTATGAAGTCAGTTTTGACTGGATTCTGAATTCAAAACTGAACAGAATTGAAAAGGTTAGAGAAAAGTCCGACTCAAAGTGGGCTCCTCTGAAGTGTACCTCAGTCTAACCATCTGGCGCTTTGTTACTATCTGTTGATTCAAAGGAGCATATTTATCCACAGAAGTGGATGTATTTCTCCAGAAGTTTCCACATCAGGAAAATCTCAAGGAAAGCAGAGAAAAGGCATTGCGGTGAGTACTTTTCTTTGACTAATAGACTCTAGTCTGTTTAAACCATTGTACTGGATGTTTACTAGTTCTTTCTCCGAGAAGCAAGAATCTTCATAGAGGTTTTTATAGAGTCTTTGCAGCTTTTAGCATGTAGCCTTGGCTCATTGCTTGTAAAATGTTTGTGCAACTCCTGCCTCTGTTGTAGCACATTTCAGTGTCCTTACCTGTCCATTTCCTATTGTACTTTCTGTGTCCTTGGTGTCAGTGGAGCAGAACATAAAATTATCTTTCCCTGCTTTTCATTTAATCTTAACTGCCTAATTCTTGCACATAATCTTCCAAATTGTTGAAGGTTTCTTGCCTAAGGACACATCTATATTTAGTGCAAATTCAATATAATTTGACCAAAAAAAATATAGAATATGAGAAGTGGGAGATACCAAGCAAATCCTTCCATCTCTCAAATTTGAATCCTTCCTTTCCCCTTTCATAAGAATAACAGAGTTGGAAGGAGGGACCTTGAAGGTCTTCTACTTCGACCCCCTGCTGAGGCCCCTATGCCATTTCAGACAAATGGTTGTCCAATCTTTCCTTCCCTCTCTTCCTTCCCTTATATCAATCCTTCTGCAATTTTATGTTTTCTTGCCTTTATGTCGTATGTCAATTTCTCACAAAAACAAGGGTAATTTTGATCACTGTTTCTAATTATATATGTGGCTTACATACACTGCCTTACACAAAAAGTCTGACCTTGGCCTTTCAAAGTTAGCCTGCAGATTTCAGTCAGCTATATCAAGAAATTTAAAAAGTTATCAGAAAAATCCCTTTCAAATGTAATGTCTGCACATTTGCTTGACATTTGGCAAGCTAGTTCTTTTTGAAGGGAATGCTAGATTAATTTCAGTTTTGCCAAACAAGAAAAGCAGATCATGAAGACAGTACGCCAAACCCCAGGTTCTTGAAATCAGTCCCAGGCTTATCAAACTATCTTCTGAATCCTGTGGGCAGAAATACCCTATTTGGAATCCTATTTAGTTATGTCTTGTTGTCATATTTTTTATTATCATATTCGTTTTTTCTTTGTTGATTTTTAGGCCTGCTACTTTTCCAAAAGTTTCAATTTCTTTTATTAATTTGGGGGTTGTTTCTATTGGATCTTCAATGAAGAATACAAGATCATCCGCAAAGGCTTGGATCTTGTAATCTTCTCTCTTAATCTTTAATCCTTGTATTTCTTTATTTGCCCTAATTCTAATTAACAAATTTTCCAACGTTAAGATAAAAAGTAGGGGCGATAGTGGGCATCCCTGCCTTACTCCTTTATTTATTCCAAAAAATTTCGTTGGGTCCCCGTTTACCAAGATACATGCTTTTTGGTCCTGGTATATTGATGTTATCATTTTTGTAAATTTCTCACCAAAATTCATATTTTTAATTTGTTGTTTCATAAATTGCCAGTTTACTTGGTCAAACGCTTTTTGTGCATCCAGAAAGATCAGGGCCATCTGTCTCTCTGGATGCATCTCGTAATATTCTAAAACATCCATTACCATCCTTAAATTATTTTTTATTTGTCTTGTGGGCAAAAAACCATTTTGATCCTGATGTATTTTGTTGTGTAATATTTTTTTCAACCTATTAGCAATTATACTCATAAAAATTTTGTAATCGGTGTTCAACAAAGAAATCGGTCTATAGTTTTTTATTAAGGTGGCATCTGCCCCCTCCTTCGGTATTAGAGAGATGTACGCTTCTTTCCATGTGTTTGGTAGTTTTGCCTCCATCAGGGCTTCGTTATATACTTCTAATAGTATTCCATTTAATGATTCTCCAAATGTTTTATAGAACTCCGTTGGAAGACCATCGGTCCCCGGGGTTTTATTATTTTTCTGTCTTTTCAGTGCTTCTTTTAATTCACCTGCCGTAATCTCCCTGTCTAATAACTCTTTTTCTTCCTCCGTTAATGTTTGTACTCCCTTTCCTTTTAAGTAATGTTCAATTTCCTCCGTTGTTACTATATCCTTCTCATAAAGTTTTTGGTAATATTGGAGTATTATTTCCTTTTTCTTCTCTATACTTTGTTGGATCCTCCCCTCCTCATCTTGTAATTTCTGAATTATTCTTTTTTCTCTTTCCTTTCTCAGCCTGTATGCTAACCACCTCCCCGGTTTATTTGCGTGTTCGAAATAATTCTGCCTTATATATTTTAGAGTCATTACATATTGCCCTTGTTCTAATATATTTAACTTATGTTTTGTCGCTATCCATTTTACTCTTGTTTGTTCATCTCCTGGTTTTCTTTGCAATTTACTTTCCCAATTTTGAATTTCTTCTTGTAATTTGTTATATTCTATTTCTCTCTCTTTTCTACGTTTTGCATTATATGCTATTGTAAGGCCTCTTACATATGCCTTAGTAGTGTCCCATAAGTTTTGTAGGGAGGTGTGTTGTTTCACATTCTCCTTATAAAATAGTTCTAGTTCCTTTTCCATATATTTCTTATATTCTTTTTCTTTTATTAACTGAGTATTCATTGTCCATCTATTTTTCTTTCTTTGATGCCCCTTCCACGTCATCATTAATGGGTTGTGATCCGCCCACTCATTTGGTAGAATTTCCACCGCTTCTATTTCCCTCATTAATATGCTAGATACCCATGCCATGTCTAACCTAGACCAGGACTTGTGCGGGTTCGAGTAGTATGTAAATTGCTTAGTTTCAGGATTATGGAACCTCCAACTATCTATCATGTTTAACTCTTCCACCATATCTGTAAAAGTCCTGGGTAATACATTTTTCTTATTTTTATTTTGCTGGGTACATTTATAATCTTTTCTCACATCTAAAATGGCATTAAAATCTCCAATCAGATATACATTTTCCATTTTTTGATCTATAATTTTCTCATGCACTTTTCTATAGAATTCTAGTTGTTTACTGTTTGGTGCGTATATTACTACCAATAACATATTTTTGAAATCAAGTCTTAACTCTATCATCACTATTCTACCTTCAGTATCTATATATCTTATATCGCTATCTATTCCTTCCTTTATATATACCACTACTCCTCTTTTTTTTTCTTCTGCCAAAGATGAATATACTTTACCTAATTTCTTATTTTGTATATATTTTATGTCTTGTTTTCTTACGTGTACCTCCTGGAGGCACACTATATCCAATTTTTGTTTCAGAATTTTTTTGAAAATTTGGTGTCGTTTGGATGGTGAGTTGAGTCCGTTTACATTCACTGACAGAATTTTTAATGTTCTTTCCATTTCTTACTGACTTTCCTGTTGTTGTTTCTTCTTTGTTTCTTCTTGTTCTTTTTTTTGGCCTCTTGTTTGCACTCCTCCTTCCTCCTGGATGTCTCCTTCTTTTTCTTTTCCTCCTTGTGGTGGAGTTCTTTCACGTTCCCGTCTCTGCTTTCCTTTTATATTCCTTCCTCCTCCTTCTTTACTGTCATTTATTTCCTCATTTCCTATCATTTGATCATATAATTCCTTCGCTTTGTCCTGCGAATCCACCTTTATTTTCCTTCCCTGCCACGTTACTAACATCCCTTCCGGCGTCGTCCATCTGAATGGTATAAATCTTCTATTTAGCAGCGTGGCCAGGAACCAGTACTCTTTCCGCAAGTCTCTTATTCTTTTAGGGATTTGTTTCAAAGTTGTTATTTCTTTATTCCTATAGTACATAGGTTCATCCTTCGTTATTTTATATACAATATCCCTCACCTTTCTTCTTACAAATCTTATATGTACCTCCCGAGGGAGTTTGTGTTGCCGGGCGTAGTTTGTGTGTACCCGGTACACTTCATCTAATTCATTTATTATTTCTTCCTTTTCTCTTTGAAGAGACTCTGCTATCATCTCTGCCATTATCATCGTCAGGTCTTCCTCCCTCTCTTCCACTACATTTTGGAAACGTAGGAAAAATGCTGCCTTTTCCATTTCCAATTGCGCTACTGTATTCTCGAGTTCCTTATTTAGTCCCATCATTTTCGTATCCAATGCTTCCAACTTTCCTTCTGTCAATTCGGTCTTCTGTTCTATTTCTTTTATTCTTTGATCATTTTTTTGAATAATTTCTTGTATCAGATCCATTTTTTCATCGATCTTTTGAATGTCGTTCTTAACTTCTCTCTTTACCTCATCCATATCTTTTCTAGATTGTTCATGGTTTCTGGTCATGCATTCTTGTAGTTTGACCATTGTTTCTTGGATTGTTATTAATGTAGCTTGCATCGTTGGCATACCAGGGGTGCTTGATTGCTTTTCTGATGCAAACATTCCCTCCAATGTTTTCTGTGACACCGGGGAGGCCGATGTTCCTGCTAAAGTTGGTATTGTTTTCTTTCCCGTTCTATTTAGTTATGTCAATCGATCAATCAGAATAGAGCTGGAAAGGACCTTGGAGGTCTTCTAGTCCAGCCCCTTGCTCAAGCAGGGACCTTCTGTGTGCTGGGCCTTCAGCATATTTGTGGGTACGAGATCTGAAAATAAGCAGGAGTTCATCTTGTCTTTAAGACTGTTTTTTAGAAATACAGTTAGAATTGCCTTTGAATATTGTCTTCTACTGGCTGGGTACATACATCATAATTAATACTCAAGAATGCCAAAGCAACTTATTACTTCTCATGGATTTTCCCCCCTCTTGCTAAATTTAATGGCAGTTTGTCGAATGGACTGCTTAAGGCTGCATGCTGACTTTTGAACATCACTTGGGCGCTTCTTTTCTAAGTTATTTATTTCTTCTCCAGTGGTCTTCTATGTTCATCAGTGTTTCCATCTTGTTCATTTTGCAAGCGTTAACTTCTCCACTCTCCTTACATGCAAAGTTCATCTGTGTAGGTGAACAGCTTGTGTTGCTGTGAATAATATATCACAAACTTCAAAGAAGCTCACAGTTGGAAGCAAATTGTACTTTAGCACTTAGATCATGACATGATACATGGAATTCATCCGAAGCGCAAGATGCAGAATTGGTAGTTTGGAACGGTCTAATTTCAATTTGAACATCACCTGAACATCATGTATCAAGGGTTCTGTCTTAGATTTCAATTTCAAAATGACAGAACTTTGCCTTAGTTTCAAGAATGAACCTAGAACATGTTACCAATGTATGTTTTTTTTTTCTCATTAAAGGCTGACATCTTTGAGGTTTCAAAGCACAAATAACTAGGTATCTAAATAGACTTACTTTTAAAAGGATAATTAAAAGGAAGTCCTTCATCAAAAAACAGCATCCAACTGAGCAATGCTGGGTGCTGTAATGGAGAATATCTAAACTCCCCCTACGTTTCAGTGGGGCCGCCCACTCCTATATAAATACCACGTCCCACTGTACAATGTATCTCTGCAGGAAAGCGGAACTTTGCATCTGGTTCAGTCTCTCCAGCTGTTAGTAACTGAAATTTGCTTCTGAAGAATTTTGAAGGCTTAGAAACATCTCGCATTTGTTTATGGGTTTTGTATGTATGTTGTTGTTTTTTTTGACAATTTAGATTTAAACATTCATTGCAATATTTACAGAATTATTTTTCTAAAACCTTTTTTTCTTGAATGGGCATTTGATGAGAAGATAGAAATTTATATATCAAAGGTATTATGAAGTACCCATGGTTTTCCTTGTATAAGATGGCATTATAGTTGCCAGCATCCAAGAATTCCTACATTAATGGCTGGATAAAATTGTTCATTGAATCTGGTGAGAACAATCTTCTGAAATTGATGGCCTCCAGATGTGTTCTGATAGCTATTTCTGGACTTCTCCAATTAGCATCACCAATGGCAGAGAACTCAATTATAATCCCAAACCAACTAGAAGGCACCGAGTTTGGACATCTAGTGTATCTGCTTTAATCAGCACCTCATTCAAAGGGCAGTGTCTTGTCTAATCATAGCTGATTAACAGATAAGGCAAAGCAGAAAGGCATGTATCCTGCTATTAGTTTGGGGTCCCAATAATTGCACAGCAGATGACTGAGAAATGAGTGCATGTGACATACCTAAAAATCTACAATTGTTTTGTGATTGTATCCCATTCTTTTGCAATTACAGCTTTAAAAAAATTATATAATTGACTCTAAAAGTAACATAACCACCTCCTGGATTTGAAAAGCTGTGAAAATCTTCAGCTCCGATGGAGACTGGTGTGGAAGACACATAAATTCTATCTCTTAAATCGGGAAAATGATGTTGTGGGACAATATGCTGCATTCCTGATATTACAGTCTACCTTCAATTCCAGTCGTGTACTGTCCTTCCTTGTCCTGCCTAGTCCTGCCTAGTCTTGCCTTGCCTTGCCTTGCCTTGCCTTGCCCTGCCCTGCCCTGCCCTGCCCTGCCCTGCCCTGCCCTGCCCTGCCCTGCCCTGCCCTGCCCTGCCTTGCCTTGCCTTGCCTTGCCTTGCCTTGCCTTGCCTTGCCTTGCCTTGCCTTGCCTTGCCTTGCCATGCCATGCCATGCCATGCCATGCCATGTATGGATTGTTGGTAATTACTTGGATAAGGCAATTTTCTTGGCAAGATTTCAGAAGTGGTTTGCCATTGCCTGACAAAATGCAGAATACAGAGGCCAACTGTACATTTGAACTGACTCCATCTCCATTTCTACTGATTCCATCAAACGTTACATCCCTGCAGCAGCTTGTTCTGATTTATGTTGTTAATTTCAATAATTCAATACAGTTTCCTGCAATAATAATTATTTTATCGCATAGTAGCTTGATGTGGCTCATCTTCAGTTAGAAAGAGGGTTTTTCAATTCTTAATATTTTCTCCTTTTGAAGTTTTGTAGAAAAATAACTATTAAAACAGGTTTTTCATAGACACATTGGTGATCTACTTTGGAAAACCAAGGGCTACTATACAGAGAAAAGGATTGATTTATCTCCATTTTTATCTGCAGCCACTGGCATTTTAAGAGTGTTCATTTGCATAGCAGGAAATACAGTACTTGCATCAGAAGCAACACCAAAATTGGCTATGACCTAAGGCTATTGTAAACTTAAGCAAAAGCATGTTTATAATAAAATCAAAGAATGGGAGGAAGATGAATGAATGATTGGATAATTTAGTCTTAGACTAGTGAATTAATAATGAGACAATGTCAGCTCCTGCAGTATTGTGTGAGTGACATTATCCTAGCTATAACTAATGGGAAAAGACGTACATATGAAAAGGTTTTGTTAAACAATCATAATTAAATTACATTAAAATTGCCAAAGGAATTATTCCAGCTTTAGGTAGGACTGATTGCAAATTCTGGATTTAGACGTATAACCAGGTGCTGCCAATTTGAGAGAAATTGGATATATAATTCTGTGGCATCCTTCCTCCGCAGACAAAAGGTCATTTTACCGTTCATGATTACCCTCAATATTCCTAAATACTTGGCTTTTGTAAGGACTGGGGGTGTGTTTGCATTTTCCTGCCATCCACAAACACTCTACCCACCCCCCTCGAAAACTCATATAGCTTTCCTAGATACTGCAAGTGCATATTCTTGGATAAGCATTTCCTTTGCAAGAAATCCTTATTTCTTTTTGATTGTGGAACATTCTGCTGCATTCTCAGCTTTATTTCATTCAGAGTAGCTTTCCCAGGATGGAAAATGTTAAAACACGTTTTAAAAATAGTAATATTTCTTGCACACGATAAGGTGAGAATGTAGCAAAAATGGTTTTGGGCAACAGCAATGCAGATTTCTACAAATTGTCATCTTAAATGTATTTTAAATGTATTTCCATTCCAAAGAGACTCTCTTTGAGGGAAATGGGAAGTTTAGAAATATGAAATAATAATAAATAAATAATAAATAAATGTCAGCGTTAATGTTACAGTTTTTTTTAAAAATTTCCCATCGTTTTTCTAGCTCAGGGTTCTGTATACACAGGAGTTTCCCTAATTTTGTCCCCACAACACTTTGTGAGAGAAACTAGGGTGAGAAACTGACTACTGCAAAGTCTCATCACTGAGTGAACTTGAACATTAATTTTCCTAGATCCAAGTCCAAAAATCTCAATCTTTATATTCCATTGAAATGTGATAAACAATTACCAGGATAAGTTCTCGATGAGGGCCACGCGTACGTTCTGTTTTGTCTGTCTATTTATCACACTAGCGCATCCTTCATTTCTTTCACACTATATACATTGCATGTATCTGAATTTGGCTATTGCAAAAATATATACAATATATACAACTTGCCTGTTGAAAAAAAAAAGGCTATGATTTGTGTACTGATTTCCCAGATGTGTTGGAGAGGTCTGCAGGTAAGCTATGAAAGTGGTAATTCTCTCCTTTTACTACCTTGGTGGTTTCAAGGATGAAGGGAAACTTCAAAGATGCTGACAAAATTCTCTGGAATGGTTGACAGCACAAGAAGGAAAGGGGGGAAGAGCAACAAGGGTAGAGAAAGCTGAACAGGTGGGCAAGAGAACTACGTTCTTTTATAAAGGCATGGTAACAAGCTGTCCAGATCTTAAAATAAAATAATTTTAGCATAGCTGTCTATAGCAATACAGATTATTAGCTTGATTTTAAAACATGATTATTACCAAAAAATATTAAACTGAGATTCATAATGGCACTAGTATAAACCAATTTAGAGGTCAGACATATTAACTGGTGTGTTTGATTCAAGTTTTAGCAGCATGAGGCTGAGGGAACTCTTGATTAATGATTTAATTGACTTTCTCGAGAGACAAATACATTGGGAGGTAAACCTATATTAAATCCTTCTTTCCTCTGTCCCTTTCCAATACTTGGCCAGATTTTGCAACAACCAATATTTATGTAGCCCCAACATTAACCTATGGGAATAATACACATTGTTTAAATTTTTACCTTTCCTGAATGGAATCTTCTCCTCACTCCACATATAATTCAGTTGTTGTGCGCAATCAAGTATTTCTCTAATTCAATAGATCTTCAAGGCAGCTTTCCAGAATGTTCAACTTATTGATATCTCTTACAATTTCGGCTTACGGCAATAGCAGAATGAATCTTTTATAGATATAAACAGCTCTACAGAACTCTTGCCTTCCATTGAACCCTTCAATCAACCCTTCAATCAATACCAAAGTGTGTGACATTTTCAATCAAATGTTACATAGAAACTGATGGTAATGACCATACAAGCATGGACTTGGCAAGAAGTTATATTTAACTGATTTCTACCTTATTTTCTAAATTAAGAAACATGGGTGGGTATCCATGGGTATCTTAGTAGTATTAGTTATACGTCTAAATGCCCGCCACTATGGTCTGTTATTTGGGTTAACCCTAGCCTTCACAATTCTGGATGCTACAATATACTCGGTGTTATAAATCAGTTTCCCTCTGATGAACCAACAGTGCAAAACTATTTTATGTTTGTTATTGCTCTGTGGCCCACGTTTCACATTAGTTTTATACACACTGCACCAGTGAAAGCTGTGCTGATGTTCTGAGATAGGCCCCACCATAACTCTGTCTTGCCAAAGAAATGTGACGAGACACTCAAATGCAGAACTGTTCTTAAATTCCTGAAATTGCCATTAGAAACATTGAATATTCAAGTGACTATTTTAAAAGGAAGAATGGACCTTATTAAAGGGAAGGAATAAAAGCACATAATTGGCAAGGGCAATTAAGCAACATCATTCTCAGTAGTTGCAGGCAAATCACAATTGATTAAAAGTATAGAATAGGATTAATAAACACAGGTTTTAATTTTGAAAGTTTAAAATATTGTAGCTGAATAAAACAGTAACTTTTATATTTTTATATATATTTCTGATTTTTAAGTTTTACAGCTCAACTTAAGATATTTCCACCTCTCCATATATGTAATATAAGGTGTTCTTTAGCTTGTTGCAATCCCCCTCCCAATTAATTCACATTTTTCATTAATTAACCTATGTCCACCTACTGATGTGTACAGCCCACTGAATTCATGTTCTGAGTAAATAGACGGGTATACAAATGCTCAGATTAGAGAGTACTATATTTTCTTCCAGTGTAAACGCTTTAATACAATTGAGTTACTGGTTTGAGTCATTCTTTATTTCATTTTATAATTAAGTTACCCTGTTAGGCACCCACTGAAATAGACAATAATTCTGATTAATGGCCTTTCTTCAAGATGCACTTGGACAATACAGTTTTCTGCTGTACTCCATGCATGGTAGCAATAAAAGAGAATATTTGTAGCTCAGGGTTAAACTATGGGGTCCTTGGTGCTCTCTGAGCTTGGTGGTTTTCTTGCAGACTAGTGCAAGAAACTAGTGCACTGATGATGTTACCCAGTTTAGTAATGAAACATCTGCAAGAAACCATCAAGTTCAGAGAGCACCAAGGACCCCACAGTCATGCATAGTCCCTATTTTGTTTCTATTGCTTTGAACTTGTTCCTACTCTATGTAGATTAGTAGCCTTTAAGTTATCTTTAGTTGTTCTACTCTGAAAGTAGAATTTCCCCACTTATTGTGATCCCAACCAAGGTAAAAATCTCTCAGATTTTATCACCCAATATGTTGGAAAAAATTAAGAGGCAGGGGAAGGATCAGCAATTGATAGAAACTTTGATGCCAATTAGTTTTCTGCTGATTCAAGGAGGGCAGATAACATTCCAGTTCAGCAGCGGAGAAAGATATTAAACTACATATTATTGTAAAATTGTGTTCAGAGATTAGAGGATGCTTCTGGGGTTTATGGGACTTTATAGTAGGTTTACAATGCGTAAATGTCATTATTTCAGCAGTTCTGGTTCCTGAGTGCAAGCAATCGCTTTCACCATCTTTGGGGATCATAGGCAGACAATAGTAGTAACAATATAATTATTTCAAAAGAATCCAATTATAAAACAAGTTTTATAGTACTTCTTAATAAGAACCAAAGCAGATACTAAGCCAGACCTTGGATTTTAGAATCTCTCTTCCTTTTTTTAACATCTTCCACTAAAGTACAATATGTAATATCTTAAGACAAAAGGCAAAAAATTCAGGAAGGGGGGCAGATCCCAGCTTCATCAGCACAGAGTGCTTAATGGCATCACGTAAATATGTTCACAAACTAACAAATAAACCATGCAAAGACTGGCAAGAATGCACCAGAGTTTGACCGCATATATATATTTTTTATCAATGCAAGCCTTGCTGTATAGTGAGCTGAACTACTAAAATGTATATCCCTACTTTTAATACGCAGTCTGAAATCATTGACCATACGCACCCGGATCCATACATGAATGTTGATAATAACTGACTCGTGGAGATCCATACACATTCTTTTTATTTACATCTTTTTGTAATCATCTTGCACATGCAGAAAAAGTATGCACCTGTATGTGAAATAGGTCTATTTTAGATCATGTTTAGTATCGAAGTTAGTTGTTGAAGAGAAAAATCTTCATTTGTACACAGCTGGCTTTATTTCCCCTTGGCAAATTGCATAAGAGAGTTCACGAGATCCTCCTGGTCATAACAGAGCTTAGCTTAGGCTTTCCCCACTCCCTTCTTACTGCTGAAGATTAGACAGCCTGCGTTTTCCATGGGCTCCTAGCTTCTCGCAGGGATCGGTCATAAGGAAGTGTAGCAAAAAAAGAATGTTTCAGCTGGCAGTTAATAAAAAGTACAATGATCGTGACAGCCAAGAGCAGGAGGAAGAACAGGACAACATATGTCACCAGGTCTGGCTTATTGATTTCACCTTCTTTTAACACTCTGGCTGTGGACATGTAAAAACCTGAAGAGCTGATAGGTCTCTGGGTGCTCCCTGGATAGGGAGTGTTGGTCTGAACGATCAGGTGGGGATCGGATGCAGTGGTTGAATTGAGAAGTTCTCCATACATTTTCCTCCTTAAATATTTTCCTTGTGGCTTATCCAGGAACACGGCTTCGGGTTTGTGCATGCATGCATGTAGGTCTGTTATATGGCAAAGGAAAGGTTCTTCTAAGTAAGTGAGACTTGAATTCAGAATTAAAAAGAAGGCTGGCTCCTTCCCTTAAAAAGTGTTATTCAGGAATGGCATCAATGGCATCAGCCATCTAGGGATGTTTTTCAGCCCAGAAGAACTAAGGAGTTTCTGTCCTGACCCTTTGCCGATGCCCCTTTGTTTTGTTCTGATTTTCTGGTTGCATGGAGAAGCAGAGGGATCCTAAAAGTTGGGAACTTTGGCCGAGCAATTCGGTTTTCTCTGGAAAAGGAACCCCGGATCCCCTTCTGAAGGATAAAATCCCCCCATACACAAAAAAAAGCAAAGAAAGCAAAGAGAGAAAGAGGTTGGCAGGCCGTCACTCACTTGCTTGGAAAGGAAACCAGCTCAGAATCCGGGAGGCTTTTCGAAGGAGAGGCGCCCCTGTCTCCAAAGCTGGGGAAATTCACGTCCACCAAAAGGCACCCCGTCTTCCTTGGTGTTTGGCTGAGTCTCCAGAGGCGAGCCCCGGTTTTCTGCTGAAATGACCGCCTCTCCGTCGCATTAGTGGACTCCTGCTTTCTGGTGGGTCTGCTCAAAGGAAGCCCCGCGCTCAAGAGCTGCTTTTCTCCTCCGATGGCTGGACAAGCCAGAGGAGGTCGAGAGAGAGAGAGAGAGAGAGAGAGAGAAGGAGGGGTTCTTCTCGTGGAAGGAGAGAATCGGTCTCCTCAAGGTTCCAGTGTGACACCCCCTTTTTCTCCCCCTCCCGTCCTCAGCAGAAGCCGTAGCTGCAGCAGCGAGACTTCACCCTCTTGCGTTGCTCAGCAGAGAAGGGTTGCAGGTGGCAGCGTCGCCTCTTTCTGTCGCTCGTGACATCTTGCAGGACGCGGCGGCGAGAGGCAGCGATGGGCGAGATAAATCCCCGAGGGCTGTGGCTTCCAGAGTGGAGCGGGAAGAAGAAAGCAACCAGTCCCTGCGTCCCAGACTCAGGCAAACTGCGTCGGAGACTTCGCCTCTCCTCTTTAGACGTGGCTTATGGGCACGGGACCCCCTGAGGGCAAAGAGGCCAAACCCTCTTTCTCGCTTTCCCACGGATCCCAGCGCTCTTTGCAGCCTGACCGTGAAGGACCTAAATCTCTCAATCTCAATCTCCCTCCCTCCCTCCCTCCCTCTCAGTGTCATTAGGTTGTGTTAAACACTGCAGCGAAAGTCCAGACAAATGAAAACAGTGGATTGGAGGAAGACAGAATTCCGGGAAAAGATCCTTTTCCTTGGTGGGGTGCAGAGGGGAGAACAAAGCCCTTCACCACCCCTTCTTGTGATGGTAGCCTTCCCCAACTGTATTCCCTGGGGATGCTAAAATGGAACCTTTTGGGAAAAACCAGATCAAGGAAGTTTCACACTACGGAACTCAGACTGGGTGCTGTCAAGCTGGTGGACAGTGGACAAAAAGAAGGAAGTAGCTTCTCTTAGATCAAGGACCGCACAAGACTTGGTACTGCATCAGACCTGTGTCCTTGGGAAGAGTTTCAAGATTCCAAAGGGAAGAAATGAACCTATAAATGGGAGAGGATGTCTTTGACTTCCTAAAAGCCAGCAGCTCTTGTCAAACGCAAACAAAATCTCTCTCTCTTCCCCCCACCCCCCAAATTCTTTTCCCAGCTTCCTCTGAAAGAAGCTGCCTATTTTATACCCCTGGACCAAACAATTTAATCTCTAAGTAGAAAAGGGAAGTCAAAGAAAGAGAAGGAAGGAAGGAAGGAAGGAAGGAAGGAAGGAAGGAAGGAAGAAAGAAAGGAAGGAAGGAAGAAAGAAAGGAAGAAAGGAAGGAAGGAAGGAAGGAAGGAAGGAAGGAAGGACTTCCAGCCTGACTCATGGCTTGATAAATGTCAAATAATATTAAACATCTAATGCTTCTTTTCCCACGTTGACCCAGTGATCTTAATGAGAACCCTCCAGGGCAGGACAACTTGATTGTCCATGTGAAATAATGCCTTTCTTAAGGCTCTGGAAGGCATCCAGAGCAGAGCTGAGGTTTCAGCCATGGTTTTCTGACTCATTAGAAGAAATGTGAATTAAAGAAGGTGGAGAAAATAAAGGAAAGATGAATGGAAAGCTGAGATAGCATAAAGAGGTTAGATGACTGAATGTAGACATTCTCAAGTTGAATCTTGACTGATTGCTGACTCATCAGTGGTAATAGGTAAGAGGAATCAATGTGCTGTCTTATATCCTTACATGTGATAGACAAGGTGACCACTGACATCACATTACACACCACATTGCCTTTTCTTCTACTCTGTTCCCCTCTCACTTCTTTGGCACCCTCCTAGCCGAAGTAATGAAGCATAGTTGTGTTTTTGCCAAAAACTCACGATGTCGTATCTTTAGGCCCATTACAGTTCAAGCTTCAACTCCACTTCATATTGTAGGAAGTTAGCACCCACCCCTTTCCTAGAAGAATGAAATATTTTAGGAAATATTAAAAAGGCAGAATATTATGTTTCCCTGGATGAGAAATGGAGAAGCATGTTTTAAAGATGAAGCAGCTCCCATCTTCCTGCCCCCACCCTTTTTCAATGGGCCAGAGACAGAAACTCAATCTTTGTCAATGAACCATCATCTGCAACACAATAGGACCCATCTAGCAACAGAAACTAACACAATAGGACCCATCTACCAACAGAAACTCACCACATGGCACCTGGGAAGATTATATCAGCCAGCAAGGCTAGCTAAGACCCCCACCCCCTGGGAGTCTGACAACCAATCAGGATACTCCTTCTGGGCCCCAGGAAGTTCAAAGCCAGAGAGGGCATAAAACCCAAGGACTCACTGTGTCTTGGTCCTTTTTCTGTTCAGGAACTCAAACCATGTGATCCTGTCCACCATTAAACCATCTTTCCAAGAGGTCTCCATGTTTCCAGTGTCTTTTTCCCCACTTGGAGCTGAACCCAGAAGGATATTTCTTCTAACAATATGACTCAACCACACAGCATTACTATCAAGAATGTAGCACTTTGAATATTTCCAAGGGCTTTCTTCGTTGAATAACACTGGTCTTTATTTATTTAAACTTAATATATCCTTCTCTCCAGCACAAGCAGTTCATGAAGCAGAGTTTATAAATGAAGAGGCCCCGTTGTCAGGCTTCCAAATTAAAAGATTCCGCACCAGAGGCATCAAGGTTGAATAGAAGGAAGAAACAAGCAAATTCAGAACCTGGTGAAGGGGGAAGTAGGTCAATTTAAAGCAAGTCCAATTTTATTGATATTAAATTTGTATGGCTACCTATCTCACAACAAATGATTCAGGGCAGTGTACAACAATCAACTAAAATAACAAATATATAAAAATAAGAATTATAAAAATATATACAGATCATTATTAAAAATTAGAACATTATTAACAATTAAAATATACAAACCACAAGGTACATGGAGAAAGTGAACATATCAACTACAATAGTGGAGCCATTTAAGAATGTCTCTGGTTCCCTGTGACTACAGATGTCAGGCTCCAAAAATCAAGAAAGACTCTCTGAGATATTTCAAAATAATTTCCTTTATTGTTCCTTGCTGATAGACAGAAATCTTGCCAAACTAAAGCACACTACTCACATCATTGAACACATATTCTGAGAACTTCTGGGAAAGAGGCATCTTAACCATCTTCCTCCAAACGAAACGAAACTTCACAGTTTCTTGCTTCTCTGTAATACAGCCCCTCCCTCCTGGGAATCTTGACTACATTCACCACACCATACCCAAAGCCATAGCTAGATCTTGATGGACTTCCAGAACATTAACAGGGATGGAACTAATCTCACTTGGGATGGGGAAAATATTCTATATGACAGTATCACAGCAGAGAAGGCTCATCTCCTGTGATTTCTCTCACAGACAGGATGCACAGGACTCATACCTTCTCTGCCACATCTGAAGGGTGGACTGGGGTAATTAGGGAATCCCTCGGGAAATCCAATCCCATGCCATGAAAGTTTTTAAAGTTTAAAAGCAGCACCTTGAATTGGACCTGGAAGCAAACTGGCTGCCAATGCAGCTCGCGAAGCAGAGGTATAACATTTGCTGTTCTAGAGGCAAATAGATTGTGCATCAGTGGAAGCTTCCACCTACTCTTCAAGGGCAGCCTCCTGTACAGCACACTATGGTAGTCCAATCTAGAGGTGGCTAAGGCAAGAGTGACTGTGAACCCTCCTGATCCAGGAATGGGTGCAATTGTGCCACACAGTGATCCAAATTACTGAATGAGAACACCAGGGTTTTAATAGGTGATGAGGTTTTCATCACCAACCACCAAAAACTGGATATAGAAAAGGACAAAGGACACATTGTTCAAAATGATTTAGTTATTTTATCTATTTATATTTATGTTTAGATATAGATTATCTCTGTCTCTTTCTATCTGTCTGTCTGTCTCTCTGATGGTCTCTCTGTCTCTCTATATGGATAACTACTACAGATATAAACTTAAAATAGCATTTGTGGGGGGGAGCTATGAAGAAGGGCAGGTGTCAAAAAAATCAAGACAGCAGATATGACTATGCAGTTAAAGCCCATGTGTTGCATATTACAAAGAGGTGAGATTTAGTTGTGTGACTCGCATTTCCCCTTTTTTGACATCTCTCTATGGATGTCTCTGAGCTGTAGTATGATGCCATGCCATATCGTGGAACTCTTCTGAGTTAAAAGTTTGTGGGCTGTTTCCTAAGAATAGGAAGGGAAAAAGCCCTTGTCCATTGTAGTTTTGTAAGGAAAAATTGGTCAGTTGCTGCCCCCTAGCTTTTGGAAGACTTTCTTTCATTGTATTGCCCTTCCAATAAAATTGTGTAATGTTGAAATAATGGTGAGTTTGCACATTCAAGAACATTTCCTTCCTCATCGTAGCAGTAAACTCTGTGGATAAAGCATCCATAACCAGCCACTAATTCTGCCATTTGCTGGCCCAGCTTTCTGCTTTCTGTTCCCATGTGCTCCACTTGCCCTGTAGCTATAACAATTTAGACATAATCAGTTTAGAGCAGGAATTGCTAATTGTTGTGCTTTAGCTACTAAATCTTGTTTGGGGATAACAACAGCATTAAATAACAACTATCCTGTCTGTATGATATACAATTATAGATGTATTAATCTCTTTCTGGCAATCCTTAGCAAAGAGCTATTTATGTTAATACTTAAGAGCTGATAAGAAGTATTCATGTTTGTCAGGCATAATTTGGACCAAAATAAATAATTTGTGTCTTAATTTGAGAAATAGTTTTATTTTTGAAAGCCCATCTTTCATTGTCTGTTTATTAATTTAGCAGAACATTGGATATAAGAATTCAAATTGTGCTTAAGTTTTCAGAGGGTAGTAGGCCCTATTGTTTTAATGGAGTCCATTTCTTAGCTAATATTGATCCACAGTGTTGTCTCTGGCTGTATACAGAAGACTCATTCTGAAACCTGCAGAATTTTCTCCCATATGATACAGTATTTCAGGTGACTTTCGAAGGAGATTCTAATCTTAGTGGCTTTTTGCCGGTTCCAAGATGAGAAGTAGATTTTGAGCTTTGATGGGGGTACCTCTTCAACTTGAGCCATCGGTCTTTTTTGCTTGAGTAATTGAAATACAACAATTACTTGCATGCACACTTCAGATGAGAAATATATATTTGAAGTATTCTGGTCTCCAAGCCAGATGTAAGGTTCAAGATACAACAAAGCAAAAATATAAGATCATAATTTTCTCACTAGCGACAATCAACATATGTTGGTGCTGTTATACTTTCCAGGAGAACAGCAGGCTTCAGTTGGCAAGACTTAATGGCTTTGGGTTTTGGGGGTCTGCTGATTTCAGGACTATGCCATTTTTGGTGTTGGATGGGGTTGCACTACCTTAGACAGACCTGGTTGTAATCTGGGGGGTCCTCCTAGACTCACAACCCTTGCTTTAAGAACAGGTGGCAGACATGCCTCAGGAGGGGTTTTTGCATAACTTCGTTTTGTGTGCCAATTATGCCTGCTCCTGGATCGGGAGACTCTGCTCAAAATCTCTCATGAGATTGGACTACTGTAATGTATTCTACATAGGCCTGCCCTTGAAACTTCTGGAAGCTTCAAAGCATATGAACATGTGAATGATCTTTTAAAATGTACACCACCTTGAGTCCTACGGGAGAAAGGCGGTATAGAAATATAATAAATAAATAAATAAATAAATAAATGGTACAGAATGCAATGGCATGGACAGTTTTGTGAGTTCTCAGAACAGCACACATAAACAGAGCTGCACTGGCTGCCAGTTTGCTTCCCGGTCCACTTCATGGTTGTAGTTTTCTTGAAGGGTGTTAATCTTGAACACGCTTCATAGCAGGGGTGAAATCCAGCAGGTTCTGATAGGTTCTGGAGAATTGGTAGTGGAAATTTTGAGTAGTTCGGAGAACCAGCAAATACCACCTCTGGCTGGCCCCAGAGTGGCGTGGGAATGGAGATTTTGCAATATCCTTCCCCTGCCATGCCCACCAAGCCACACCATGTCCACCAAGCCACACCGTGCCCACAGAACTGGTAGTAAAAAATAATTGGATTTCACCACTGCTTCATAGCATGGGTCTGGGTTATCTGAGGGACCACCTCTCCCAATTACCTCAGCCTTTCCCATTACATCTGGCAGAGAAAGCATGCTGCAGGTATCATCTGTTAGGGATTTACATTTGATGAGTCTCAGGAGGTGATGGTAGATTCCTTATGGTAGATTGGTAGATTCTCCTCCCATGCCTACAAGTGAGATTAGCTCCATCCCTGCTAATGTTCTGGTAGTCCCACAAGACCTGGCTAGGTCATTAGGTCTAGGAATCCCAGGAAACCAGTGATATTCTAAGATGGCTCCACTATTGCGGTTAATCGATTCACTGTCTCTGGGTGCTTTGCGGTTTCTATTTTTAAAATTTTAATAACAATTGTTTTACATTTTGATAATGATTGTTTCTAGAGATTTGTTGTTTTGCCTGATTGTTCTACGAGGCCCAGCATCACTTCTTGTAAGATGGGCAGCCGTATAAACTTGATAAATAAATAAATAAGTAAGTAAGTAAGTAAGTAAGTAAGTAAGTAATCTTAAAGATTTGCCCAATTGAATGCAGTTTCTGGATCTAGCAGATGGAAAAGAATCATAAATTTCATAAGAACATGGGACCAGCAGAGAATACTCAATTAATCATTTATTCATTTAGGCCACATTCCAACTCACAGCAGTGAATCCTGTTGAACACAGTGAGATTCATTTCTGGGCACAAATGCGTAGCCTAGTAGTTAGTAAGTTAGTTAGTTAACCCCGGGGGGCTGCCTGGATAGAAAGAGGAGTTATAAATAATAGGCTCTTGGAAAGCATTCATGAAATATCTAGTAGATGGTTTCTTTTTATACCTGCAGCCAAATAACCCAGCCACTCCAGATTTGGAGAGGTATTCAAGGAACTGCCAGGTGAAGAGAGGTGTGGCAGCCATTTACTATTGGATGCAGCTTGAATACAATAACATTATAAAAACAATTACCATTTTGCAGGAATTCCACAAAAGTCTACCAAAATCCAACAAAAAACCCCAGCAAGGTTGAGGCCAAATTTTAATATAACATCTGGGAACATGGAAACTCTGTTTACACTATTTTAACTCCTAACGTAAGAAGGAAGGTGCTTACAATGGAACAAAATGTGGTACCTATTCTCTCTATATAGATCCCCAGTGCCTTCTCTCCTCATACACATACAAATAATCAGCACAGCTGCTCTAGAATCCCTACTGCTCAGGAAAATAGAAAACACAACATAATATACAGCAGTGGCTGAAAATGTGTTTAATATTTAATTGACTCTAGTTTGCTGAACATTTCACCGTTGCTTTTGCTGTCCTGGTTTTAACCTGGTGTCTGCCTACCTGCCTTTTGCAATTTTAAGACCTTTTGATGTGGGTTTTCGAGACTCTAATAGTTTTTAATTTTATTTCCTATGCCCCCTTGAGATGGTCAGGATTATAATGGATTTTAATGAAAGGTGGTTAATGATAAATTATAATTAATGAAAATGCACTTACTGAGGTCAGTGGAAAGTTGTTTTCAATTCAATGGCACATTATGGTAAAGGGAGATAAAAACCTTAGTGACAGAGCCTTCACCTTAAAACCGTGAGCAAGGAAAATTTAAGGTGTTAGTTATCACTTATTAAAGCCCTTTGTATCATAGGGGCTAGTTATTGGAAGTCCTGTGCTCTGTAGTTTCTGCCCACCCTATATGAATCAACAAGGTTACCATATTCCAGGTCCCATCAATTAATAGTGTCACTTGACCCAGGAATGGGCCTTCTCGGTCACAGTGCCTGCCAGAATGCCTTCAAAAAGTTGCTCCCACTCTGAGTTTATTAAAAACTCCCTTTTTACAACCCTGTAATCCTTTAAATCAGGGTACAGTCGGGGTGACTGGATGGAGCTGAGCATTTACTAGACGGATGCTCTTCCTGATGCCAACATGGAGTTTGCAGCAGATATTTTTTCTTTGTACCTCAGGAGAGAAATGTCTGCCGCTACCTAAGATTGAATGCTCACACTTCCGAGTGGGATGTGAATATTTTCACCACTAGGCCACCACACTGCTCACAACCTTATTCAAATGAGTCTCGAAACCTGGCTGTTAGGATGGCCAGAGTGGGTGGTGAATTCCTTGTAGGATACTGTATTTGCTCAAGTCAATGCTACTCTTTTACTCATTTATTTTTCTTATTATGTTGCTTCATGTTGTATGCTGTCCAGAGTTGTGACGGAATCGGGAAGCCTCTATATTTAACACTCCATCAGTCAGTCAATCAAATAAATTATTGTTTTGTGCTTCACTTTGTAGGGTTAATTATTGTGTGTAATGTGTATGAAAGTGAGAGAGAAGGCAATGTTGTTTTTAGATTTTAATTTGCCTTTGAGAGGAAAATGTGTTTATGCTAAGTTTGGGCAAGTTAACAATTTTCACCAGTGAAATAAGCAATGAAAAAGAAATCTTAAATGGATTGCTTCAGTGGTTTTCTATTTGAGTTTAAAAAAAATTAAAAAGAAAAAAAACTCCTCTGTTTATCACAAGGAATTTGTTATGGTTGTCAATGCAAGTAACATCTTTTGGAAGGGACAGAAGAGAAAGGAGGAAAGGAGGATACTGTAAAGTATCTTTCCATTTTCTTGCCATTTTATGGACCTATTTCCACCTTGATGATATGGCTAATAAGCTGAGTGACGGTCTATGTTTTCCTGCAAGTAAATCTGTTGCAAAAACTGGAACGTACCTTTTATTAGAAAACCTTTGCATTTTATTGAATGTGCCTGCAAGTGGTTTATCTGAAACGGCTTTATCATAAACAGCAGGAAGAAGTGGCCATTTGTGTTGCCACTGTTTCTTAATGGATTGTTATGCCAACCGTAAAAAAAAGTTAGAAAACTTATCTATCCATTTATCTGTCATTTGCATCTCTAGAGTACAGTCCTTTTAGTGCCCTTGGTATCCAATTAATGTTACAAGAGGCTGCCATATCAATTCAAACATGACCTAACTCTTGAGAATTGCATTATTAGAGAATTTCTGGGTGGTAAAAATTGAAACCAGGGTCAAGGAAATTAAGATTAACATTGCTAATATTCTGCACTAGCAGTGGAAGGGTATAGATCAGAAATTATCTATTCAGGAGTTAAGAAATGAAGAGAATACAAGTAGTCCTTCATTTATGACCAGTCTGGTCAGCAACTGTTTGAAGTTATGACAGATCTCCTCAAGGTATTTACGACCTGGTTCCAAAGTTTTGACAGATGCTCTTCCACCATCATGTGGCTACATTTCAGGTACTCAAAGGTCAGTATTTACAGCTATTTGCAGCATCCTAGGTCTCATGACTGCATTTTACAACGTTTTTACCCAAACCCGGTATTTAGTTTTGGATTTTGGCCAGATCGGCCCATAGTAAACAGTTGATTCATTTAATCATAGTGGCATTTGCTTAATGACTGCAATTGTCATTTTATGACTGCAGTGTTCACTTAATGACCACCACAGAGAAGATTATAAAATTGGGTTGGCCATGTGGGTGACCTGCTTTATGAATGTCATGACTTATGACCGTAATGGGCAGGCTGAGTGGTGAAATCCATTTTTTTTTACTACTGGTTCTGTGGGTGTGGCTTGGTGGGCATGGTGTGGCTTGGTGGGCGTGGCTTGATGAGTGTGGCAGGGGAAGGATACTGCAAAATCTCCATTTCTATCCCACTCCAGGGGAAGGATACTGCAAAATCCCCATTCCCTCCCCACTCTGGGGCCAGCCAGAGGTGGTATTTGCCGGTTCTCTGGACTACTCAAAATTTCCGCTACCAGTTCTCTGAATTACTTAAAAATTCTGCTACCGGTTCTCCAGAACCTGTCAGAACCTGCTGGATTTCACCCCTGGGCAGGTTCCATTATGGTTGTAAGTCATGGACTACCTTTAAACTTTTACCATATGCTTTTCTTTTTTTAATTTCAATTCTAAGCACATTCGTTTCCTATCTCTATCCATTTCAAAACCAATGGAAGGTGTTGGTAGCAAGGAGTAGTGAAATTTTCTTCCTCAGTAGATAAAATATTTTTAAATTTCTGTTTCATTCCCGTCACCTTTTGAAGGATTTAGGACTCTGTCATTCAGCTGATGCTTCAGATGTGTTATGTTACCTGTTATTGTTGTGATAGTATGAGTATGTTTTGGTTTTACATCTGTTTTAGGAAAAGAAATATGAATGAGAGAAAGGCAGCAAATGATTAGATAACAGCTTGTGTACTTCCATGGTTTTTAAAGGATTGCATTTAGATTGAGGGAGATGGTTCTGATTTGGATCCTTAAATGAGAAGTAAGGTTCTTACAAAAAGTAGAATGTACAGTAACAAATAAGTAGATTATATAAATAATCCATTCTATGGTTGGAAGTTAAAAAAAAGCTAAATGTTCTTGATCTGTGATTCTGCATGGAGTTTAATCACGAAAAGTCTTTGGTAAGTGTGAATTCTTATGAATGACACTTTATTCAGATTTATATTGTACTCAGAAAGCTCTGACCTGTATACCCAATTTAAGAAATAACCAATGCAGTCCTTCTTCGACCTGTTATCTTCTAGACAATTTCCAGTCAATGTTACTATTGGCATTTCTGGTTAGGAATGATTTTAGAATCATCATTCAATGCATCTGGATTTCAAGAGACAATTACCAGTAAATATTGATAGCAACATACAAAATAGATGAGTATAACACACAATGTGTTACATGAAAGGAAATATTTTTTCTGATTTTAGAGAAAGGCTTCACCTTTTGTGATGAGAAAGCCTTTTTTTCACTGCAAAGGGAACACCGCCTTGGCACTATTAACATTTCATTGTATATATTATTACAGAATGAACCAACATTGCTGTGAATGACAACCATGGGGCCTTTTAAAGTGAAATTACTGATCAGTGGCTATCTCCTATACAGTTTATGCCAATGTTCCTGCTTTGTTTTAACTTGCTCTCCCCTGTGGGCTAAATAAAGTGGTCTGCTAACTACAAAGGAACATTAATTTTGAAAGATGCAGAAAGCGTTTTTAATTGAATGTTCTAGTAATTATTTCTTTGTATCTTATTTTGGGAAGGATGGGTATAGCAAGATCGAGTGATCTCTTTTCTAAATGGCTACATGATTGTCTCTGACTGAAGAATACACAAACACACGCACATATACACACAACCCTACTTAGCCTGGTTTCTTTGAATTGGCAATGTGGCAATTCCCTCCATTCAGATGTATTTGGAGATCTAATTCTTGTGTACTAATCATCATATCCATTAGGTCCTCTGAACATTCAAGCCATCCATACAGACAGTATTAGTAGGGTAGTCTAGCATGGGATACTGTGGACAAATGATGGCTGCGTAAAACAGTGGTTTGCCTAATATTAGTTAATGAGTTATTTCCCGGACCTGCATTTAAGGTGCTGTACAACTGGAATTAAGAGATCAGGAGACTAAAGCTGTGATAGAGAACTTGCAGTTATCTAGGTATTATTAGCCCTCTCCTTACCTCCGTGAGCTTTCTTACTTTCAGGACACTAGGAATTATTTTTGCTCCTTTCCCTGTTCTATCAGGAACTTGATCCAATCTTCCTGATCTTTTATTTACAGGACATTGTACTTTATACTACATTTCCAGTATTTATATTGGACTAATGCAGAAATACACTTTGCTCACCCAGCCTCTGTTCTGATGTCATGCATTAAAGATGTGACTTGAAAAATGCCTAAGCTTTGAATTCAAGACATAAGAAGAGGCCAAAAGAGAGGCAGGATGCTTCAGCAAGAAGAGCTCAGAAATAAGAATCAGTGCAATTCATCAAACAGTGTTATATGATATATATTTGTGATATATATCATATATCATGTGATATATATCATATATCATTTGTGATATATATCATATATATCATATATCATTTGTGATATATATCATATATCATATACCTAAGATTGTCTGAACCACTTAATTGTTTTTTATTTAATGTTTTATTAGAATTTCACAATTCAATAAAACATAAAGAATAAACAGGAAAAAAGAGAAATAAGAATATATATATATATATATATATATATATATATATATATATATATATTTCTCCTTTCTTTCTCTTGAGTACAGTAATTTCTATCTTACTCTTTCTCCTCCCCCTTTATCTCTTTATAAATCCAGAATTATCAGTTCAGTGTTTCTTCTTTAAGCAAAAAATTAAATAAGGCTTTCAGTCTTTAAAAATATATTTATCATATTTTCCCTTATGCTCACACTACTTCATTCTGGATAAGCTGAAGCTTCAAGGGCAGACCTACATAGGACATCAATCAAATCTAAGAGGGAGTTGACCGAAGCATGAATTACTGTGAACAGGGGCTCCAGTCAAGAAATGAACACAATTGCGGCTTGAGATAAACCTTTGCAAAACCCAACTATCCTTGGCTGATACCTGCTCTTCAAGCATGAGCTGTGAATCTCCGAGGCAACTCTGTAGGATCTGTATAGTTAGAATTCAGTTCCAAACAAGCTGAGGGACTTTATCTGACAGATGCATAGAATAGTCTTCATAATGCCCCTGTAACTGTTTCCGTAGTCTCTCCTTATTTGGAAGGGAATTGGATATCTTAGATCACTGTTTCTCAACTTGCCAGCTTGAAAATATGTGGATTTTAATACTCAGAATTCTTCAGCTAGTTATGAGTTGAAGTCCACAAATCTACAAGTTGCCAAAGTTGAGAAACTGTCTAGACAGAGCTGCCATCTGGCTCTCTGGAGATAGGAGAAAGGTGGAAAAGAAAGGCTGTTCCCCATGCTTAGTTGGGCTCATTTTTTGTTTTCCACCTATGGCACACTAGGGACCAAAAATGAAAGGAAGACGTGAGAGAGATCTATGTGTGTAGTGCAAACTAGAGACCAGAAGAGACAGAAAACTGATTCTGCTCTCAGCAATATTAAGATTTGCCTACATAAATTTAATGAGAACTGAAATTTAGAGGATGCTAATATTGTGCGGGATGAAAAAGCAAAGTGCTTAGACTAATGGGCACATCTGCAATCCAGAGGGCCATCAAAATTGTGTTCTTACAAAATAGTTGCCATGGTAGGCATAATGAGTTGTAGAACATTAATTTCCTAGAAGGCAAATTAGAGAGGTTGTCCTTCCAAAGGAATCCCAAGGCATTTAGATTTATTTAACCTAAGAGAATAACCAGACAAACAAATATATCAATATAATCTGCTTTGGCAAGGAATCTAGGTTTATGTTAATGGAGATCAAATGGGTGGCGTTTATAAACATATGGATGCCCACAGAAACCAAGCTGATTATTGATTTTCTTGCTTATTATTTCATATCTACTTTATATAGAGATGTAAATGAATAGTACATCACAGTCACAGTGTTTTGTGAAGTAGATTGTTTCTTTATTCTGCCCTTCTACATGCTGAGTTTGAATCATATTGTGGCTATCCTCCATTCAGCTTGCTTCTGAAAGTAGGATTTAATCTTACATATGCTTAGAACTCCTTTAAATTTACAACCCTTGTGAAGGTTAAAGAATACTTTGATTAAAGTGTGCTTTTTTAAAATAAAAAAAATTGCAACTGATTGGTTATTCAAAGGGATAATATTTGAATGAAGTCTGGACACAATCTCCGGAACTGCTTAACATTTGCTGCAAACAAGCAATAATTTTTACAGGCAATTTTTTTTTCTTCCTGGGCCATTCTCTATCTCTTGTTCCTATTTGCCTCTAAGCTCTGTTTGCTTTATTGTGGCAATAACTGCCTACCCTGCATTGCCAATTATTTCTGTCAATTAGATTCTGAAGTACATTCTTACTAAACTCAACTTCCTTCTTGCTTGCAAAGATGATTGCAGCATTCATTTCTAGTAGAATTGGGAGCTGGATTGTTTCAGACATGTTAATATGCAGCTCTTGAAGTGACTGTTGAGCCTTTCTCTACCCATGCATGAAGGAGCATTTTGAAAACAACCTATGGGGGGAAATGTATATTAGCCACATCAATGAACTTCTTACATCATCATAAGATAAATGGAAAGTGATAGTCCAAGGACATGGATAGCCTAGTAGAATTCTTGAACTCAGTATTATGCAACATTTCTTACTTAGAAACTTTTACAAAGCACTTTCACACGTCTTTGACTTACGATCACAATTGAGCCCAATTTGCTTCTGTTGCTAAGCAAGATAGTTGTTAAGTGAGTTTTTTATGGTCATTTTTTTTGCCATAAGGCAATAACTGTAGTTGTTAAGTTAATAACTGTGTTGTATCTGGTTGTATCTGGTTAAGCGTATCTGGTTTTCGCATTGACTTTGCTTGCCAAAAGGTCACAAAAGGTGATCACATGACTCCAGGATACTGCAATTGTCATGTAACATGGTTACTAACTTAACATGGTTCTTGCCATAAGTGAATAACTGTAGTTGTTAAGTTAGTATCATCAGGGGTGGGCTTCAAAAATTTTAGCAAGGGGTTCTCTGCCTGGTTGCTGAGTGGGTGTGGCCATGGTGGGCGTGGCCTAGTCATCCCCCTGCACCATGGCCAGAGGGGGGGGCATTTTTACCCTCTCCGGGCTCTGGAGGCTTTCTTCAAGCCTCCGGGAGGGCGGAAACGGCCTCCCCAAGTTTCGGAGGCCCTCTGGAGGCCGCAAATGGCCATGTTTCTGGCCTTCCCAAACTTCTGGTAGGCCCGTTTTTCACCCTCCCCGTGCTTCCGCTTGTGCCCTGCACTTACCTGCATCCAAAATGGGCCACAGGGTCTCCTGGGAGGGGCATGGCGGGGTGGATGGGGCCAGCCAGGAGTGGGATTTGGGGGTTCTCCAAAATTCACAGAATCTTAGCTAGAGGTTCTCCCGAACCCCTGTGAACCCCCAGCAGCCCACCCCTGAGTAACATGGTTGTTAAGTGTATCTGGCTTCCCCATTGACTTTGCTTGCCAAAAGGTCACAAAAGGTGACCCCAGGATACTGCAACTGTCATGAGTCAGTTGCCAAGCTTCTGAATTTTGATCATGTGACCATGAGGATGCTGCAATTATTGTAAAGGTAAAAAATGGTCATTAGTCACTTTTTTAGTGCCATTGTAATTTTGAATGGCCACTAAATGAATGGTTATAAATCACGAACTACTTGTATAGAATGTTTAATATTTTGGTATCTTTTTTTTCTTTTGATACGAGCGTCAGACCTAGTTCAAGACAGATTTTGTTAAAATGCATATCCTCAAATTGTCTTGTCCATATCTGTACTCTCCTAACAATGATACCAACAGCAGCAACATTCATATAGATACCAAATGGTTAGAGATCATCATTTTCAATATCTAGATCCTAACTCAGGCTTCCCTAATCTAGACCTACTCCAGATATTTTGATTTCAATTTCTAGGATGTTTAGCAATTCCTATGATTATTGGGGAATTCTTGGGAGTTGAAGTTTACATCACTGGACAGCATCCAGATTGGGCAAATCTTTCTGGATAGCGCCTTGCTGCAGGGCACTATCAGAAATTAAACAGTCATCTGAATCCTTGCCAGTTGGACAAATATTTTCCAGCAGGGGCCAAAACAGCTATTACAGTAATGATGATAATTTTTTTAAAAAAAATGTATTTATATGCCGCCCTTCTCTGGAGACTCAGGACGGCTTACAATGCGTTAAGCAATAGCCTTCATACTTTTGTATATTTTATACAAAGTCAGCTTATTGCCTCCACAAACCGGGTCCTCATTTTACCCACCTTAGAAAGGATGGAAGGCTGAGTCAACCTTGAGCCTGGTGAGAATTGAACTCACAGTAATTGCAGGCAGCTGGATGGCATTAGCAGGCAGTAGGAGGCATTAGCCATCACTGGAATATGCATTGTGGGTTGTGTCTTATGGACTAGGAGAGGATCAATAGTGGTTGACCTAAGAAGGGACCCTGCACAAGGTTGGAAGGTCCATGGTTTACAGCCAATGGGAAGAGAAGGAAAACCTGAATTCAGATCCATTAATTGCATCCTGTTGCTGACATAGCTTTTAGCAGGCAATGGTTAGTGTAATCCTTAGTTTGCTGTTTTACATTATTCTAGTCAGGGAGAAATCTCCCAATCCATGCCAAATTACTGCTATAAAATCACACCATCCCACATAAACAATAAGATGTTTGATCTCTCCTGCCTCATTCCAACTCTAAGTTGACAGAGCAAATAACTCTAACATAAATAACCATACTTCTATTTCAATGAACTCAATGTCTTAGCTGTTTGCTTTTCTGTTGTTAACTTCTACTGCTTCATCCAACTATTTGCAATGATAACCTTTTTTTAAATCTCCACAGATGGGGAGTTTGTGGCCATTCAGATGTTGCTGAATTGAATCTTCCAGCAGCCTCAGTCTTTACGGTGAAGGGAGAAAAATGTTGGAAATTTTAGTTTAGCAACTTTTGGAAAAATTACAATTGCATCATTGATACAAGTGCATTATTGATTAATCTACATTGATTTTCTTCTATCTGTTGCTGTCCATGTAAGTCTCTTTACCTGTAACACCAGTGACATAATAGACCTTATAGTCCAATCCATCTAAACAGCAGTCAGTTTGGGAAAGATAGTCCATGTAGGATTATAGATACCAAAACTATACTGTCTTGATGCATTTCCACCTTTTAGCATCTCTTTAGCGTCCCCCCCCAAGCATTAAAAAATCCAGTAATTAAATAATTGCATCTGCTGCCTTTTGTAAGATGTTCTATGGTCCTCTCTTCCCCTCTCATTGACAACTAACTTAAAATAAATTCAGAAGTATTCTACTCTACACATCTACATATGGATAGATAAACAAAAAATAAATAAAACAAAACAAAACCTCCAGCACATTATCCCAACATGTGGTTCTTCCTTATGGTTCAGCAAACAGATTTAGCTGGGTGAACCAGAGTGTTTGATTTGAATGCTCAAGCTTTTGGAGGATTTATGATGCATGTTAGGGTTACAGTATAAAGGACTAACCACATGTGATGCTAGGTTGCATGCAGTCTTTCTTTTTCCCCACCTTTCTTGAGAGCAAAACGTTCATTGCCAATGCTTTCATCTCTGCTGAAATATGTCCCCTAGCGCACATGCTCTTTCCTTATGGGAGAAAAGATAACATGGAAAGATAAATATAAGCAGCTGGAGTTATTTTCACCAGGAAAAAAATGTACTGTGGAGGACAAGGTTATTCCTCACTGCATGAGCCCTCAAATTCAGGTCATGTATTCCATGCTTACATTGTGTGTGTTTGTGTGTGCATCTGTATGTGTGTGCATGTGTATTACCCAGAGAATCATAGAAATGGGAGTTTAGAGGTCATTTAGCCCAATCCCCTACTTAGGTACTTATTAATCAAGGAGGAAATGTATATACACATACATATGCAAATAAAAGATAAATTAAAAAAAACAAGAAAATGCAAAAAAAGAAATGAAAGAAATATATATATATTATTTCTGACTTTATTTTTAACAATTACAAACATATTGTTCCATTGTCTTCTTAGATGTTATACAAATCCCTTCAGCCCATCATTTAAGTCACATCTTTCTTAATCTTCCATAAATCATTTTATTTCTTCCTTCATTCAGCAAATGTTTACATAAGCTTTCCAATCTTTCAAAAAAAAAATTCTTGTTGTTTTGTCATTTCTGTGAATTCTGATATTTTCACAACCCATTCCTCCACCGAAGTGATTTCATTATTCTTCCATCATTGTCATTTTCTGCAGTTATATAGCTATAACAGTTTATCCTAGGTCTTTTCTAATTCATTATTCATAAGTTCCAATAAAAAGAATTCTTGTTTTTTGAAATATTAATCTTTAGAATCCTTTGCATCATTGTGTGAAATTATATCCAACATTTCTTAGCTTTCTCACAAATCCACCATACATACAAGCTGTCCCCTGATGCTTATTACATTGTCAACACTGGCTTTACATATTTGTACATTTCTGATACTATATACCAAAGATACATCATTTTATAAATATTTTCTCTAAAATTATGACCCAGTGTAAACTGAAGACCAATTACTCACATTCTCTTCCAAGGGTCCACCTCTGTGTTATATCCAAAATTAGTAGCCCATTTTGTCATGTAATCTTTCTCTGTCAAATCTTACCAATTTTTATACATGTTCATCCTTTGTACATAATTCAAATTCGTATTTTTCAATTCAGATTTTCTTTTTAACCATATTGAGCTTTTAACTGTACTTATTAGAACCATTGAAAACAATGACCTTCACTTTACGAAACCCTAAAAACCAATGCCAAAAGGAGGAAATGGCTTCTAACTTGATCTTGCATGTCATTGACCTAAAGGCAGCATCCCCTGACCTGTTGTCCTTGAGTTGTGTGAGTCTGTGACTCTTATAAATCTTCATATATTCTCCAGCCAATGAGTGACATTGACTGACCTCAATGAGAGATATAGTCCTACACATCAGGATAAGGAAACAAGGCTGGGAAAGATGACTCTAAGTTTTAAAAACAGGGGAAATTGTCCCAGGGTTATATATTTGAAACAACTGCCATTTCTTCAGTCTTGTTCTTTTGAAAGATATGGTAGAATTCCTGATGAGTGGTATGGCTTGCATTTCACCTCAAACCAGTGGTGAAATCAAAAATTTGTTACTACTGGTTCTGTGGGCGTGGCTTGGTGGGGGAGGGAGTAATGTGACTGGGTGGGCGTGGCCAATTTTTTTTTACTTTTAAAACCATTTTTTCGGCCAAAGAGGTTGTAGAAAAAATGCTTTTAAAAATTCTCTGAACCACCTGCCTCCATCACTACCGGATCGGGTGATCCGGTCCGAACTGGGAGCATTTCACCCCTGCCTCAAACCATGGTTTACTGGAGGATTTGCAGAACACAGTTCTTGTATTTATACTACAGCGGCTATGTTCACCCAACACGTTTTGCCAAACCTGTTACCTATAATATAATATGTGAGCTCCCTACAGGTTTAAAAACATTCTAAAGCATATAAAGAGGTCTGAAATTCATCTCCAAGTGGGCAGAGAGAAGGGCAATACAGAGAGGCTGTTTTTATAGTTCATGTGGGCTTCATATGTATGTACAAATAAAAGGCTATATGGATTGACACTATCCAAGACTTCCAGGTTTATTAGGCTAGGCAGAACATCGTTTGGGCACTCAAGGTTGCAGTTTGAACTATCTCCATCTAATAACTCCTGTGGAAGCCTGCGGTGACAGTCTGGGGAGCTTTTGTGGGAGCAGACTTTAGCCTAGATTATTTCAAGTTTATTCACCGATCCCATGAAAACTATTCTAAACTGCAATTCTTTACAACCCTTTCACAGAAAAACTATCTTCCTCCATGAATGCAAATGACGTAATTATCAGATTTGTGGCTTGTTACGGTTTTCAGATTGTCGTTGGCACTTGAACCACAGGACTAGAAAAACCCTCTGATCTCCCCCCTCCCCCCTCAAAAAAAACCTCTTCGGAAGCTGTGACAGTGTCTCCTCAAAACCTGTGCAATTGCCACAATTATTTAGTAAGCCATTTGGAAATTGCTGGCATTCTTAGGAGTGAGTGTTATCATCGTCGCCAGGGTAAACGTTAGAATATTTATCTGAACAATATTAGTGCCAAGGAAAACAATCCCATGACGTTTTCTGCAACAAGTTGCCTTTTGTTCTGAGCTGCAATCCAGGGATTGAGAGCTTTAGCAGGTCATCCCGAGTCTGGTTCTGCAGTTAGTTTGATTTTGTTATATGATGTATGATTTGGTTGTACCTCACAGAAGGACTCAAATATCCTGTCATATGTCTTTATACCAAAAGGCCAGGAGGCTGCATTATAGAAATGATTTCATTCCCCTTCCCCTCGTGATTTTTTTTAATGAACAGTAAAGCAGCCCACACTTTAAGAAATTTACCACTTTTATTCCACTTGAAAACCACTTCTGGATTCTGTGTTGAGGTGGGAAAAAAATAAAACTTTGAATTTGGATTTAGATAGATTTGTTGCTAAAAATGGCTAGTATGTATTATGTAAAAGTAAAAAGTTGAGGCTGTATGTTATCATCCTATTCTACTGCGCTTAAAAGAGTTGAAAGTCAATCTTTTATTTCTTTTTCCCTTATATATTTTACTCTTCCCTTTTTCCTCCCCTACTTTCCCTCTATTTTCATTTTTCTTTGAATTTTATATCTTAATAAACCAATGAAAAATTTGGGAGAAAAAAGAAATTATGTCTTCCAGCAACCGAGATGCTGGCATCTCCAGGAAGATAGGTGGTGGCAAGAGGACCTATAAAGCAGAGGTGGGCTTCAGCAGGTTCTGACCAGTTCTGGAGAACCAGTAGCAGAAATTTTCAGTAGTTTGGGGAACCGGTAGTAAAAATTCTGATTGGCCCAGCCTCCATCTATTCTCTGCCTCTCAAGTCACAGGTGATCGGGAGGAAACGGGGATTTTGCAGTAACCTTCCCCTGGAGTGGGGTGGGAATGGGGATTTTACAGTATCCTTCCCCTGCCACGTCCACCAAGCCACGCCCACCAAGCCATGCCACACCCACCAAGTCACATCTACAGAACTGGTAGTAAAAAATTTTGAAACCCACCACTGCTATAAAAACCATAAGAAAGGACGGCAAAAGACCTTTTAGGTCTTTAGCTCTCAAGCCTGTGGGCTTACCTGCTCTTCCTTGTGGAATTGCCTTCTTTATCCTCTCTAATGCTTCAGTCTCTTTTTCCTTGATCCTCAGCTGTCACTGGATTAGCAGATGAGCCCTGTGGGGAGGAGCAGATTTGCTCAGTTACCCTTCTTGGTTGTATCCTACTTTGGTTACAGCAGTGTCTGCATTACATGGACTCACCTTTAAAATGTGTTTGAAGTTGCAATAGCCAGCAATAGCAATAGCAATAGCAATAGCACTTAGACTTATATACTGCTTCACAGTGCTTTACAGTTCTCTCTAAGCAGTTTACAGAATCAGCATATTGTCCCTAATAATCTGGGTCCTTATTTTACAGATGAATGGAAGAATGGAAGCCTGAGTCAACTTTGAGCCTGTCAGGATCAAACTCCTGGCAGTGGAATTCATTCCAACCAGTGTGGCTCTTTTAATCCCTGAGTAGTTAGGTCAGGGGTCAGCAACCCGTGGCTCTGGAGCCGCATGTGGCTCTTTCATCCCTCTGCTGTGGCTCCCTGTCACTGGTCAGCACCACAATTTGGAGAGGAGCTTCCGGTTAAGGGGAGGAAAGCATGGTGTCCCAGGAGGAGACGCTATGGCAAGGGGTGGGTTTTCTGGTTGGATCCACAATTGATAGGGCTTTTGGTTAGGACAAGTAGAGGAAAAAGGACAGCCGACAAGGAAGAGATTCTATGGTGGGGGAACTGGACTTCCGGTCAGCTCCAGAATGGAATGGGGGGCTTCCTGTTAGGACCTTTGTAGCTCTTTGAGTGTTTAAGGTTGCCGACCCCTGAGTTAGGTTCTTATGGGTGCATAGTATAGTAATCACATGTATGTTTCACACTGATTCGAACTGTTTACTGAGCACCAAATCAGCAAGAGTTGAATGGCAAGATCTAAACAGAATAGATATTAAAAAATTACAAAGCTAACAGTCAAAATACACATTATATATTTGAATCCTTGTACCTGCTCCCATTACTTGTCCCAGCTTCTGCCAACATAGGAGTTTGAAAGCATGTAAAAAATGCAAGTAGAAAAATAGGGACCACCTTTGGTGGGAAGGTAACAGTGTTCCATGCATCTTTGGCATTTAGTCATGCCGGCCACATGACCACGGAGACGTCTTCGGACAGCGCTGGCTCTTCGACTTTGAAACAGAGATGAGCACCGCCCTCTAGAGTTGGGAATGACTAGCACATATGTGTGAGGGGAACCTTTACCTTTACCAGATATGCTCAGACTTTTGGCAGTCTGTTTAGTATTAATTTCACAACCATGGTGTGTGTGTGGCGGGGGGAGGGTAGAAAAAGGTGGCAGATGGTGTCCAATGGATTAGGGATTGACAGGAATGGACTCCACAGTCATATCTTCAAGTAACTCATTGTCAAATGGAAGGAGCCATTTCTTTTTTAGACTCTACGAAAAATCAAGGCGGGAGAGAATGAGACACACACAGAGAGAACATCTGATTCATTTACTTCCTGCAGCTTTTAATCTTAGAATGTTTGCATGTAATGGATCAATTTTATGTTGTCTTTATTATAAAACCAGAGTTTATAGGTTTTATTTATGCAGCATTTCTTTGTTTGTTTTTCTCTTAGAGCATGGAATCCCATTTGTGTTTTGTATATAAGAGGGCATTTGTCTATTATTAGCTGTGTCTTTTGCTTTCTTTAAGTTGGATTTGTAGAAATCAGTGCTGCATTAAAACTATTATGTGCTATCATTAGGAATTAAAGCCCATTATCTTTTTTACTTAGTTTAAGAAAATACTTTGGCTCTCGCCAACATTCAGCAACTTTCTGAATTCTTAAGAGCACTTTAAGAAAGGAAGAAAATCAACTTGTGGAGATAAACACATCACATTTGCATTTTTCCCATTCCCAACATGCCATTTGGACATCTCTCAAGCACATGGCAATTTTGTCTATGCTGAGTGACCCACTCATGCCACGTGTGCTATCTCACTGTGTGACAGAATGTGCACTGCAAAGCCTTGAGGCCTTTTCTATTAAATTAATGGCTTTTTTCTACTGATGCTCTGGGAGAAAAACAACTGTGCCATGTCATTTATTATTCTTAAAATGGCATTTATACCTTACCTATACTCCAAGACAATGTTCACGGATCATTTAAACATTTCCTAGTAGCGTGGAAGCAGTTTGTGGATAAACAATTCTGAAATGATGGAGAAATTGATTGAACTAGCTCGGCTGTTATATTCTGTGGCTTGAATAAGAAGGCCAAAGGCTTATCAGGATCCATCTAGCTCAGCATTCTGGGTCAGACAATAGTGAACTGGATGTGCTTAGGAAGCTCACAAGCATGGATACCAGGTGATGATCTACTGTTGCTCCCTAGTATGTCAAATTGAAGTTTTGCTGCCTGTGATTCAGAAGGTCATGATCAACAACCAGGAGTAGAATTACTGAAGAATTACTAGAGTTAGGAGGGATGTGTAGAATGAACAAGTCCAACTCCCTGCACAATGTAGAAATGCAAATCAAAGCATCCCAGAAAGATGGTTACCTGAACATCTGAAAGGAAGAGAAATCTACCATCTCCATGATTCAACAATTTTTACTGTAGAACTGTTCTCTGTTAGGAAGTGTTTTTTAATATTCAGTTAGCCTTCCTATAGTTGAAATCCATTATTTTGTGTCCTGCACTCTGGAACCTTGGAGAAGAGGTCTTCAGCATTTTCCAAGATATGCTTCCAAATGTTTTCCATAGATTGGAAAGTAATACCATATTCCTTACCGCAATACTGATCCCAATATTTCTCCTCAAGACAAAACTGATCTGAAACAACTTGCCTCCAGAAGTTGTGGGTGCTCCAAAAGTGGAGGTTTTTAAGAAGAGAATGGACAACACTTTGTCTGAAATGGTGTAGGGTTTCCTGCTTGAGCACGGGGTAGGACTAGAAGACCTCCAAGGTCCCTTCCAACTCTATTATTTTGTATTGTGTTAAACTGTTTTGAGATCCTTGATCATCTTTGCTATCTGTTCTTTGAAACTTTCAGAAGTATAATGCCTATACCTGGACACAGTATTCAAAACTGACTCAGAATAAAGTGAAAGTATTACTTCCCATGATTTGGAAATTACATTTCTGTTGATATAGCCAGACATTACATTGTCTTTTATAATAGTCGCTTCACACTGCTGGCTCAAATTTAGTTTCCAATCAATTATTATTTCAAATCTTTTTCATAAATTCTATTACCAACCCCTATTCTTTAGTTGTGCACCTGTTTTTTGTTTCCTAGGGAAAAACTTTTGTATTTTATTCAATTATTTGTACCCCAAAGCAATATCCTGTTGACAAAATTTTAATATTTGTATTTGTCATTTTAGGTATTAGATATTCTATTTAATTTTGTGTCATCTGCAAATTTGATAACCACACCCTCCATTTCTTCTAAATCATTAATAAAAGCATTAAAGCTAAAAGACCCAGAGTCATACTTTGTGGTTTGATACTTGATACCTCTTTCCATTTATTGAATAACTGTTTATGAACATTCTTTAAATGTGAGTTGAGGTCAATAATACATCCTCTTACTGTATTTTCCGGAGTATAAGACGCCCCTTAGTTTTTGGGGAGGAAAATAAGAAAAAAGCTGATTGGCTGGTGAATGGCCTCCCGGAATACCCCCAATCAGCTGTTCCCCGAGGTGAAGTTTAGCAACAGGTTCGTTGGTTGTGAACTCTGCACCTTGCTTTTTTTTCAGCCTCTGAAACGTCCCTTTAAGAGGCTTTTTTCAGCCTCTGAAACCTCCATTTCAGAGGCTTTTTTTCAGCTTCTGAAACCTCTGTTTGAGACGCCGGGTGGGGCTAGTGTATAAGACGCAGCCAAATTTTCACCCTCTTTTAGGGGGAAAAAGGTGCATCTTATACTCTGAAAAATATGGTAATTCTCATGGTATCCTGCTTACATTTTACTAGGTTCCTAATAAAAAAAGTTATGATGTACTTCAAATGCTATTTTATTTGCTAAAATAAAACTAGATTACATCCATAGTTCTGCAATGTATTAAATTATTCAAAATTTTAAAATAAGATTACATTTCTCAGGTAAAATTGCTGTCCATGCTGATTTTTTAGTTACAGGAACTTCTAGATCAAATTTTCATGGTTGGCTTGAGAATTCCCTGAGGCATTCATCTCAAAGGAACTGGGCATGACTAGTCTAGTGAAGAGAAGGCCCAGGGGAGACACGATAGCAGTGTTTCAATATTTGAGGGGCTGTCAAAGAGAGGAGGGGGTCAACCTATTTTCCAAAGCACCTGAAGGCCAGACAAGGAATAATGGATGGAAACTGATCAAGGAGAGATTCAATCTACAAATAAGGAGAAATTTTCTGATAGTCAACCAGTGGAACACCTTGCCTTCAGAAGTCGTGGAGGATTCATCACTGGAAGCTTTCAAGAAGAGACTGGACAGCCATCTGTCAGGAATGGTACAGGTCTCCTGCTTAAGCAGGGGGTTGGACTAGATGACCTACAAGGTCCCTTCCAACTCTGTTATTCTATTCTAAATTAACTGATAAGAGGGTTTCCTGAAGTTTCGTTGTCCCTCTTTAAAGAGATAGACATCATTTGCCCTCCTATAGTCATCTCCCTCTTCCCCACTGATTGCCAAATTCTTCATGAATTTCTCAATTCTCTTCTCAATATATAGTGTGCCTCTCTTGCATTTACCTTTATTTTCCTTCAATCCAAGGTAATCCTTTTAGCCCAATATCAGCTGGCTTGCAATTTTCTCTACCTGTTCTGGCCCAATAATGCCAATAATTTTAAACTGGGGTGACTAGAACAACGCACTGTATACTTTAATGTATTGTCAATTTTATTTTCAGTTCCCTTTCTTCTGATTACAACCATAAAATGTGCTTTGTTTACGGCAGCTGCACATGGCATATAGCTGTCATGAACCAGTTTGTGAATAGACCACAGGCACTTTATTGCCGCTTCAGAGCTGTTAATGAGTTATCACTGTCTGCATCTTCTGTATTTCTGTTCCCTTTCACTTCGTTGTTCCTTCTGCTCCACTATCTATAGATGTTGGATGCATGAGAAGGATTTATTTGTGGTATGTATATATTTCCATGACTCCCCACTCCTCTGATCTCACAGTAAGAGTCAGGTGGTGTGCAAGAATTAAAACCAAAGCAATGGGAATAATAATTCAAATAACACATGTCTGAGATTGTAAAAAAAATCTTGTTCCAGTTTACAATAAGAACATTGGACAGCAGAGCTTACTTAACTTTGCTGCCCAAATACCTGGGGACTGGCCAGGTTTTTACAAAAAGCTAAAAGGCTAATACTTTTGGAGCTATCTGGATCTCCAGAGGGATGCTGTGCCACAAGGCAGGATGAAGCTATCTGTAATCCACAGAAGTATAGACTGTAACAACTGCATTCACCATTAAGATTTTTTTTAATAGATACAAGTGAGTAAAGTCTTAGTTTGTTTTCACCTGCTTACTTATTTCATTACTTGCACACATGCAGGCCTGTATACCCACTTTTATATATTTTATATATGTCAAGTCACTCGGGGATATGTGTTTACTAATAGCTTTGTTTATGCATGTGATAATTGCAGCGAGATTATTGCATGCACAAAGATGGAAAGATTCAGCAACACTTTCATTGGAGGAGTGGTTGGTGAAGACGATAGAATTTGCTGAGATGGCTAAATTGAGCTGATTGGAAACCCCTTATGGATTTTTGTGTAAAATAGAAAAAGAAATGAATGTGTGTGGTTTGGATGATTAGATAGGATATTTAAAAAAAAGAAGAGAATTATGTTGTAAACATAGGGTAAGAGATAATTTTATACTTAACAATAGCTTTAAAGAAGGTTGGAAGTCACTTCTTTATATCTTTTTTCTTTTCCGTTTTCCTTTTTCCCCCCTTTCTCTTTGATTTCTTACTTTCTTTCTCTTAAGTTTTTATTACTTTATATTTAGTTTGTATTAGTT
This sequence comes from Ptyas mucosa, assembly GCA_012654045.1. Lineage (NCBI taxonomy): Eukaryota > Metazoa > Chordata > Lepidosauria > Squamata > Colubridae > Ptyas > Ptyas mucosa. The sequence continues at coordinate 23,162,416 of WNWU01000012.1, forward strand.
TTTGAGTACCTTTTAATTTATTTTTTTTTAAATAAAATTACATTTAAAAAGGGGAGTGCGATGGCTCAGCTGTTAAGGATGCTGATCGTTAGCTGGAAAGTTGACAGCCTGGGTTCAAGACCCGAGCGCTGTGCGATGGAGCGAGTTCCTATTACTTGCCTTAGCTCCTGCCAACCTAGCAATTCGAAAGCATGCAAATGCGAATAGATAGATAGATAGATAGATAGATAGATAGATAGATAGATAGATAGATAGAGGATAGATAGATAGCACTTTAGTAGGAAGATAGTCATATTCTGTGCATCTTGGCATATAGTTGTGCTGGCCACATGACTATGAAAGCATCTTTGGACAATGCTGGCTCCTTAAGAAATAAAGATGAGCACTGCCCCTAAGAGTTAGACATGACAGGAGAGGGGAAAACTTTACCTTTTTTATTAAAAAAATAAATAAATCTACTTTCTGTTTTATAAAACATACAAACTATTGATGGACAAAAATAAATGTTAGCCTGACAGGTGAACACTCTGGGTAATACAGTCTCTTCTCTGCTAGACTGCTCCTGACTAACAGAATTTAGATGTCCTGCACTTTCTATGCTGACACATTTTAAAAATATTGTAAGAAGAGTTGAAAAATTCCTCAGTGTTTCACAATTTTCAGATTGTGGATTTATCACGCAGAGGGATTTATTTCCATCAATTGAGTCCAGAGCTCTTGTCATCAAGTATGTTTCCAAGCATGCAACTTCATATTTCATTCTCTTGTCATTCAGTATCATTTCAGAGAAGTACCTCATTTAATTCAAGTCATCCCATGTTCTTTTATAAAGTATAATGCCCCATTTGTCTCTCTTGGATCATCATAAGCAACTAGCATCTTATTCTAGAATGTTGGAATACATGTTAGAATGTAAGTGGTATTGCAACAACTGCAGAATTATTCAGCCAGTGGACGGCAGCATTTAGTTTGCATTTATGCTTATAATCTATAGCACAGGTGTCAAACTCGATTGCGTCACATGGCATATCGTGCCATTTGTTGCCTTTGTGGAGCCGTGGTAGCTGTGGCTTGTGTGTGACGCATTCGACCCGTGGGCCTCCAGTTTGACAGGCCTGATCTATAGTTCTTTATGTTCTGAGGAGGGTTTTCTGTGACAGTTGAAACTGTTAAGCAGCAAGGCTCATGGTGACTGTACAGTGTACAATTTATCTTCATCTGTATGGCTATGTAACCATCCTCTGCTACCAATCTGTATGCTATATAATAATTCTCTGCTACTATTTCTATATAATAAAATAGAATTTCTAATATAGAAACATAGAATCATCAGGCTGGAAGGGACCTTAGGGATCTTTAGTTCAAATCCAACTGAATAATTGATTAATTATTCAAACTATCAGGAAATCCCGCCTTGTTTCCAGGTTGGGTTGAGAACTTCCACCTATCACTTCTTGTCCTGCCCTCAGATGCTTTGGAGAATAAATTGACTCCCTCTTCCCTGTGACAACGCTTCAAGTATTGGAAGATGAGCAGAATCTTGATTTTTGAGGGTGAATGCAAGTTTCTTCATAGCCTTCAGGGATGAGCCGTGGGTCTCCAACTTCTGAGCATATAAGATCAAGAGCACAAAAAATTTTTTTAAAAATTTTTTTTACAGAGAGAAAGAGGTTCTACTGGAGAGAATCCTGCTATATTTTAGCAAGATTGATTTTTCACTTCCCAGCAAGACCCATGCTCTCTGCAATGTGTCTATTGCTGACTAATATGATATAGAAAATTAATCTGCTTTTCTCCATCTTTCTGTGTGCCATGGAATTAATGAATTATGGTTCGTCGTTGCTTAATCTTCCTGTGACAGGAATGATTACTTAGTTTTATCTAAACTTGATATATGCTCAGTAATATTCCCATTCCTTTCCTTATTCCTAGTTGGCCAGGATCTGCTTGAAGTTCATTGACATTACCAGAACAAAGGCAGAAGAAGGGCTCTTTTTGCTAAAGCATATGCCTTAACTACAGGATGAAGGGAAGGAAGGATTCCTGACTTGTAAATCTTAGTTGGATTGGCCAAATCTTCTCTTCTTTGTCAGGGTTGAAGGATTTCTGAGCGCTTGGATTAGAAAGTTGGAAAATTGGTTATCATGATGCAATAGACAATGAAAGCCACATGCTTCATTCTACTTTCTTCACTCCTTTGAGGAAAGCAGAAAAAAGAAGAAAACAAGACACCAGCTTTGAAAGGAGGAAAGCAAAAGTTGACTTCTAGCTCTAAATACTGAATCAAGGAAGTTGTACTTTAAATGTTAAGCCTATTAGAACTCCTTGTATATTTTTCTTTTATACAATTTTTTGCAAACGTACCAGGAACTGGCAAAGAAGAGTTTATATTATGCACATTTTTTAAATTTCCAAACAGCTGACAAGCTGGATTGTATAAAGCAAAAAATATGGCACAGTACTTGGAAATATAAATATTTGCATGTTCATAACTATCCCTTCCCCTCCTGTACTTTTCATAAACCCAGGTCACTGAAAATTAATTTTCATTTTTCATAGTTTTCTATGTTCTTTCTTTCCTCCCTTCTTAAAACACTTCATCCATCCATCCATCTTTCTTTCTTCCTTCCTTCCTTCCTTCCTTCCTTCCTTCCTTCCTTCCTTCCTTCCTTCCTTCCTTTCCTTTCCTTTCCTTTCCTTTCCTTTCCTTTCCTTTCCTTTCCTTTCCTTTCCTTTCCTTTCCTTTCCTTTCCTTTCCTTTCCTAATTGCATTAATACATTTAAAAGGCACCACTTTGGGACTACAGATTCAAAAACATCTAATTTTTTTACATTAACAATGTAGCGTTTCTAGTGTTTATTACAACTGTATTGTAGGATACATGTTAAAGCAATATAAACCTTCAAAGGGGTCTTTTGATTTAATGAAGCTTTGATTGAACTCCTTTCATCAAAGTAGACCCTTGAACTGAACCAGAGGTAACAAAGAGCTTCATAACTTTGGAACTGCTTCATGGATTCAATCACTTTCTTGCTGCTTCTGGGGTTGTTATAGACCCGTGATGGCTAACCTATGGCATGGGTGCCACAGGTGGCACGTGGAGCCATATCGGTGGGCACATGAGCTCAGCTCCAGCATGCATGCATGCGCCGGCCAGTTGATTTTCGGGCCTTCTTGGCCCACCAGAAGTCAGGAAACACGCTGTTTCCAGCCTCTGGAGGGCCTCTATGGAAGGGTGGGGAAGGTTGTTTTTGCCCTCCCCAGATTCCCAGAAAGGCTCTGGAGCCTGGGGAGAGCGAAAAATGGGCCTACTGGGCCTACTGGGCCATAACGTGCCAAAAGCAGGGGGAGCATGAGAGGGGGGCAGGGCGTATAGAATTATGGATGTGGGCAAACGTGCATCCCCCCCGCTCCTCCCCCCCCCCGCTTTTGGCATGCGATGGCAAAAAGGTTAGCCATCACTGTTATAGACAATGGACAATATTCTACTCCCACTTCCATTTAATGGCGAATGCTGTGGAACATTGAGAGCTATGGTGAGCTCTAACATGCACATGAGTAGCCAATTAGTTTTATTATTAATAAAACTCTCTGCTTTGAGCTTCATCTGTCTTCTGAGCTCTTGGCTTCTTTAATGTTAGCCCTAGCTTTAGGTTTGCTTCCTTGATAACAGAATGTAGACTTCAAACCTGATCCTTCAGGACAATTGAAAGCTTGACTCAAGTCTCTGCATTTGAATATGGATTCGACCAAGGCTAACCAATGTAGTATGTGCTTTTGGATCAAATGTCACTTTTAAATTTTGAATTACACTGACAGGTTTAACTGGTAGCAGTAAGTGAATGGATGCCTGCCTAACACAGATGCTGGTACAAACATCTACTGTTTTGAAGAACAGAGAGGTGGAAAAGTTACAAATTACACTTTCTCTGTGCCAACCTTTTTTGGAGCAGCAAGGGGGACTCTGGCATTGCATGTTATTGCTCTAGTCTACTTCTGCTGCCTCTGTTAATTAACCTAGATACCTACAATACCACAAGCTTAACACAGCTAAGTCCCGTCCAGAAGGAGACTTTCCAATATAGTCTACCCAGCTGGGTATTTCAGCAGAGACAAAGCTGAGAAGGGGGCTAGCTTCTCAACCAGCAATGCTATCTTGCTGGTACCCCATGCTATTCAGTTATCAGTGTCATTAAAGCTAGAGGAACCCATATGAGCAAGTCCATTGTTATTCTCAAGCATCCAGCATGTAACTCCAGAAAACATGTGTTAAAAATAGTCTTACCGTATATATTCGAATATAACCCGAGTTTTTCAGCATGTTTTTCAGGCTGAAAAAGCCCCCCTCGGCTTATATTCGAGTCACGAAAAAAAATGCCTTTTTAAAAGAAAACAAATGAGTAGACCCCTGTCTGCAAAAATAGAAAAAACAGCCCCTTTCAGCGTCAGTATAGGTTAATTACCATAAGTTGATTTGAACAGCCTCCCGACTCTCAGCTGATTTGCTCTCAGCTGTTTTACCGGGGCTCTGTTGCTAGCTAGCTGCAAAGAGGTAAATTGCTGGAGCATTTTCCCTCCCCCTCCCAGCTATGCTAAAAAAGTGAAACTGAAACTAAAGCAGGGTCTTTGCTGCAAGGTGACAAAATGAGGCAGACAGAGATTTCTTTTTCTTTTTCTTTTGCTTGCAACGTTGGAAAGGCAGATTTCTTTTTCCTCATCAAAAAAAGTAGGTGCAAACAATGGGAAATTCATGGCAAATGGCAAAAGAGGAGAGTTCAAGATTTTAAAACACAAAAGAAAAAGCTCTATTTAACTAGGGAATTGTAATAATTGAGATACTATTAATTGTATATTGTGTTGAAAGCAGAAATGGTTAAGTTGTGGTTTGGAAGAATATATGGGGGAAATTATTTGGTTTATTATTATTGGTAAATATAATTACCAGTAATTGACTTGTAAGAAATTAGATTGCATGGAAATAATTGGAATATTCATGTTCATATTGATTAATATACAAAAAAAGATAGTTATATAACTAATTGATTTATATTAAAATGTTGAATTTGTATTGAACAACTGTAATATTACATAATTAACCAATGTGAGGATGGATATAAAAATAGATGACAATGGGAAGGGGTATAATATAGAATAGAAGGGAAAAATTGAATTTGATTAAGATTAGAGATGAGGATGAAGGGTAATATTGGTTTTTTAAAAAAATAGATGAGGAATAAATATGGCAAAAAGGAAATATAGAAATTGTAAATTTAAGTGAAATGACTGAACACTGTTTAAATTTGTGAACCGGCCAAATACTCTGTTCAAAGAAAATACATTGTATGTTTGTATGTGTGTTTCTAATTGTTGCTATTTATTCATATTTGTTCTCTTTTATTCTTTAAAGTTTAACAATTCATTCTTTATCTTAATATCTTTACATTTGTTTGGGGTTGGTTTTCTTCCCTTTCATCTTTTTTATTGTACAGCAATCTTTCTCCTCAAACCTACCACTTCTCTCTTTGAGGAAGGGGGGAGAAAGAGAATGAGAGAGAGAGAGAGAAGGAGGGGGAGAGAGAAAGAATGAGAAAGAGAGGGGGAGAGAGAAATGGTGATAAGATAGGGCAAAAACATAAAATGTGAGGACAGTCGTAAGTTCGAGGACTGGTCACAAGTGTGAGGACCAGTCAAAAATTACTTTTTCAGCCCTCTGAGTAGTGCATATGCACAAAAGGACTACCCAGAGGGCTGAAAAAAGTGATTTCTGACAGGTCCTTGCACTTTTGACCAGTCTTTTTTTATTTTGAAATTTACCAGTGGCCGCTGCATTTCCCACCCCTGGCTTATACTCGAGTCAATAAATTTTTCCAGTTTTTTGTGGTAAAATTGCGGGTCTTGGTTTATATTCGGGTCGGCTTATACTCGAGTATATACGGTAGCTGTTATGGGATTTTGTTTGTTTTTATTCTTAAGTTTGATTAGAATACCTTCAGTCATGTCTTATACATGTTATACTCCACCTTATACCAAGTTGCTGTGGTATCCTTTCCTTATCGCTACTAATTCAAACTTAAAAGAATGGCAGGGCAAATTTTTCAAAATGAATTGCAGGATATTATCTGTCTGAAACTTGAAAGGTTACTGTCCTCCCAACAGTTTATTTTCATCTTATGTTGGCCCAAACTGATGCATGTACAGGAACTTTGCTGCTTCTCCATTATAACATATTGACTTTTATTCCCAAATAGAAACTTGAGACCAAATCTCAAATCTCACTATATAAACAAGATTTGAATCATCCCCATTTTGAACCCTAAATCTCCCATTTAGGTCAATTTTGAAGTTACAGATTTGGGGTACAGGTGGCTAATGTGTCACTGGATTTATCTAATTGAATTACTTGAGGATATTGTATCTAATGATGATTAAAACTTGTGATATACAATATAGCTGATCTATTGATTTGGAAGGAGGAGGAGGGGGGGGAGCAGGAGAAGGAGAATATATTTTTATACATTGCCAGAGTTTGCGATATTAGGAACTTTTATAGGATTGTACCTCTCCATTCTGAAACCATTTATCTCAATTAATTGCAGTCCCAACTCCTATTTTGTAATAACAATAAAGCATTTCACATGTTATTTGCTTGTATTTTGCATCAGGTTTCCCAATATTAGAATGCTGGAGGGAAGATATAGGAAGAGACATTCAATACAGCCTAAATGTCCTCAGTTAGAAGTATCTGTTCTGGGGGTGAGACGTCTTTATACAGAAAGCTACATCTAAAATTTCAGCTATCCTTTTCCGAAAGAGTGGAAGAATCACTGCATCCTGTATATGCACCTATGTGTTTGATACAGTGGTTTTTGAGCTAGATTGCAGGCAAATAAATACAAAGCCCAGAACAATGTTTCCTTCTCTTTTTCTGAGACACAAATTCCTCTCTGCCCTTTCCAAAGATTAAATTGCTTTGGTGTCAGTGAAGTGTATCTAGAGGCTCAAAAAACGGCCTGAGAATTACTGTTCAAATGTTACTGTCCCAAATGCTGCCAATTCACTCTTATGGCAAGCATTCTCCCTTTTATTGAGTTCTTTGACATTTGATTTTGCAAAGCCTGTAATTGAAAACTCTACCTTTTTTACTCACTGCCGAAGCTTGAAGCTGCACAGATTAATGCTGAATTATTTTTAGTATATATTTAAGTTTATTCATGCTGAAAGGTGGTACTTATCTTTTGTAATTTTAGAGCAGTGCTTTGAATAAAAACCTTAATATTGTTCTACTTCAAACACCATGTGACAGACATGTGGGAGAAGCCTTTAATCTATTCTAGGATGTCCAATGTATGTACATGTGAGAATATGTTGGTTTGAACTATCCCATTTAGGTTCCAGACCACATTTTGTTCTGCAGATGGAAAGCTCTGCAAACCATGGAGTTCAGTTCAGGTTATTTGCCTATGTAGAGTTTGGTAGCTGTTTGAGCTCTTCAACATTAATCCCACTCAGGTGCAATACACATCTGTCAGGTTGCTTTCAGAAGACTCAAAGTCTTTCTAGCAGTGCAAGAAAATATACAACACTGTTGGGGTTAGCAAGTTATAACTGGTTATTGGGGAAGAGAAGCCTCCTCTGAGTGTTTGTGTATTTGGGTGTATGTGCATGTGTGAGAGAGACAGACTGGAGAAATTAGGTAAACTATAAATCTCAGTATGGCTCCTATCTGTGCATGGGCGAGAGAGAAAGATGCTGGCTATGGCTAAAGATATAAGTAAGTTTTCCTTTATATGTATTGGTTTATTGCATAACGATAAGTTTCTGTGGAGCTTCTCAGTCATCCAAGTCATAGTTGTCCCAAAGCTGCTTTTATCAAAAGGCAGATGGACTGTTTTTCCCTTGAGGAGGAAGAAGAAGAAGATGTTTTGCTTCTCATCTAAGAAGCTTCAATGGTTCTGGCTGGATGGTAGGGTCAATGGAAGGATTAGGTCTGACAGGATGGGGGAGGGATTGGAAGGATCATGTTTCTTTGCAGTCATCTGGTTATTAGCACTCCCCTTGAGAGCTCTTGAGGCTTTTAGGGTTTATCTGTGCTCTCAGGATGCTAACAACCAGAGACTAAAAATAAATATGATCCTTCCAAGCCAGGGGTGAAATCCAGCAGGTTCTAACAGGTTTTGGAGAATCGGTAGCGGAAATTTTGAGTAGTTCGGAGCATTGGCAAATACCACCTCTGCCTGGCCCCAGAGTGGGGTGGGAATGGAGATTTTGCAATATCCTTCCCCTGTCAAGCCTGCCAAGCCACGCCCACAGAACCGGTAGGGAAAAATTCTGAATTGTTCCCTCCCCTCATCTTGTCAGAACTAATCCTTCCATAGCACCCAACATCCTGTCTGAACCAATAAGAAATAATGATAAGTTGTTTTCTTGTTCAAGGATCAGAAGTAGAATCAACTTGGGTGTGATTTTTTTATTTTATTAATGAGGATTTCTGATTCCCAGTTAAAAACAAACAAACAAAGAAAAAGAAATTCTCCCAAATTTAGCTGTCATTCAGTAGTACCACCAAAAGGCCGTATGCTGTAATAGAGACTGCATGTTGAGTCTTCCAGTAGTCTTCATCAAAAGTAGGATACAAAAAGCCGGGGGGGGGGGGGGGGGGAGGGGAGAAAGAAACAAAGCAGGAAATTCCAGAGACCAAAACAAAGATGAGAATTTTAGGGCCAGGAGGCTTGCAGACTGAATACATTAGCTGACAGAGCTTTTTTGTTTTTTTTTTTTATTGCAGTTATATAGTTATCTTTTGACAATAGCCTGGAATATAGAAAATTTTAAAAGCAGAATGTTTACAGAGGAGTAGGGAGATAACCTTGAGGAACAAATGCAAGGGTGGTTACATAAACAGCAGCCTAGCATGAAAGAAAGGGGGTTTGAGAAAGAACCTCAGGATTGGCCTTCCTTGATTCACTTTGGTGAAGTGGAGGCACACGGAAGGGAAGTCAGTCTTTCAAGGTTCCCTCATTATTCTTTGCACTAATGATAGAACCTTGCAGTAGTCTCAAAAGTTTGAAAATTTTCATCTATAAAATATAAAAACTATCTTTTATGCCTAAATTTTGGAACTGGCATAAAAATTAACACTTTCCCTGTCATCAATCACCGAGAATTATTAATAACAGCATGGATGAGCAGGTTCCTATACAAAATAAACTGTCATTAGGAAACAGATACATTAATAGTGACAAGGTTAGAGAAAACAGACAATATGAGCCATTTTAAGCTTAAACTGGCTGTGTTTTCTTTTCTTTATCCCAAATTAATTTATGCTAGCATTTTGTTGTTTTTAACATTTCAGCTGCATTTGTTTAAATGACAGAGTTCCTCTGATTCCTATTCTATACAACTGGCAAAGACCCATCCAGTGTTTTTCTACTGGTTCAATAGCCTTTGAATTTACTCCACGAAGATAATGAAATGTCTAAATGATAAAAAAAAAAAACTCATTTATTTTAGGGGACAGACTGGTGGCAGACAGCATTTCTTGTCAGGCAAAGAAGTCCAGGTAAGAAGGAAAGCGCCGAATTTGCTTTCTCCTGAATTACAAACAAAGATAAGAAAATACACATTTTATAGACATTTCAGGCGCGTGAAAAAAAGTGCCGTGGTTACTATCAGCAGCATGATACCTCTCTGTCATTTTCTCCAATGTGCCAAATGACTTGTTTTGATTCAAGACAGAGAAATGTCGACAGAACGACAACGTGTACCAGCTTCAACAGAATTTAAAGAGGTAGGAAAATAGTGCTGGGAATATTCTACCAATCCATGTTATATGCTGGAATATGTGATATGTACTGTAAAGCCAATGTCAAACTCTATCCTGGGCAGAAACATATAGAGAAAAAAGATAAAACATTTGGAGTGCAATTTTATGCACGTCTAGTTAATAATGAGGTTTCTTCAAGGAAAGCGGATATTGGATTGCTGCTTTAGTTACGGCAGATCTATTTCTTAAATCACAGCTTTCCCTTTAACTTCTGTCTCCAATTCCTCTTCTGTGCTTCAGGGAGGGATATAAATTCTGCTGAAGATAAACCATTTCTCCCACACCACCGAGAACAATAAACAAGGAAAAAAATTATATTAAACTAGTTGCCCGCTGTGTTTGCTTCTGTAAGGAACAAAGTTGTAATTCCATTAATTATCTTTAGCCAAGCACGCCAGCCTTAGTTGTGCATGAATAATTGGGCTCCCTATTCAAAAGCTCAGCATTGCACATAGCGATCGAAAGACTGTACCCAATGGAAACAGCAGGAGAATGATACTGGGATACTTGGAACCATGCCAATATGGAAAATCTCTTCTGCACAGTTTCGGTGACTAAGCTATATTTATAATATAGGTAAATTGAAAATACACCATATTAGCTTAAGGGCTTCTGCTGAAGCATAATCTTGGTGTGAAAAGTATCCATGAGATTTGGAGGAGCTGAAGGATGTTGAGCATCCCTAGAATGCCAACATGTTGGAGGCTGAAACATGCAAGTGTGAAAATTTCTAACAGTGAGGAACTGGCCCAAGCAAGGATAATGAAACAGGTGATATAATTATAAAAGACAGGAGAGCTAATTATGGGAGATAAGTGATAAATGCAGGCAACATTCAGTGGCTACCTACAGTAGCTCTATCCTATCAAGAGAAGAGTCCAAAGAGCATCTGTTTTGTGTATCTGTGTCTGGGAAGAAAAGACAAAAGGAAATGATCTCAGATTATTAGCAATGTTTTACACCTGAGTGATCCTAAAGTCCTCAAGGGTCTCCTAAGACCTTCTCAGGGGTCCCCAAAATGAAAATTATTTGCCAATCTATGTTGAAAAATAATATAACATTCAAATCCCATCAAACAATCTTCAGAAATAATAGCGGTAGCAAAAGTCTCTGTTTTAATTTTTAATGTGGTAAATATAACCGATACAAACAAATACTCTTTGGAGGTCCTGCATAATTTTTAAAAGTGGGAAGAAATCCTGAGAGGGGAAAAAAAACCATTTAAGAAATCCGGTGTTAGCAGAATTAAATTTTTAACTGTGACAGGAATCTTGGAGTCCTAGTGAACAATCATTTAAATATGAGCCAGCAGTGTGCAGCAGCTGCCAAAAAAGCCAACACAGTTCTAGGCTGCATAAACAGAGGGATAGAATCAAGATCATGTGAAGTGATAATACCATTTTATAATGCCTTGGTAAGGCCACACTTGGAATACTGCATTCAGTTTTGGTTGCCACGATGTAAAAAAGATGTTGAGACTCTAGAACAGTGGTTCTCAACCTGTGGGTCGCAACCCCTTTGGGGGTCGAATGAGCCTTTCACAGGGGTCGCCTAAGACCATCGGAAAACCTGAATTTTCAATGGTTTTAGGAATAATTTTATGGTTGGGGGTCACCACAACATGAGGAACTGTATTAAAGGCATGTTGCGGCATTAGGAAGGTTGAGAACCACTGCTCTAGAAAGAGTGCAGAGAAGAGCAAGAAAGAGGATTAGGGGAATGGAGGCTAAAACATGAAGAACAGTTGCAGGAACTGGGTATGTCTAGTTTAATGAAAAGAAGGAATAAGGGAGACATCATAGCAGTTTTCTGATATGTCAGGGGCTGCCACAAAGAAGAGGGAGTCAAGCTATTCTCCAAAGCACCTGAGGGCATGACAAGAAGCAATGGATGGAAACTAACCAAGGAGAGAAGCAAGATAGAACTAGGAGAAATTTTCTGACAGTTAGAACAATTAATCAGTGGAACAACTTGCCTCCAGAAGTTGTGAATGCTCCAACACTGGACGTTTTAAAGAAGATGTTGGATAACCATTTGTCTGAAGTGGTGTAGGGTTTCCTACCTAAGCAGAGGGTTGGGCTAGAAGACCTCGAAGGCTCTTTTCAACTCTGTTATTCTATTCTATTCTATTCTATTCTATTCTATTCTATTCTATTCTATTCTATTCTATTCTATTCTATTCTATTCTATTCTATTCTATTCTATTCTATTCTACAGTATTTACATCCTACTGCCCCCTTCTGGTCAATAGTACAGAATGAAGTGCAGAAGAATAATCACTGTTAGATTTGAACCTCCAACACAAGAGACAGAGGGGGCTGATGTTGCAAATATAATATTTTATTTATTTAATTTATATACCACTTGACTAATTAGTCCACCCCAGAAAATAGAAAACTTATGTATTCGTTTATTTAAAACCAGCTTGTATACTTCTGTATACTTAACATTTGGCAATCAAAACATTTATAATATTGGTTAAAAAAAACAACAACAACACACACACACAGCAAAACAACAATGAAACTTTGCAGCAATAAGGAAGGAGGTAGTGCCACACCAATTATTTCACAATTGCTCTCTATGAGGTTTCCCAGAAGGCTAATCAAATTTCCAAAGAAAGGCTATTCCGTTATAATGGGTCCATCAGACTCCACCTCCCTTTAAGTCATGAAAGTTGGAAACCATGACCCTACCTGATGATGGAGAATTCCAGTTGGAGAAGAAAGTTCTGAAGTTCCCTGGAAGCCCAGCTATATTGAATTTTATGGTATTTTGAATTATTCCTGGAAACAATTGGAAGCTAATGTAACTTCTGTAATATGGTTATGATGGCTGTCAACACCAACAGATGGGCCACAAATTTTTGTGCTTTGTACACTTCCCAGTGGTTTTCAAAGGCAATTCAGTAGAAGGTAGACTGCAATAATCCAGGTATGTAGGAACAACAGTGTGAATTTCCACTGCAAGGTCCTCCTGCTCCAAGCTTAGACTACAACTGGTGTGCTAGCTAAAAGTTGATAAAGAGCCCTGGGCATGGTCTCTTCCTGTCTATCAGCAGTGAGTATTTGTCCAACATGACCCTGAAGTCAGGGGTGTGCTTTCTAGGGCAGTGCCTTCCATTCCAGAATTAGTACTAGTGTTGACAGACCATCTCTAAGTATTAAGAGAGCTTCTGTCTTGCTAGGATTCAGCTTCAGCCTGTTTTGTCCAATTCAACCCTCTTACTGATTTATACATTCAAGCAAGTATTCTACTCCATATGTATTCCAGGTCTAAACAGATTATTTAAAACAAAAATAAAACTTCTCCCTTATGACAGAAGCACCTCTTTTGATCTACACTTAGGTGTCAAAAGCCAGCTGTAGTTTACAGACCTCCTGAGTCCATGCCCATTGCCTTGCTTCATCAGTCATCTGGCAGAAGTGTCTTCTGTGCACCAATGAGAACATCCAGAACACTCTGTGAAGGCAAAGCATTGAGGCCTATGATCCTTGATTCCTCTCTGAGGAACCAGGAAAATCTTTCAGTCTTTCCCATTGCACAGAGCTTTAGCTAACTGGGCATGCTTCATCTGAACAAAGAAACTGCTTGGAAAATCAGCAAAGGGGAAGGCTGAGCAGGAAAAGAAAACTGATACCCGTTTTCTTTGGTTTATGTAGAGAGGCAGGTGGAGATTGTTTATGTTGAAAGGAAACTAATGTAAATTGGGCGAGATATTTTTTTCTTTGACAATGATGAACTTTGCAGTACACACTAATGCAGCGGCCTTTCTAGGCAAAGAAATATATTCATCTAGGGCCTTTTAAAGACTCTTGAGCTCTGAAGGAAGAATATTCATTGGAACAATTACTGCACTGACAGATTTGCTTTTGTCATATGCTGGAAACCCCACAGATGAATCATGTCAAATATTTGCAGCAGCCAAGTTAAAATAACAGTTTCTACATTCGAAACAATTTGAATACTCTTTAAAACGTATTAAGCAAAAATATTGGCAATCAGAAGCGAATGTTTTGGGAGCTTTAGGTATGATGATGATGATATTAACCTTTCAATCACGTCTGATTCTTCGCAATTCTGTGGACCCGCTCTCTCCAATTTTTTTGACCTTGTACAGCTTTTTTTCAGTCCTTTTATATTCTAGTTGGTGTGAGCTTTGATGGTGGCTAGCCACCTGGTTTTTTGACAGCCTCGTTTCCTCTTACTGCTGACCATTCCAAACACAACTGCTTTTTCAGCCATGTTGGATTGCATGGTTGAAATAAGTAAGGTGGAATTTTGTGATTTTTTACTTTCCAGCGATATGTCTGGTTTTATACGCTCTGATGCTTGTTTGTTTGTCACTTTTGATGTCCAAGGAATACCCAGAAGCCTTCTCTAACTCCACAGCCTGAACAAGTCAAGTTTCCTTCTGTCTAGTTTTTTCATGGTCCAACTTTCACCACCATAGAAAGCTATGGGAAACACAATAGTGCAGACTAATATGCATTTTGTTGCCAGGCTCTTGTCCTTACTTTTCCGTATGCGATTCGTGCTTATCAAAGTTGTGCAACCCAGTACAATCCCACGCTTTATTTTGGGACTGCATCGGGGTGAAATCTAAAAATTTTCCATACCAGTTCTGTAGGCATGGCTTAATTGGTGGGCGTGGCTTGGTAGTCAGGTGGTCAGGTGGGCGTGGCCAATAATAAATAATAAAAATAATAAACAAAGTACACAAAATAATAAGAGGTACCAAAAACCAGCTTTCACACTTTACACACACACAACCCAACACAACTGACTCATACACAATGTAAAAGCAGCTGCACTTCACCCAAAATGGCCCCTGCAACAAGCAGGAACCTCATACAGCCACAAAGAGCTCAAACAACAACTTTCACACTTTTTCCACACAAAATGCCACATACAGCTTTGTGAGATTTTGTGTGTTTGTGTAGTTATAGTGAAACACTACAGAAACACACCAACTCTCAGAAAGCTGCACAAATATTTTATTTTATTTTATTTTATTTTATTTTATTATTTTATTTTATTTATATTTTTAGATAAAAGCAGCTAAATTTAAAACTTCCTTAACTTTAAATTGCTGTCTAAAAAAATAATAAAACCCTAAAAAAAACCCCAATTAACTATTTTTTTTAAAGCTCCCAGTTACTTACCAAATTGAAGGCACAAGGCAGGCAGATTGGATTACTCACCGATTGGATTGATTGCAGGCAGGCAGTTTAAGTTGCTAGCAGATGCAATGGATTGCAGCAGCTGAAGCAAGGCAGGAAAAGCGAGCGAGCCTGAAAGAAGCAGCAAGCTGCCAAGTGGGCATGGGAGGGGGGGGCAGGGATTTTTGCTACTGGTTTTCCGAACTACCCACCGCCATCGTTACCAGATTGTCTGGGAGCATTTCACTTCTGGACTGCATCCACTATTCTGATCAATCTGCAATCTTGCACACATTCAAATTCTTCACCATCAACTATTTTGATATTACCATTCCTTGCAGTGATCGTGAACTTGGTTTTTTGATGTTCAGGAAAGGTCAATTTTCTCATTTTCTTCTTTAATCGTTTTGGTCAGATATTTCAGGTCTTCTATGGTTTCTGAGAAGACAGTTGTGTTGTCAGCATATTGAAGATTGTTAATGTGTCTTCCTTTAATCTTTCCTCTGTTTTTTGATCTATCAAAGTTCCAGCCTCCTCATAATCATTCAACACGTACATTGAATAAGAAAGGTGAAAGAATGCACCTTGCCACACTCCCCTCTCTATCTTGAACCAATCAGGACCCCCATATAGTGTTTATACAGTAGCTTCCTGGTTTGTGTACAGTGACTGTACCAACTTGGTGTGTTGGCACCCCCAGGCCTTCTAGGGCTTTTCATAGCTTGTCATAATCAACACAATCGAAGACTTTCTTGTAGTCAATAAAGCAGATGTAGATGTATTTTCAATGCTCTTGAGATTTTTCCATGATCCAGCATAGATTTGCAATATGGTCATAAGTCCCACAACCCCTTCTGAAACCAGCTTGAAAATCTGGCAATTTCCTTTTGATGGTTTGGCTCGAGATATTGTTCTATGAACTACGGGAATATCATTAAAAAACAACAACACCTAAACTAAACAATATCTGGAATCCAGACTAATGATGAATCTATTAACCAATAGTTGTATTATTTTTTATACTCAGTTTTATTAGAGACTTTTGCAACTGAACAGCAAATTATTAATTTTCAGGATCATATTGAAATGGAAGAAATTTTCCAAGAATTATCTAAAGAGAAAACAAGCAACCAAAAATATTTGTGTGAAGCTTGATAGTACTGATGTAGTTGTGGATCAATTGGAACAGCTGCTCTACATTCATTACTGCAAAAGCTTTTGATTTGGTCCAGTTTGAATTTACAAAATGAATTTTAAGAAGATAGCAATAGCACTTAGACTTATATACCGCTTTACAGTGCTTTACAGCCCTCTCTAAGTGGTTTACAGAGTCAACATATTGCCCCCAACAATCTAGGTCCTCATTTGACTGCTTTTGGAAGGATGGGGGGCTGAGTCAACCTTGAATCTGGTGAGATTTGAACTGCAAAATTTCAGGCAGCTGGCAGTCAGCAGAAGTAGCTGCAGTACTGCACTCTAACCACTGCGCCAAGATAGGATTTCCATTATCTTTTGTTCATTGGATTTCAAGTTGGCTAGAGTTATCATCAATAGATTTACTTCTCAATCTTTGGAATTACATCATGGCGCTAATAAAGTTATCCCGGGTCCCCTTTAATTTTTTAATTTGGTTCTCAAACTATTGACTATTGTCTATTACAAACTCAAGTTATTAAAGAGGTAGTTGCAGTTGACTTTAAATATACATTGTTCTTATATGATGAAGGTATTATGGCTCTCTTTGGCAATGATGTAATGTCATTTCCAAAGCTTGTACAGCAATATGGTTTATATGCTAGCTATACTATTAATTGTACTGGATCTATTGATTATTGCAGGCAATTAGGATTTACAATTTTTACAGATTGTATAAAATACTTGGGTTTAAATCTCTCCTGAGGTTTATCACAGAATTTTGAATTAATATGTATAAATCTCTCTATATATTTAATGGATGCAAATTAATGTTGAAAACTCCTATTAAATCTTTGGGGGAAAATTAATGTCATTAAAATGAATGTTATATTAAGATTAATATGTGTTTTAAGAGGGAGTCCAATATTAATTCAGATTAAATATTTTATGCTGATAGATAAATTAATAAGAAAAACAATTATAGCATGCTAAAGCTCCTGGAATACCTTTGGCCAAATTGCAGATATCATATGAGGATAACAGCTTTTACCTAAATTTTATTTTTATATCGTATTATATTGTATTTATAGTGTAATTAATATAATTAACTTACAGATGTTTAATAATATCATAGGCCTTTGATCTTAACTTCCTTATTTTTCTGGAATGACAATTATTATGACTATTTTCTGTTCTGATGGACCTCTTTAGAAATAGGCAGGTGAAGAGTCTAGAAGTATTGAACTGGAATTGTTCTTTTCTATTTTGAAAGCTCTTAGGCATATTTGGTGTAATAAGCTTATGATTTTATTTTGAATCTTATGATGACTTGATGTTTTAATACAAATCAAACTTGGAAAGTAGGAAAGATTTTTATAGGAGTGTTTGACCTTATTAAGGGATTAATACTCTAAATCAGTTGGTCTGCAGTAATTGTTTTAAAGAGTCAAGTTTTGACTTTGACTTACCTTCATTATATGTTTGGCAATAAAACTGAATAAAAACTGAAAAATGAATAAATAGTCCTTGTTTAGCAACCACAATTGAGACCAGCAATTCAGTCCTTAAGTGAAGCAGCTGCGACGTGAAACCATGACTCTGCTTATGATCTTAGTTCAGCTTTCCTTTGCTTTACAAACATACAAAAGTCATAAATGCAAGAACTGATTAAGAAGTTGCTTTTTCGGCACCATTTTCAACAGTTGCTAAATGAGGCAGTTGCTAAACTACTTGCATTAAAGAAATAGAAATGGATACTTTCTCAAGAGATACTGTTCTTGAATGAGAAACAAGAATTCAATCTTATGAAGTATTGAATGAAAATTAGTGTTAACTATATATTTGATCGGTGACAGGAAGAATTCAAATATTCAATTTTGAAAAGTCAATGAGTTCAAGTATTAAAGAATATGGAAAATTCTTATGTTTTAAAAAATGAAACAAATTAAACAGAATATATTACTTTGGGCCTATTAGATCTCCAAAGAATTTTTAATGTGGGATTGGCATTAAACTTTTATATTGGTAATGTAAAAAATTTGAAATTTATTTCATTCACATGATTAGGTTGCTTCTGTTATAGCTTTGTTTCAGTTTCAAATTAATATGTATATTAATATAATCTTGGGAAGAAATCTTATACTTAAGGAACTTGATGTGATATTGAATTGTATTCCTAAAATATAGAACTTGTCCTCTTACAAAGAGACTTGTTTAGTTCATCTAACCACTATAATATATTTAGCTTTTTTTCTGTATTATCACTATTCAATATAGACTTTTTTCATATGGTATTTCATTATTTTATCAATTTAAAAAATCTAAAAAAGAAAAAAAAATGAAGTAGATGGGTGGCATATAAATTAAACAGATACAGAACTGTCTTAAAAATTCGAAGTAGGTGGTGATGCCATGAAGTTCAACATTAAGACCTCTTTTCTTCACTGTTTTCTTTAAATGAAGTGCCAGAGGAAATGGTGTTCTGATATACAGATATATAAAATCAGTAAGCATAGCCAATATCTTTGAAGACAGAAATTAATTAGGTTATGGTGAAAAGAACAAAAATGGTGAAAATAATTAAATGAAATTGAAACTGAAATATAAAGTCTTCCTTCAAAAGTAAATCTGTGAAATGAGATTCACAGATAAAGAATGGGTTGGTAATAGTAATTGTGAAAAAGATCTTGGAATAATAGTTGATTAGACGCTGAACATGAGCCAAGATTGTAAGTTGCGTATTAAAAAAAGACAACGAAATCGTAGCTTCCAAATAATAGTTCCACATTATTCTCTTTCAGTCAGATTCCATATCCAGTTGTAAGTACAGAATTGTTCTGAAAGCTTCAGAGAAACTGGAACAGGTTCAAAGAAGGTCAGTGAGGATGACTGGAGCTCTAAAGGATCTGGGCCTTTTTCGACTTAAAAAGAGACAATTGGGTAGAGGTGGAGAAGAAGCAATATTTATTTACATTTATTGCATTGCACACACACACACACACAGTTTCCAGTAGTGATACTGTTTGAATTGCCTCTTACTAAAGGATGGTTTAAATGAATTTGTTTTGAATCAAATCAATTCTACTTCAAAGGCTATTTAATTAGTCCTTTTCTTTTTGGAACTGCTGTGTTCTTAAAGGTTGTCTTGTTTTCAAAGGAAATGAAAGGAAGTCCAGTTGCCTCTTGAAAAAGTACTCTTGGGACATAGAGGAGGGCCAAAATTTTCTTTTGTTCCAGAATGGAGGGCTCTGTATAATGAATTAAATTTATAGGGAGATTATTAGGGATTAGGAATATTAGGGACTCCTAGCATTTTCTCTCCCAAAGAGATCAATTAGTCAGAGAATTTAAGTAGGCATTAAAATGATTAACTAGTTGCTTGTGTCAATAACATTCTCTAACATTCTCAGAGAATCCATTGCATCATCCATTTCTCATCTCAGCATTTTATTCATTCATTCATTCAATTTACATTGTCACCCATCTTAAATAAGTATTATTTTGTGATATATTTATAATAATATAAAATCAGACAAAAACAACTGGAAAAAAATAAATAGACAATTGGCAGATGAGATTAAAACAAAGACCATCTAAATATCAATACAAATGCAATTCAAAATTTTCAATAATATTAATTTACAGGCTCCAACAGACACTCCAACTATCAGGAGGAAGGAAGATGACTTTTATGGAGATAGGCAAGTTCTATTACCAAAGCAATGGGAAAAACCATATCTTAAGTCCAAAACAAGTAAAGAGTATTTGCTTATTTCCAGACTGGTTCAGACTCTGACAATGAGATCTTCCTGGTCAAGTTAAGGGCTGCAAGGAGATTGCATCTTAGCCGTGAGAGAGAGAGAGACATTTCTATCATTTCCTACATTTATGAAATGAATTGCAGAAGAAGGTCTAGATTAAGGATAGATTTCCACTCCCAGATCACTATTCAGAGTAGATGCCAAGAATCACATTAAAATTGCTTCTTTCTTTAAGCAAAACATTGGCAGTGGTAAAGTTCTTTTAATTAGTCTTTGCATTTTCTGTTATAAATGTACCCTTTCCATAAATCACTTGAGAAATGTTGATCTCAAAAGCTTCTATGATTACAAAGTCTTGGACAATCCTTAGAATATCAGAAAAGTCTTTTAAAAAAATCTTATATCATTAGAAAAGTCCAAATCAGACTATATTGAGATAAATACACAGGAAGTATTCTGAAAAAGCTGCAGATTTCTTTGTAGGTATTATGACATGGATGCAGTCCTCTCTTATTTATGGAGCAGAGCAGAGCAAAGTTTCCAATTATTTCAGTTTGAAACACTGCTTGCAGAAGAAAGTAACTATAGATCAGGGGTGTCAAACTGACACCAGGGGCCAGATCTGGAAATAGCGAAGGACCAGTCCATGTTGCCTCTGCCAATGAAAATGGAGCTCCGTTTTCACTGGCAGAGGGTTGCAGGAGTCTGTCGCAGCTGAAAACGGAGGTTGGGAACCCGTTTTTGCTGGCAGACCGCTCAGGCCATCACAGGCTCCCTGATATGAGTGACATCGAGCTGGTCAGGCCCACCCTGGCCACACACACCCCAGCCCCCCCAAGGTCAAACACAGTCCTGATGCAGGCCTCAATGAAATCGAGTTTGACACCCTTGCTATAGAGCAATGTTATAAACTGTAGATGAAATTTCAGAAATAAAAGAGTCATGTTGCAGAAAGTCTTGCAAAAAATTGAACGATATACTGCCAAAAATACAAATGTTGAGTATTTTTAGAAGTCTGGTGGGCAGTATTCAGTGCTACTGTAGATAGCTTTTCTGGCTGAAAACCATGTAAAAGGCACATGTCTTATGGCTGGTTGGAGGATTATAAAATATATAGCTGAATTTCTGATAAACTCTCAACATTCTTGATTTGGATTGTCCAATATTTGTGGAAAATGTTCAGTGGAGCAGAAAATATCAGAATTCGATAACTTGTTCCAAATGTCACATATTGGGGACTATGAGCAGCATGCACCAAATTGACTGAACAGAAATAGATGGAAAATAAAGATGATTAACTGAAATATTAGCAAACAAGTAGCTTTGCGAAATTGCCATCGTGAATTTGACACTGGGAATTTTGAATGTAAAAATGATGAAGCAGATGCAAACTGAATCACAGGAAGATGGCTAAGACAAAGAAGGGGTAGAAATAAGTACAAGATTTAAATGAAAAGAACAGTTAGGCCGAATTGGCAAAAACATGTCTTGAAAGTTTGTAGACTTTTGTAACTCCAATTTTTCTGTGGTGGAAATGCATGTAGTACTAAGGATCTCTCAGCGCAGAAGCGAAATATGACAATGTATTTTGTTGGGTTTTCCTTTTATTAGATACTCGTATTCGATGAAGATACACGAAGACATCCTATGCATTTTGTTAATAATATTTTGTAGAAGCGCGGTCTTTGGAGTTTTATAGCACTTCGGTTTCAATATATTTTAGAGCTGGAAAAGACCTTATAAGTCTTTTATTCCAATCTCTGCTCAGTGCAGTATCTTTTAAAGCATCTGTAACAGATGACCATCCAGGCTCTATTTGAAGGCCTTTAGTGAAGAAGAACTCACAATTTCTTGCAGCAGCTTATTCCACAGACTTAGAGCTCATTCAGTCAGATAGGTTCTCATGATAACTAGCCTGAACCTTCTTCCTTGTAAATTTAACCCATTGATTCTGGTTCTGATGTCCAAGTCAGCATGCCCACTCTTCCTTCCTTCCTTCCATTTTAAGACTGCTGTCGTATCACTCCTCAATCATCTTTTCTGTGAAGATAAATATACCCAGATTCTTTAATCATAAAAGTCGTTCTCATAATATTTGCTTTTAGGCCCCTTAGTAATCTCAGTAATCTCCAGAAATTGCTACAATTTATCAGTTTTTTTTTTTTTAAATTGTGGTACCTGGCAAAATGTGTTGATGACAAACCCAAACTGGCTCCAGTTAATTGTAACATGTCTCTCCATTTGCTCACAAACATCAAGGACTTTGCCCAGCAGAGATGCCAGGCTGACAGGTCTGCAATTTCTTGGGTCCTCCTTCTTCCCCTTTTTAAAAATGGAGGTGACATTTGCTCTCCTCCAATCTTCTGAAATCTTGCCAGTTCTCCAGAAAATATCAGAAATCACCAAGAGTGATACAGAGATCACCTTCAGTAGCCTCTTCAGTATCCAGAACCAGTGGTGGGTTGCTCCCTGTTCAGTCTGGTTCTTGTGAACCGGTAGTAAAAGTGGCGGGAGGCTCGGCCCACCCGCCCGGACATCATCATGGATATCTATGCATGCACATAAGCTTCTGCACATGCGCAGAAGCATGTGTGCGTGCTCCCGTTGAGAACTGGTAGTAAAGGTAAGTGGAACCCACCCCTGCCCAGAACCCACCTATTGCTTGATGTATTTTGGTTACAGAAGTTCTGTTCTCTGTTCATCCAACAAGAAAGCAAGATTGCATTTACAGCAAGTGTCATTTGGGTTCTCTTCAGGAAGGAAAACAGTTCATCCCCCACCCCCTCCTGGCTGGTCTCTGATGTTTCCCTCACTGTTCTTATTGTTTAGAGTCATCCCTTTCACCTCATCTTATTAAACATTCATGTAAATCTTTTCTGTTGGCTTGCTCAGGCTGAGAGTGGGGGAAGACTGACTGATTTAAAAAAATATGAGGAGAAAAAAAAAGAAGAGGTAGAAATAAAAAAGGAAGGGGAAAAAAAGGAATATCACTTCCCTTGATTGTCTCATCTTGATGTTTTCCCTTAATGCCCCCTAAAATATGCTACAAACTCTCAGAGACTTGAGAAAACCACTGGCTAGCAATTAATTAGGTTTTCCAAAGCTTTGCATGTCAGAAAGGTATAAAAACAAGACATGGGGGAGAAACTAGAGAAGTTGATATCAATAGGCAAGGGCCTGGCTTGTTCCAGATGAACCAGTAGGTGGCGCTTGAGGATTCTTTTAAATAAGGAGCCTTCAGGTCTGCTTAAACGATGAGATAAAAATAACACGTTTGTAATCAATAGATCAGGGATTATGTTTTCATGAACATCACTAAATGCAAAAGTAATGCCTAGCCATGGAAGTAGTACATGGTTTGTATCTCCGTGGGTATTAATTTCTATTCAGAAGATTAGAAACTGTGTGACAGAAAAGGCTGACCATATCAGCTCTCGAGAATGATTTTTAAATGTTAAATTTTGCATGAAAGGGGAAGCACTTTTCCTAGCAGATATGTGATATGGGATCATATGAAATATTTGTTTCCGAATCATATCACCAGCTAAGTTGCTACAGCTAGAATTCTTTGCATAAAAATAAGACTCAGCTCAAGGATACTTCGTGCATAAAGTTTTAAAATGCTCCTCACAAAAAGATAAAGTATGAGTGCATTCATAAGTCTCTAAACCTATGAATCTGATGGTTTGGTTCTTCAAACTGATTGGGGACTGTTGTGATACATACAATTTCAACAAGTCTGCGAAGTCCAAAAAGTTGCCCTTCCTGGAGTGCCAAGAGAAGGAGGCAATATTCTGATGGAAGAAATTATTCTATTTACTCATGGAATATCAAAAGACATCCATGTGAAGCCTTTCCACATCATTTCCTCTGAAATTCTTTTTTTTTTTTTGACTTTTTAATAAAAGCTTCAATTGGCCCAGAATATAACAACTCTAGTATTGGAGGGCACACACTGACACAAGAATATTAAACCGGTGCTCTGGGATCAATACATAAGCTTCTGAGTGATGTTTTATTTTGTTTTATTAAATATATAAAAGTGCAACTAAGGAAAAAAAAGGGAGGGGGAAGAAACCAAAAAGGAGTAGAAATGGAGAAGAGATATTGAAGTTATGTAAAATTGAATAAGAATGTTCAAAGTAACATTAGATTAGTACTGTCTATAAAGGTGATATCAGTAGAACTATTAAAAACCCTTGTTAAAATAAAACCAGTGATCAATAATTAGCAGTGGCAGCCAACATGATAGGTATCATCAATCAGAATAAGCAGTTAATAGGAGTGTCTATTTAATCTGAGAAAGCCTGTCCTTAAAATCAATCAGGCAAGGAGTAATGTAAAGAGAAGTCTCAGCTTTGGCTGTGATACAGTCCATCTGAATGATCTTTAAAGTGCTACTAGGCTTGGTTCCAGAATACTTTTCAACCTGATTTTAAGCCACCTGACCTTTGTGCGTATTGGCAGAACCTCTTTTCTGTTACTGCATCTACATTTTGGAATAGTGTCCTCCAGGAAATTGGGAACATTTTTACTATCTCTTCTCTCTTCTCTTCTTTCAACAACATTGTTCTGTTACATGTACACCATTTTATATTCTATTAATTTAAAAGTAACTAAACATTTTTATCTGTTAAAACCAGACAGATTTGTTGTTCTAGTTTTTGAAGAACACAGCACAAAGGAGTTAAATCTTCCTGTCTAGATGGAATCCTTATTTCCTCCTTATCATCTTCCCATTGATTTTTGTGGGAAGCTGGCAGGGAGCTTTCCTGCAGCTGACCACAGTTGTGTTGCAGTGGTCACAATTTTACAAATTCAACTGATCTGAAAATCCTTGAAATTTCAATACCACCAGAATAATGGGTACTGAATTTTGCATGCATTTTTTGTTGGCAGATTTGAGATATATTGATTCCAGAATTGTTGTGCTATGATGTACTCTTTGGGCTAATTGAAGATTATAAACAGACAAATGGATAGAAAAATTTCAGTAGTATATAGATATGTATTGCCCCAAATTTTAGATAAGTTGACACGGTGGAAATATTCATGTGACCATATGCAAGAGGCCATTTTCCATTTCAATTTTCACCTATTTGTTCATCTTGCCAGTATCACATTTGACACTAAATACTGTTTCACTCAAAAAAAAAATGAAAAAGAAAATGCATTGCTGTGCAATCATTTATTGTCCTAGGAACAAATTACACAGGACCATAGGAATAATTCGAGGCCATAGGAATAATTAAAATAAATAATGTATATGATAATTTGAATCTAAACAAAACCTCTACAAAATCAACAGAACAATCTCAACACTTCTCTTGCAAAAATATTACTATGAAGTTGAGAAGTACACTTTTCACAACTGTAGCATTCAAGAGATTTTGAAATGAAGACATTCTACTATGATTGTTTTATGTAAAGAATGGTTTACAGGACTAAGCGTCAATCTTAGGCCCTCCTAGACATTTGGACAGATTATAGTTAGTTCTTTTGGGATGGCAAAATTCTTCTGAGTTCATATGCAAATTTTTGAAGTCCCCCCAAATCTTATTTGGATTAAAACTTAAATTGAAGACATTTTTTGTCTTTTGGTCAACTCCATTTTTGTCAGTTTTTTCCATTGACAATATCTCTACCCAATTCCCTTTGTTATTTCAAATTGGTAGTGGAACCATCTGATGAGTGTAATGAGATGAGTCTTCTTTGGAGCTAAACTAATCTATGTTGTGTGTGTGGGGGGGTTTCAATCTCTAAAGAGCCCTTATAAAGACAGAGCAGGGGTGAAATGCTACCGGTTCAGACTGGTTCAACTGAATCGGTAGCGATGGCGGCGGGTGGTTTAGAGAACCGGTAGCAATGGCAGCACAAGGCTCCGCTCACCTACCTGGTCATTGTTAATTTCTGGTTTTAACCAGGAAGTAACCCATTTTTACTCTCTGCGCATGCGCAGAAGAGTTTGTGCATGCACAGAGGGCCCATACATGCATGTGACATATGGACGCACGTGACCAGAGTGAGTGCATGCGCGCAGCGCGTGCCCTTCCAAAATGGTAGCGAAGATAAGTAGATTTCACCCCTGAGACAGAACTATCATTTTGTGGTTATTTGGATCTACTTCTCCCTAATCTGTCACACTGACAAAAAATGTGCTTTTTAAAATATGACCAAACCAGTCCATAGTAGCGCTATTCCTGACAACACTACCATGGAATTGGGGGGGGGGGGAAATAACCACTAGAAGCAAAACCTGTCCGTACATTGGGAGAGTCTCCTGGAATCATCCCTGATTGCTAAAACCATGTCCGCTAGTTACTAATCAAGTCATCTGAGATGATGCCCTACTAGAACATGAAGGGATTATCTGCATGATGAAACAGGACCTTAAAATCTTTGACATTTATTTGAGGGGATACTTAGTCCAGAAAGGGGAGCAACTCCTTTTTTGCATTTGCATGGCCTTCTTTTTTGAGGCAAGACAAAAACCCTGGAATTTTTTATTCTGGAAATGCTCTAAGAAATCTGCACGAGGAATCCAGGATAGTCATAATTTTCCCTTCCCTTGTTCTTAAATAATTTGAATTGATTTTCAGAGAGATACATCTCTTACTTCTCTTCTATAAATACATGCATTTTTAACCAGAATAACTCCAAGATGGTTCCTTTTCTTTTCATGCATTCTTCTGCACTTACTGGCTGAAACTCCCTGAGGGAAAGTCAAAGAAAGATTACAGCTGTCAGATGCAGTGGCCTGTTCAGCCGCAATACATATTACTTTCCAGATGAACTGTCATCGGTATTCTTTTTGTGGCAATAATTTGTGTGGATTTTTTATTAAGTAGGTGCCTTTACTGAGCTGATGGCTATGCCTTGCAGATGTCTGATGTGAAATGTTACACTTGGTTATTGAGAAAGGGGAAAGATTTACAAGTATTTTCCTCATAAATTCTGTCATGTTAAAGCATGGTGGAATGATATTCTCTTATTTTTCTTTTCTTTTTTAGGGAGGAATGGTGACAGTCTTGCACCAACTGATTTCAAAAGCACTGACTGGATGCTTGATGACACTGATGAGGTGCAATTGCCATTATGTTAATTATTTTTAATTACTCAGTGCTGTGATTGATTAGACATTGGACTTCAGTACATTCCAAGCTCTTTGTTTTAGTAATATTCATGTAGCCATGCCTCCCCTCCGTGGACTAGGGATGATTTTTTGAAAAGAGACATAGGGTGCTACAGGATTTTTTTTTTCCAAATGGCAAACTGATATTCAGTGTTTGAATTTAAAAGAATGTAACAGAAAATGTCCCATTTCTTAAGACATGACCATCACAAGAAACAATGTGCATTTAAAATTCAAAGCTTATCTTTTACACAGAAAAAGTACAAGCCAATGAATGAAAATTTATCAAAGAAGACAGCTGGCATCTGGCAATATGTGAGATACTGTGTACTGTGGTGGTGGTGAATCTGTACTGTACTGTAGTTTAGAGATAGGTGCATGATTGTCTTAGGGTCAGAATGGAAACCAAAAAAAAAGGCCATGGATCTATAACTCTTTCTTTCTTTCTTTCTTTCTTTCTTTCTTTCTTTCTTTCTTTCTTTCTTTCTTTCTTTCTTTCTTTCCTTCCTTCCTTCCTTCCTTCCTTCCTTCCTTCCTTCCTTCCTCCTTCCTTCCTTCCTTCTTTCCCTTCCCTTCCCCCTGCCCACTGCTCCTCCTCTCCTTCTCCTTCTCCTTCTCCTTCTCCTTCTCCTTCTCCTTCTCCTTCTCCTGCTCCTTACTCTTACTCTTCCTCTTCCTCTTCCACTTCCCCTCTCCCCCTCAGTCATTTTGTGGGGTCCCCAGGCTTGCTGGCATAACCAGGTCTTAAGAGACCACTGGAAGCTCAGAAGTAAAGATGAAGTTAGGTTGAACGAAGCCATCCCATAATGCCTATGATCCAGGAGAGGGCATGTACACCAAATAACTTTTTAAAGTAATGACTGCTTATCCTCCCTACTGTATAACCCACACATTTAAATTTCTCTAAATGTGACTCAGTACTCATTTACTCAGAAGTTGGCCCTGCTGAGTTTAATGAATCTTACTGTCATGCACCTGTCCTTCGGATGACAGCAAAATTGTCATGTAGCTACATCACTATTCCAGAATCTTCAGCTTCTCTCTTCATACTTCATCACTGGGAACAGTATTATAAGAAATTGCTCCTAAAATGCTCCAAAAAAACAAACAAATTGCGAGAAAGCTTTAGCAACATTGTAATTCAATTACTGTATTTCACATAGGTTTGATGATCTATTGTCTTCTTTAGATGATAAGAAAGCAGATTTTGATTAGGAAATTATTATTTAGCTGAAAGCAACTCAATTATTTTAATGCTGACTCCACTAATTAAAAAAAAACCATTTACCTCTAGCTTTTAGGACATCTTCCAAGAAATAAATGAATAATATATCAAGAAAACCTGGCTTTCCCCGAGTCAGTTTATATGCCATGGTTCAGAGGGTAATGGAGGAAAAGAGAGAAGGAAAGAGTAGGATACTAAAATGAAAAAAAATATTACAGATGCAGGAGTAATTATTAGGACTGTGAAGATCTTTGAAGGAATACTCAAAGGCCTGACTAAAATTCGCATTCAAAGTAAATTGCCAAACTCACTCTGTGAGTGAGGATTGCCAGGATTTGATATTCACTTGTTTACCTTATAAATTGGAAATAAATGTTATAAATGCTTGGGCCCAGGAAAAAATGGATAAGAGGAAGCAAGACATGTGGTGAGAAAATGGGAAGCTATAGATATAGAGAAAAGAGAGATTGGAGAGATGTTAAAATATGGAAGTGATTTTCTTCTAATGTGGCTTTATGACTTATTTAAAATGGCTGTGAAGATTTAATCTTGTCTTGATGACTAGATAAGGGTCAGCACCTCTACATTCTTCTTAGTCTGTGAAATCAATGGCTTGCTGTCATCTTGCTTGACAAGGAAAAGGAGTGAATGATTACAGAATATAGAAATGGCAAAAAACAAACAAACAAACCTAGATGTACACTAGGATGAATTAGTGTACCTTGATAGAATGTTTGCTAACGATAATAAAGTGGATGGAGAAAATTTAAGATCTACCCATACAAGCAGAAAATATCACAGACATCATATGCAAAGTGGATGCCAAAATAGTTGAGAGTCTCAAAATATATGGGGCCTCATATACTTATATGATATTCTTTGTACTCGTTCTCTTTAATTTTGTATTCTTTGTATTATCTGTACAGTATTATTAGCCACTCAGAGGCATTCAGCTGAGGTGAGCTAAAAATAAAAAAAAATGACAGAGGATGTGCTTACTTTTTGTCTCTGGATTGAGATGCTATGTGTGAATACGGTACATAAGGGGGGCTTGTATTGCCACACATGTTGTTTCCTCCTCCTCCTCCTCCTCCTCCTCCTCCTCCTCCTCCTCCTCCTCTTTTTCTTTATTGTCATTGTACATCATGTATACAATGAAATTGGTTTAGCCTCTACTGGTGCAATCCATAACAGAAAATATAGAACAACATGAATAGTATAGAGAATAATCCTTATACAAGTAATTGGGGGGGGGGGGGAACTAGTCATATGTTTCCATATGTACATGGAATGATTGTGATTGTGTTTAGGAGTCTGACAGCCCATGGGTAGAAACTGTTTTTCAACCTGTTTGTCCAGCTGGCTATACTTCTATGTCTTCTGCCCGATGATAAAAGTGAAAAGAGACACTGGCCAGGGTGTGAATCATTCCTAAGTATCTTCCTTACTCTGCTGAAACAGCGAGACCTGGTGATATCATCCAGTGGTGTTAGGGGGCAACCAATGGTTTCTAGTGCTGAATTATCACTCTCTGTAGTGCCTTCCTATCTGCAGCTGTTAAACCAGCATACCATACTGTTATACAGTATGATGAGTATCTGCATCATCTGGTTCAAAGCCCTGGTGATGCAATATTGCAGGCAAACTCCTGATTAGACTAAGTTAATTCAGCCTTCCATCCTTCCAACATCACTAAAATGAGGACCCAGATTGTTGAGGGAAATATGTAAATAATGCTTCCACATTATAAACCATCCAGAAAGTGTTGTGAAGCACTATGGGGCAGTATATAAGCCTAAATGTTATTGCTATTTATTTCTTTTGCAATTTCTTTTGCAATTTCTTTTGCATTTACAAAGCTGCGGTGGCACAGTGGTTAGAGTGTAGTACTGCAGGTTACTTCTGCTGATCACCGGCTGCCAGCAGTTTGGCAGATCGAATCTCACCAGGCTCAAGGTTGACTCAGCTTTCCATCCTTCCGAGGTGGGTAAAATGAGGACCCAGATTGTTGGGGGCAATATGCTGACTCTGTAAACCTCTTAGAGAGGGCTATAAAAGCACTGTAAAGTGGTATATAAGTGCTATTGCTATTGCTATTTAAGAGCATGCTTCTGCCCACTTTGTTACGTGGAAGTGAGATATATAAAGGAAAAGATAAAAGTCAGTTGTATACAGCAGTGTTTCTCAACCTTGGCAACTTTAAGACATGTGGACTTCAGTTCCCAGAATTCTGATATACAGTATAAATAATTTGCTTGAAAAGTATATGTGGTAAAACAAGAAGAGACAGAGTCAAGAATGAATGGGTGCTAAGTGATTGTGGATTGAATATAACCAGTGGTGGGACAACTGATTCACCTGATTTAACAACTGATTTAACAACTGATTCACCCAGGGTCAGGTTGGCTGTCGTGGGAGGCAAGGCCCATCCCTGTCCTCCAGCTCCGCCGCACATGTGGGACAAGTTGATGGCCAACTTGACCTTGGTCAAAATGGTTGTTAAATTTCCACCCTTTGCCAAAAGGCTGTTTCCGAGGGTGCTTTTGCTATCTAACCTTACTGGGTTTATCTACTGTGTGTACCTGCTAGTCTTGGTATTCAAGGCAGAAACAATGATTATATTTTTCAATAAAGTAGAACAGGACTTTTTTTTTTTAACTTGGAGAACCTGTTTAGTATGATATCACTATCCCAATAAATACACATCAGAGAAAAGTATGTGTATGTATATGTGCATAGAACTCAAATGCACACAATTACACTGGAATAACCACAAGGACACTACCTCAGACTCATTCAGTCAGAGATGAAAACTCACTCAGAATAAGTCAAGACAGACATTAATAACAGATTTTTTAAAACAATATTGTTGGAGGCTGAGAAGAATTAAAAGGGTGTTGAAATAGTTACAAACTGCTGGATGAAGAGACTGACAAGGGAAGGGAAGAGAAGGGAGGAACAAGGAGAAAGGAAAGGAAAGGAAAGGAAAAGGAAAAGGGGAAAAAGAAAAGAAAAGAAAAGAAAAAGTCATGCATCCCTTCCAAAGTCACAATTTTTATATTCCATGTCCTTGAAGAAATGTCTCATCTAAGTATGCACTTAACATCATGAGTGAATCCTTAACTACCCAAAGCTTACATTTTTGGTCTATTCACTGGATATCTTGACTCTTTCAAGCAGTAAGCAAGTAATAGCATGACATAGATAGTCCAGTAATGATTTAAGGAGGATGTACTTTTCCATCATTTTATTTTTGCTCCTTACAAGATGTACCTACTTGCATGACAGTGCCTCTTGTTCTTTTATCAGTGTCACTTCTTTGCCCTTGTAGTTAAATCTTGGTATCTATCTTGGTGCTAGTGACTAGCTTCTGACAGTTTGGGGAAGAGTTTTGCTTTTGTGAGAGTCACTCAGCCTCTATTGTGCGTATTTTTCCATTACTGCCTTTCTTTGGGATGAAAGACGTTTCTGCAACTTCACTTGGTTCCGCTGTCTCCTCAGACCACAATTCTGTATCTTGAAAGCATTTCTTTCTTTTCACCAAAGAATCCATCATAAAGCATTTTAATTTGATAGAGCCTTGTATCTGTGTCTATCACTCGCAAGTTAACTTGCTAAGATTCTGCCTTATTCTTTCAATTTGGTCACACAACAAAATAAAATACTAAGCCCACTTTTCTGACATAGAAAACAATTCTGCGGTCTCTTCTATAATCTTAATAGCTAAAACTGTTTTTGGGAACTTGAGGTTCCACAGATTTAAATTTGTTACATTTTGGTGATGTGATGCATGATTCCAATCATTTCTTCGATCTTGCTATCCATTCTTCCTTTAGAATATTGTTAGAGGAAAAGTCCACCTCACAATTACTACAAACAAATCATGATTCAGTTTTCCAATCTCCAATGGTTTTGGTTCAAAATATCAGAAAGCAGATAAAATGAACGGTCTTTGTTTGAAATCACAGAGTATTTCTGCCTAGAAGCATAACAGGAGACTGACTGCTAAATTTCAGGAAGACACTTCATTTTTCAGGATGGCATCAACATTTGTGAATCCAAATGTACAAATCAGAGAAAAGAAACCATACAGAGGGAGCATAGCTATTGTACAGTACCATTTTTGGAATATGTTCTTTTCCTTTTCATTTGCATGCCAAAATATTGGATCAGAACAGATTGAGACTTCAACAGTGTTTTCTTTAGCTTGTCTGTAGAAGAAGGCAGCCAAATATTAATTAGCTCATGCTCAAAGTAAGAATATCGTATGTGCATTGTTAAACAGTCTAACAATATCATCTGATTCCCAAAGAAATGCTAAACAGCTCTTCCAGAAGAGGAAGTATAAACCTGAGAACAATTTGCACATTTTACTAACTATTTTAGGGTTGGCATAGTCTTTGGCAGATACCGGGATGAAATTAGCTTCTTGCTATTTCCATCCTTCATTGTGTAATTCTGTCAAATTGGCACTCTGGGTAACAAAGAAATCCAGGAAAACCATAAAATTCCTCATGGAATTTCATATATGTTATTTCTATTTACCTTCACATTTATATGATACTGAGACCTCAGGTACCCTTGGAGATACCGTTTGTCTTGAGTATATTTGGTGGAGATGTTGACAAGACATTAGTTTACCATCTTACAGACTTCTATTTCAGGCTAAGAACCTAGAGCTTCTTGAATGTCCAGACTACTTTTCTTTGTTTTTGTTGCAGAAATCATAATAGCAATAGCACTTAGACTTGTTAAGGCCACACTTCGAATATTGCATCTAGTTTTGGTCACCACGATGTAAAAAAGATGTTGAGATTCTAGAAATAGTGCAGAGAAGAGCAACAAAAATGATTAGGGGACTGCAAGAATTGGGAAGAACCGTTGCAATAATTGGGTGTGTCTAGTTTAATGAAAAGAAGGACTAGAGATGACATGATAGCAATGTTCCAATATTTGAGGGGCTGCCACAGACAAGAGTAAGTCCATTCCAAGAGTAGGTATTCTCCAAAGCTTCTGAAGGCAGGACAAGTAGCAATGGATGGAAACTAATCAAGGGGAGAACTAACTTAGAAGTAAGAAGAAATTTCCTGACATTAGAATAATTAATCAGTGCAATGACTTACCTCCAGAACATGTGAATGCTCCAACACTAGAAGTTTTTAAGAAGACATTGGACAGCTATTTGTATAAATGGCATAGAGTTGAGCAGGGGTTTGGACTGGAAGACCTCCAAGATCCCTTCTAGGTCTGTTATTCTATCATATACTGCCCCATAGTGCTTTACAGTACTCTCTAAATGGTTTACAATGTCAGCATATTGCCCCCAACAATCTGGGTCCTCATTTTATTGAACGTGGAAGGATGGAAGGCTGAGTCAACCTCAAGCCCTGTCAGGATCAAACTCCAGGCTGTGGGCAGAGTTAGGATGCAATACTGCATACTAACCACTGTGCAGCCAGGGCTCAGGGGCTATTACTGCTCAACTTGAAATAGAATAAACATCATGCAACCTTGAAGGAAAAATCCCATCTTGGCTAATAAAATCCATTACTGTTGCTTTTGCCTTAACTCCCCTCTTGCCTGGATACCACATCTTTGGTAGTCTTTTATGGAATAGAAGCTGGGAACAAACTCTTTAAAAGCTACTTTTTTCTCTTTGTATTTCATATTATTGTTTATTTCTTAATTCCATTTGAACACACACATACACAAATATATAATGTTTATATTTATAATATACAATGTATCACAGAAGTGAGTACACCCCCTTACATTTTGTAAATATTTAAGTATATCTTTTCATATTTAGACGATGGCTGTGTTGCATTATTTTGAAGGGACAGCACATTTATACTTTTATACAAGCTATACATTCACTACTTTACATTGTAGCCAAGTGTCATTTCTTCAGTGTTGTCACATGAAAAGATATACTTAAATATTTACAAAATGTGAGGGGGTTGTCTCACTTCTGTGATATACTGCGTAGTAGAAGATATATATATATAATACCTTCTAGAAGCAACACGCAGTTTCTGCAACACTTTCTTTCAAAATGTAACATATCAGCATCATATAGTGATTGGATCTTTTTTAGAGAAGCTATAGTAGATGGATTTTCACTTCCTAAATTAAAATATTTCCTTTTCAGCAACTTGATGGAAGCAAAATATCAGTTTTGTTTACAAAATGAGTTCTGATGGAGGATATTTGAGCGATTAATGTATATGTTTATATTTATTGTGTGTTTTTCAGATTGCAATTACTGTTTCAAACACATGTATAAAGTTTTATACAAAGGGAAATAAATTACATTTTTGAGAATTAATTGCGCTAGAATCCATTGGTATTGTTGATACCTTCATGGAAATAATGATAATATTAATGCTACCAGTAGTCTATCCAAAAATTTAAAAAAAGATTTTAAAGTGAATACCAAAGGGATTTATTAGTCATTGATTAAAGAGTTAAAATCTCAGGTATCTATATCAATGGGTGAAAATTCTGGAGAAAAATTGAACTGGACATACATCGATGGACTTGAAATTTAAATTGATTTAAAATTATATTTTCAGTCTACTGGTCTCCTTAAAGAATGCATTTAACAGGAAGGACATCTGATTTTCTTTGTTGGAAATATAAACAATTTGAGAGACAATTAATTCATATAATCTGGTCCTGCTGATATCCTTTTGAAAGAATATGTCAATGCAGATAAGTAATAGTTTACTGATTGAATAGTCTTATGATCTTAACAGTATAGAGGCTAATTCCGGATTAGATAGGAGTAAATAATGTGATAAAATACAAATATGTTAATACAAAGAAGAACCATATTTTTCGGACTATAAGGCACTCCGGACTATAAGACACATTTAGCTTTTGGGGAGGAAAGCAAGAAAAAATATCTGTGTTAATTGGAAGTTAAGAATTGTTAGTGATTTGTATTAATTTGTGACAGGCTCAATGCTTTGTTTTGGAAAAGATATGTTTTATGTTTGTGTTTTAAAAAAATAAAAAAAACTTTTTTCAAAAAAAAAGAAAAGAAAAAAAAATCTGCTTCTGCCTCTGCCTCCCAGCAATTTGCCTCCTTGCAACAAACAGCAAACAGCCTGGTCAGCTTCAGCACAGCCTGATTTAGCACGAGCAGCTGATTGGCGGCTGGATCTGCCTCCCGGAATACCACCTTTCAGTTGTTCCAGGCTGCAGGGATCACCATCGCCCATCACCACCATCGCTGCCCATCGCCCCTGTCACCTATCACCACCTTCGCATGCTCCATTTTCAGCCTCCGAGTGTCCCGTTTTTGGCCTCCGTGTGCTCCATTTTCAGCCTCTGTGCATCCCATTGTCAGCCTGTTCCAGGTGGCAGGGATGGGGTTGTGTTGAAACTGACTGGCCTGTTTGCTGTTTGCTGCAAGGAGGCAAATTACTGCGAGGCAGAGGCCAAAGGGTGGGGCTGAGAGTTGAGCAGGGCTTCGGCAACATTTGCTGTATACGACTCATAGACATTTCCACCCACTTTTTTGGGGGGGGTGGGTGGGGGTGGGAGTGCATCTTATATACAAAAAAACACAGTAACTATATAAGATTCACTTTCTATCATTTTTGTCAAATGTACAGTAATTGAAACTAACCTTTACCCTAACCTAGTCTCAATTCAGACAGTGACTTTTAAAAGTTTTAACAGCGATGTTTCCATGGTATTATTTTTCTAGAACATGTGACAAAGTAATACATCACAGTAAAAGGCAATTTCCTTGCCCAACCATCCCAAACAAACCTAGAATTGTTTTCTGAGCCAGATCCATCCCAATTTAGACCTCTTTGGAACACCAACAAACTCTTTTCAGCTGGAACAGTGATGAGAATAAGATGAGTGTTAAAACCAAGATCAGCCTAAAGACTTGGGAAGCTTTATGCATTGGCATAGCCACCTTTTCTAAACCAAAAATCTAGGACAGAGTATTACATATCAGACCATGGTTCTATATCAGATCACGTTTTATTACAATTCCACTTCTACAAAAATCCCCCACCTTTAGTCTAAACCAGGGGTGTCAAACTCAAGGCCCGGGGACCAGATGCAGCCCACAGAGTGCTTTGATCTGGCCTGCAGGGCTGCCCTGGAAACAGCAAAGGACCGGCCCGCAGTGCCTCTGCCAGTGAAAATGGAGCTCAGGAGGGCCATGTGCGGCCCTTGCAAGTCCGTTTTCACTGGCAGACGGTTGCAGGAGGCCATCATAGCCAAAAACGGAGCTCATGAAAGCTTTGGTAGCTCTCCAGAGCTCCATTTTTGTTGGTAGAAGTTGCAGGAAGCTGTCACAGACAAAAATGGAGCTCAGGAGCCCGTTTTTGCTGGCAGAGTGCTCAGGTCACCACAGGTGCCCCCAATATGAGTGACGTCAAACTGGCCACACCAACCTCCCCCACCCCCCCGAGGTCAAACACAAGCCTGATGAGGCCCTCAATGAAATAGAGTTTGACATCCCTGGTCTAAGCAAACTACAGCACCCCCTCTCAATATCAGCTAGTAATACTTTCTTCAAAATGTGGAACAATGATCCTTAATCCAAATGTTACAACTTTGCTTGATAAGTGAATTACTCTTAGTCACTTAACTGCACCATTTTCAACTCTGCAATTTCCTTAGGAAATGTAATTGGATGGTAAAAGAGATCTGTGTTACTTTAAAAAAAAAACCATCAGGGAGCAGCAAATAATGGTGGTAGCCAAGAAGGCCATTTAGCTCACTTTGTGGATAAGTCTTCCCTAGGTTCCTGTATAAGGCTCATGGGATTCACTGTGTGGAAAAGTGAAACTAATTTCTGCATCTTCAGCATGGATTATAGATTTATGTGCTGACAGTTGGAATGGGCAATTTAACAGAGTGTGTTTTCTTTCTTTAGCTGCACTATGGAGAAAAAGCAATTTGGACAGATGAGAGAGTCAGCAAATACCTAAACTACCATTAAGACTTCTTACAAATTTGTTATTCAGGGCGTAGGTCCCCTGATAGCAGACTGAGAGGGGAATATCATTTAATTAACCATTTATTCAGAATGTTCTGATAAAGGGGATTCCTCTCATTCAAAGAGGGAACCTTGAGACCCCATCTTACATTCCCTTTTATAGATAAGACATCAAAGAAAAGATGATTGGACAGGACAAAAGTATCTTCCCCTTTGCATAAGGGGAAATAAGTTACATGTAGTCATGTTACATATTTGCATCCAACAATACCACATGTTGATTAAAATGAAGTCTGATGACAGAAGAGGCATAAATTTTAAGATGTTAATGAGGAAAAAGGTTGTTTGAAGTTCATCAAGGGACAGACCAGACACCAATTATTTTTCTCTTATCAGAAGACATTGTCCAATATCCAGACATCCCCTCCTATCACTTATCTTTTCAGTTTAGAAATGTTAGAAGCTATCATTCAATCAGTCAATCAACCAACCAACCCACCCATACAGCAATAAGGTAAAAAGTTTCCCTACGTTCCAGTCTATAATGGTTAGATAAGCCTTTATCACCATTTTAAAACAGAGAAAAATAAGTCAAATTAAAGTACAAAGTAACTATGTTAATTAACAAGTATAACAATATTACAAAGTCCATGTTATGTAGCCCTCAGTATAAAAGTTAAATAGACATCCAGCCTTCATTGACTAATGACTGATGTTACATCTGGCTACATAAGATACCAATATAATTACATACAAGCTCATATGGCCACTGTAATGCCATAATAATTGCCTGAAGCATAACTAGAAATGGTTTTGGCCAGAAGAAAAGGCAGAAGCCATGTGTGTGGGGGGGAGAGGGAGGGAGGGAGGGAGGGAGGGAGAGAGAGAGAGAGAGAGAGATCTGAAGAATCTCAGTTGCAGTTCATTTATGCTACAATTCACACTGACTTGCCTGAATATGTAGTATGTAATACTCACAATAGTAGTAATGCAGAAAGTAATTTATAGGCATGACCTTGTGTCTACCCCAAAAGAGATGTTCACTACATCTTGTGAAGACCAGTGAGGTAGACAATTAAAGAAGTTTTATGATAGGCCAAACAGTAATTATGCTGGTTCCTCTCTTAAGCTGTATTTTTATTACTGATCATAAAGATATTTAGGAATTAAATGAAATATTTTATAGCCTTGTACATTAAATGCCAAAATCTAGACTTAGATGAGCCATGGGTTTCAAGACACCATTATATAAAGGATCTCTAGGTAGGACTGTGTAAAAGGCACTCTGTTTACTCTGTCCCTACTGCTGCTACAGCTTTCTACTATTTCTGCCTGTAGTAATGAACACAGGTATTAAATGCTATGGCACCAAGAAAGAAGAATAAATAGATACACTTAAAAGAACACCAGAAAGAATGAAAGGATGAAAAGTCTCTAGAGGTAAGAAATAAAGAATCAGGAACATTCAGAATATCCCAGTTAGAAATTAATATAGGGTCTGTGGTCACAGAACACTGATTTTTCTCTTGTGGGAGATTAAGTAAGTAAGTAAGTAAGTAAGTAAGTAAGTAAGTAAGTACGAAAGAAAGAAAGAAAGAAAGAAAGAAAGAAAGAAAGAAAGAAAGAAAGAAAGAAAGAGAAAGGGAGAAAGAAAGAAAGAAAGAAAGAAAGAAAGAGAAAGAGAAAGAAAGAAAGAAAGAAAGAAAGAAAGAAAAAAAGAAAGAAGTGAGAGAAATGAAAGGAAATAGAATATCCTGGAAGTCAATGATCAGCTGGAAAATAAAGCAGGAACAGCACCTGCTGCAGTGTTTTGCTGCAGTGCTCCCAGTTTTATTAAATGCAATCAGCATTACCTTATTGTCAACAATATTCTCTGAGAATTAGAATTCTTGCTGATGCTTTCTACCTAGCAAGCAGACTGAGGACAGACAATAATTTCCTAACACTTTTTAAGCTCTTTCCCTGCAGTGAGATGGTCATACAAGAAGCATTTCCCAACAGGAAATCCTGAGAGTAAATATATGTGAAACACATGGCTGAATGGAACTAGGCTGAGGTTTACGGAGAAATGCTCTTTCCGCCATTTGTGATAGTTGCCAGTTACAATTAACCTTCAGCTTGATTTGAATTTTTGTTTTACTTTCTTTTAGTTTAAAATCCCAGGATGGATTGCTCTTCCTAATAACACAGATTTCCTAACTGAATTATCAATTAGTCTAAGGAATGCTACTATATAACAGTTAGTCAAGAGGACTAATCATTATTGTTACTGTTATTCATAGTGCTATTAATTAAAGTAATATTTATTGAATTATTTTCATAAAATAAATGTTTGCAGGGTCAGTGAACAATCTGAAACATCATATGCACCAAGACAAATTCCTTGTGTGTCCAATCACACTTGGCCAATAAAAAATTTCTATTCTATTCTATTCTATTCTATTCTATTCTATTCTATTCTATTCTATTCTATTCTATTCTATTCTATTCTATTCTCATGAAGTGATTGATGAGCAGAAGCATTTAAGGACCCTTGGTATAGGTCTTCTTCCAAATATGTGCTTTGAAGTAATACTCAAATTATAAGGGATCAAAATGTTTTTTCTTCACTTTTGTAATGAGCCCCTGAGCTATTGCTTGCTTAGGATCAGCCTAAGGTATGGAAACTAATCAAGGAGAGAAGCAACCTAGAACTAAGGAGAAATATCCTGACAATTAGAACAATTAATCAGTGAAATGACTTGCCTCCAGAATTTGTGGATGCTCCAACACTGAAGGTTTTTAAGAGGAGATTGGACAACCATTTGTCTAAAATGGTATAGGATTTCCTGCCTGAGCAGAAGGTTGGACTAGAAGACCTCCAAGGTCCCTTCCAACTCTGTTATTCTGAAGAGTGCTCCTATCAAAGCTCAAAATCTACCTCTGATGTTGGAACTGGCAAATAGCCACTAGGATTAAAATCTCCTTCTAAAGCCACCTGAAATGCTGTACCATATGGAAAAAATTCCTGCATGCTTTAGAATGGATCTTTTGTTTACAGCCAGAGCAACACCATGGACCAATATTAGCTAAGAAATGAACTCCATTAAAGTAATATGATATGGGAAGAAGAGATTATTTGTTGCTTTTTAAAAGGAGATAGGAGGTTTCTAGAATTGTTTACACTTCTGATAAAGATGGGATAAAACTTTTATATATTTATTTTCTTTTTCTTTATTATAATCTTATTTGTTATCCTTTCTCTTTCTTCTTTCCTTCTTTCTTTCATTTTATTCTATCCTTTGGGGTTTTTATTAGTTTTTATTGTATTTGTAATCTTTAATAAAGGGACACGGTGGCTCAGTGGCTAAGATGCTGAGCTTGTCGAGCAAAAGGTCAGCTGTTCAGTGGTTTGAATCCCTAGTGCCACGTAACGGGGTGAGCTCCCGTTACTTGTCCCAGCTTCTGCCAAACTAGCATTTCGAAAGCACGTAAAAAATATGAGTAGAAAAATAGGGACCACCTTTGGTGGGAAGGTAACAGTGTTCCATGTGCCATTGACATTTAGTCATGCCGGCCACATGACCACGGAGACATCTTCGGACAGCACTGGCTCTTCAGCTTTGATACGGAGATGAGCACCGTCCCCTAGAGTCAGGAACAACTAGCACATATGTGTGAGGGGAACGTTTATCTTTAATCTTTAATAAAATCACTATATAAAAAGTGTTTCATTTCAACAGAATTATTTGGGGTGAAGAGAAAAAAAAAACCCCAGATTGCTCTCTGGCAGGCAACAGATTTGCCAACTAAAGCCGTTGTCTCATTTTGTCACCTGCATGTAGATATACATGCTTGACTCTCTATAAGAGTCCCTCTGGGTGTGCTTTGCAGAGTTCAAATTTGTTCAGCTTTCTTGTGTGATTCATGTATTGCTTTGATGTTTCTTAAGTTCTTAACAGCAACTACCTTCTGTCACAGAAAAGATCATCTTCACTGCTTTCATAAATTGCCATTACTGTAAGACTGAAATTTCTTGGATGCAAAGGTCACTAACAAAGAAAGTACTGGAATGTATAACATCAGATATGTCACTAGAAGGCAAAATCACAAAACTGCGTCTCACTTACTTTGGCCATGTCATGAGGGGCGATTCACAAAGCAATTATGTTTGGAAGAGTTAGCAGTAAAAGAAAACCAGGCTGTCAAAGAATACAGTGATTGGACACCATCAAAGTTGATGTCAGCCAAAGCACAGAAAAGCTCAAAGAATCAGTGAAAGGCTGGATGATGTGAAGAGACCTGGCCCATAGATCATCATCATGAAGACTTAAATATTATCCCCTTCCCAACTCTAATAATTTCAGGGATCTTGTATTTTATAAGTGTTACTGATCAGGAAAATTAGTAGCATCTATAGTGGGGTCATTCTTCGAGACTGCCTTCTACCGCATAGCTCCCAGCGACCGGCAAGATGCCACAATGTTGGTCTCCTCCGGGTCCCGTCAACTAAACAATGCCGGCTGGCAGGCCCATGGGGGAGGGCCTTCTTTGTGGCTGCCCCAGGTCTCTGGAACCAGTTACCTCCTGAGATCCAGACTACCCCCACTCTATTGGCCTTCCAGAAAGCAGTGAAGACCTGGCTTTTCCGGGAGGCCTGGGGCCATTGATCTCGTTGTTGCAACCTTGCGAGATCCGGCCATGAATGGTGTGCATGGGCTTTTAATGTTTTAAAAATGTTTTTATAGTGTTTTTAAATAATTTTTCTATGTTCGTTGTTCACATTATTTTTGCTGTAAGCCGCCCAGAGTCCCCTTGGGAGTTGGGCGGCATAGAAATGTGATAAATTAAATTAATTAAATTAAATTAAATTCTTTTGATCCCTTGCTATACCCTATTTCTGATTTGGAGTAGCTTTCCAGGATTCAAACAGAATTTTGTCCAAATTTACCCAGCGATGCCAAGCATCATACTTGTTATCTTTTGCATGTAAAACATGTTCCTCTGCCACTGAGCTCCAACCTTTCCCATTTCTTTTTCCACCTCAGTGACAAAATACAGCAGAGAGCAAAAAAAGGCCACAATATTTTCTTGTTCACATTCAGGTAAAATAACTATAAATGCAAAAGAGCACAATCAGACATTCAGTTCAGTGGAGCTTGAAAAGGGCAACTTTCTGATGGATTGTGCTGCAATATCCTAGTCTATTAGGTCATTTATTATGGACTTGGTACGTCATTATTTCTCTACACTGCAAAAGGAAACAATATAAGAATCACAGAATTGGAGCTGTGTTGTTGAAAACACAGTGCCAATAAAAAATGTAAAAAGCAAAAGATTGAAAGGTGGGTATATACAGTTCCAGCAAGTGCTGATCTCATTAACATCTTTCCTGTTTCAAAAATAATCCCATTTACTACGTTGCTGAACAAGAAGTTTTGCAATATTGGAACAGTAACTTTTCTCCAAAACTCCAAAGGTATTTTTTCAAGAGGCAACTGGACTTTCTGGTTTTTCTTTGAAAATGTTTCGCTTCTCGTCCAAGAAGCTTCTTTAGCTCTGGCTGGATGGCGGGGAATGGATCGTTCCATTCCCCACCATCCAGTCAGATCTAAAGAAGTTTCTTGGATGAGAAGCGAAACATTTTCAAAGAAAAACTAGGAAGCCCAGTTGCCTCTTGAAAAAGCATCTTTGGGGCAACCATGACCTGGATGACTGAGAATTTCCATATACATTTTCTCCAAAGCATTAAATAACATGAGCAATACCTACACCTCCTCAAAATGAATACCCAGTAATCTGGTTAAGCAGTTTGCAGTATCTTCAGTTTTGACAGATTTTTACCAGAGTTCTACACATACAGCCCAATCTTAGTTTTACTATGAATGTCCTTACACTATTGTACATCACACTAGGGCAGGGGTGGTATTCAGCAGGCTCTGACCAGTTCTGGAGAACTGATAGTGGAAATTTTGAGTACTGTATTTTTGGAGTATAAACGCACCTTCCCCCCCCCCAAAAAAAAGAGGCTGAAAATTTGGGTGTGTCTTATATTCTGAATGTAGCTTTTTCGAAGTTTTTTTTCAGCCCTAACAAGGCACTAATGAGGCGCTAGCGAGTGAAGCGATCTTTCCAGCTGTTCTTTAACGAGGTGCTAGTGAGTGAAGCAATCTCCATGCTTTGCTCTGACTCTCAGATGTTCTTAAGAAGCTTTTTTTCAGCCTTAACTAGGCACTAGCTGAGTGAAGCAATCTCCCCGTGCTTTGCCTGCTTTTCTCATTGCTGCTTCCTTTCATCTGTGC
Organism: Ptyas mucosa; assembly: GCA_012654045.1. Lineage (NCBI taxonomy): Eukaryota > Metazoa > Chordata > Lepidosauria > Squamata > Colubridae > Ptyas > Ptyas mucosa. The sequence continues at coordinate 23,205,906 of WNWU01000012.1, forward strand.
CTTAGAAGCTGTTTTTTATCCCCAAGCAGGGGATAAAAAACCAGCAAACTAATGTGCTGAAGCTGACCAGACTAAGGATGCTAGCCAGATGAATACCTGTTGGCAGAATTTTTTTTCCCTATTTTCCTCCCCAAAAACTAAATTGCGTTTTATACTCCGGTGTGTCTTATACTCCGAAAAATATGGTAGTTCGGAGAACTTGTAAATACCACCTCTGACTGGCCCCGTCCCCATCTATTCTCTGCCTCCCGAGTCTCAACTGATTGGGAGGAAATGGGGATTTTGTAGTAACCTTCCCCTGCCATGTCCACCAAGCCACGCCCACCAAGCCATGCCACGCCCACCAAGCCATGCCCACAGAACCAGTAGTAAAATTTTTTTAATCTCATCACTGCACTAGGGCCTAGGCTATCTAACACAACATTAGATAGCCTAGGATACACTGTCTGCATCCTTTCTGGTAAGAGATACTTACAGGGTGCTAAAAGAAACTTACCTTCATTTCTATAAACACTAAACAATTTAGAGTGTGCATTAAATTTTCAGATCGTGCATTAGCACAGGTTCCTTTTCCATAGTTCTCTAAGCAATGACTATGCAGTCTCTAAAACCATGTAGATGGAACTTACTTTATCCAAGTCTCCTTGGCATATTTTGTAGGTCTCGGGGTGATATGTTTAACACTCTTCCACTGCATCCTTGTAAGAATGATAAACTTTGTATTCATTGTGAACGAAGGCAAATTTACGTGTCCAAGAATAATATTGCAGGATCCAATCTGAGTCGGTCACCAGGATCAAAGATTTATTCTCCCAAGCTTTTAGGCTTGTGCTGGGGCCCCTGCTCAGAGAACTTCTCTCTCACCACAATGTCTATGGAGATTCTCAGTCATCCAGGTCATGGTTGTCCCAAAGGTGCTTTTTCCAAGAGGCAACTGGACTTCCTGGTTTTCCTTTGAAGACATTTTGCTTCTCATCCAAGACGTTTCTTCAGCTCTGGCTGGATGGTGGGGAATTGAACAATCCATTTGGGATTGTCACCACAGTGTGTGCTCTGGGCATTGTATTTATATTGTGCCTGGTTGTATGCAACTTTTAGTTGTTAATTATGGCTGGTTATTAAGTCATTGATTGTTGTTTCCTTGTGCCACTGCACCCTTTCTTAGAACAAGCCCTGAGTTTCTCCAAGTTTAATGTCAGATAGAGCAAAAAGTTGACATCTCTTACTTTATAACTGTCAGTATTCTTCTTAAGGAAGTATCATATACTTGATACAAGTTCTTATTTATTGGTCGTTGAAAGCAAGATTTTGAATGTCAGCTATTCTAAAGAAGTGTTGCACAGAAAGGATTGTACCACCCACATGGATTCTGCATTCAGAGACATTGGCTTTTAGCCCAAACAATTTCATGTTAAAGTATCATCTCTCAAAGATGCACCTTGACTGCTCTGAGAACATTGACATATGCCCATGGCAATACTCTGTGATACATTAATAATAGAAAACCCTTCCAACTGGAAGGTGCTAGAAGTGGATTCAGGCAGTGGTATTTCAGCAAATATTTGAGATATTCAGCACAGCTGCCTACATTAGTGTAATGAAGTTTTAGTCACAGCATTTCCTTCTCTTATCCTTACAAAGCCTTCCGCCTTTTGGGAGGACAGGATTAAGATCTAGGTCAGGGGTCTGCAACCTTAAACACTCAAGGAGCCATTTGGATCCATTTCCCACAGAAAAGAAAACACCGGAAGCCACAAAACCCTTCCCGTGCCTGACTATAAATATACAAAAGTATGAAGGCTATTGCTTAATGCATTGTAAGCTGCCCTGAGTCTCTGGAGAAGGGTGGCACATAAAAATCAAATTAAAAAACAAAACAAAAAACTATTTCTTAAGCGACCACAAAACTAGCATATGTAGTTGAATTAAATGTTCTGTTTTCTTCTGAAACTTTTCTTTTCTTGGATTTATCCATGGTTGGCCTACCGGGGTCAAAATGCTCAATAAATTCTGTGGGTGTCACACATTGCCGGTTGTGATGCATATTTTGAGTGACAGGGAGCCGCAGCAGAGGGGTGAAAGAGCCACATGCGGCTCCAGAGCCGTAGGTTGCTGACCCCTGATCTGGGTGATAAAAAGCAAACAGTCTTTCTCTTGAAGGTATATATAAGTAAAAAAATCAAGTACAGGATATACGTGAACTTTCCATTGGCATTTAATCAACATGTTGGTTTTTCCAGAGGTGATGTTACACAAATTCAAATGTGATATTTTTGTACCATTTATTTTTCTATCTTCCCTGGCAGAAATAAAAACTCTTAAAGTGATTTTTAAAAATATGATCCTGTAACTTTGGGAGCCAAAACTGTATTACTTTTGGATACTTTTGGATATTTTTAAAGAGAATGAAGATCACAAACAAAAAGGCTTGGAATAGAGATTCAAAGAAAAGAAAAAGAAGAAAAAGGCATGTTGACTTTCAGAAATAGGTAAACATGCTAGAGTAGGAAACCACAATTTTAAAATTTAAAATGATTATGGAAATATGTTTATAGGGTTGACATGACTAAAGTATATAACATT